>JAMAGU010000001.1:628102-716268 GCA_023626375.1 Talaromyces sp. PF30-5
GCCCCCCCCCCCCCCCCCCCCCCCCCCCCCCCCCCCCCCCCCCCCCCCCCCCCCCCCCCCCGCCACTTTAAACATTGAAGCTAATTTATTCACCAGGTCCCAAGTTGGGGAGATGAGGCAACTCTGACCCGTAAGCCTGTCTTAATATATTTTCATTTGAATTTCATGGCAAGTGCTAATGATTTATTGTGCAGCATTTGGCTATGGCCAACAAGAGCAAGGGCCTCGAATGCCCGCGACTGCTCCTCCCTCTCGTCCTCCGTCCCGGGTGAACATGACTGATAAAACTCCAAGTGGTGAAAATGACTCGACGGTGGCGAATACGTCCGGTGGCTCAGGTTGGCAGATGCTCTTAAGCTAGCAATGAACAATGCTAATTTGATGTCCTTCACAGGCAAGACCGGAGCTGGCCAAGGACTGAGCTTAGCCGAACGTGAAGAACAAGAGTTACAGCAGGCAGTAGCGATGTCGCTTAATCACGGGATGGGAACTCAAGAATCGGGAGTGACAACAGCAGCACCGAGTCAAGCTCGTTTCGGTAAAGCGACGCGCGATAACTACGACGAAGGCGCATGGGCAATGACTCTCTTCAACGAGACGGCCCAAGAAGTGGTAATCAGCCCGGACCCCGAAGATCGTAAAAAGGTGGGGGAAGAGCCCGCATTCATTCGGCCGACGCAGGATAATCTCTACCTGGGAGGGTTTCTCACAATCCTCCACGAAATCCCTCTTGCTCGAGAAGCATTGCTCCTGAGAAAGAGACTGTTATTCGACTACGGACATGATGGACAGTGGTGGAATGGCCAGACGATCAACTTGCCGAAGATTGTGACCATACACGAAGGAAGCGATGATAGCGATTGGGAGGATATAATCCACGAGACACAACGCCTGATGGCTTTCTTGGATTCTACGCAGCGAGCTTTCGGAAGCAGTGATGCTCTTTCAAAGATAGCTCAAACGAAAGCAATCTCTACCGACTCGGAAGATGCTGTTGCGCGATTTCTGGAGACATGGCATGCCGCTGCTCTGAAGGCAGATCCTGACAACGCGCTTTCTATGGCCTTCATGTCTCATGCCTACAAAAAATCAATCTTCGAGGACGAGGAAGATGATCCGATATCCAAAGAACTATTTGTCTTTGAGCCCGTCGTGGAACAAGCCCACGGACAAACGTTGTACGATGTTCTGGACTCAGCTATTTGGTGCGATAGACCTGGGGAAAATCTTGATGATGTGTGGCTTGAACATGTGGGAGAAGTTTTGGTCATGAAACTTGACTCTCGCGAACTGACTACATCAGTTGATGTGAAAATTCCCCCGGTATTCTATCCCGACCGTTACCTTAGCACCTGTCAGCACATCGCGCGTGATATGCGCGTAAGAAAGCTTGAGGCTCAGGAGGCCGTATTGAAGATCGAGCAACTCATTCATCACTACAAAACATCAGAGACCCCCATGGGTATTCTTGCAAGGAGTGATGTCCTGGAAAGGGCCGCAGCAGCCGCTCCTGTGGCCTTAAAAACAGCTCTTGACGGTAACTCGAAGAGCATATCGCCTGACGCAGCAAAGGAGAAAGCAGAGCGTATTACACAACAATTGAGAGCACTTGCAACGAAGATAGAAGAAAAAGTAAAAGGTAAAGTTCTTTTCCTGGCGATCATATTACTTGTGGTTTGCTAATTTGTTGTCAACAGCACTTGAAGTCGAGAAGGAGAAGGCCTTGGAAACCATGCGCACTTATTCTAAAATGCTCACTGAACCGTCGGAATCTGACCACGAGCCTCCTTCCCACAAGTACACTTTGCGAGGGGTCTGTACTGAGCCACATGTTACATATCTTCTTAAGAACAAGGAGATGAGCGCCCGAGGCGATAGCATGGACGTTGACAGTGAATGTGACAGTCAATGGTGGCGAATAAGCTTCTCTACAGATGATGGAAAGACTCGACAGGCCGAGAAGCGAGAAGCCCAGGGTAATAATTCGGCTACGCAGAACGGGGACGTTGTGGGCTATACTGCTCGCAAGGTCCGGGAGATTGAAGTTCTCAAAGCAGCTCGCGAGGAAGGGAGATCTGTTCTCTTGGTGTATGCCAGTGACGCTGCGATGCATTTTCCAGCGGACCCCGCTCCACCTCAACTTCAGGTATACCATACTCATGCTGCTATATGCAAAAGTCAAATATTAACATTTGGGTAATAGGGATTCGTGAACAAAGATAACGAGTCGTTCGCGATGGAATGCGATCAGGCTATGACCGAGGCGGATAATGAGATCTCGAGCGATCTATCGCTAAAGAGGACAGATCGTGAGCAGAATCCACCGCGATCATCTAGTCGAGACCGAGATGTGAATGTGTTCGATTACGAAGTCCCGGGATTTGATAGCGAGAAAGAATATGGCCAAGAAATGCAAGAAAAGAGAGGATCAAGTCTTCTAGCGCCAGGCGGAACTCCTGGTCCAATGGCACAGCAAGATTCGTCCCGTCCTATGGACCAGAATCAGAATGGCTGGGATCATGCACCGACCAGTGATGATGAGATGGTTGATCATTTCGAACATGCGCCGACAAAATAAATTGTGTATGTTTATGACTGATGAGAAACGACAAGAATTGATAAAGCAAACAGTCGATAAAGCATCCTCAGTATTTCCATTGTATCATTTGAATACCCGGACCTGTGAATTCCCGCATAAGTATGACTAGGTAGTTTTACCTTAAGTTTTACCTAGTTTAGCGCCCCCAATACTGTGTTTTGTAAGCTCCGCCTTTCTCCTTCCAATTATTTCACCACCGCATGCTACCTGGGCAGATCATGTTGTCCACCACTACAAAACTCATCGGCAGAAATTCAAGGGCTCTCAAATCGGCTTTTACAACTGCAAACATCGTGACTGGCTCCGCAATTAAATCCTCTCAGCCCCTCACACAGAGATACCACTGGCAGTTTCGAAGAATGGCTTCATCGAACTCCTCAGAAAGCACGCATGAAAAAGCACTAGCGGCACTTTTGAGGTTGACTAGGCACGATCCACATCAAAATCCGTCTAAACGGACCCCTAACAAGGAATCTCGAAATAATATCGCTGATCGCATCGAGAAAGCCCAACAAGAAGCTGGCCTACACACTTGGGGATTCCCTGTTTATGTACCGATGTACCTACCAGAATGACCCCAATTGGACCGAATTTTTGCGTAGGTACCAACGGCATGTCTCTCACTCGCTGGAATACTATGATGGCCTAGACATGCTTGATAGTTACCAGGCCACCGTTTTTGAGGACAGACCTCTATTTGAGGGTGCGAGTACAGCGAATATCCGAGACCACCTCCAAAAAATGGGTAATGAACGCGATTCAGGAGTCAGGGGGTTTACCTGATATGATTCGGACATTTAATTTCAGAGTTGCCCGTTATCAATTCTGCCTCTTTGTGAACGAAGAATCTTTGCAGAGTGTTCTCCAAGCACCGATTGATAATTGCATCAATAAAGATGCATTTGTCAATATGTTGCACGGTTGATTGAAGCCAGAGTTTATTGAAGATTTCAGTCAAGAAGAACTTGAGGATGTTGATCAGCCAGAGGACTTACTTGACGACGGCTATGATTCCGTCGACGGGTGTACTTTGAAGAATGTCGGGTGGATGAAAGTGGCTTTTTGTGACGCGGGGCTAGAATAATCGTGGCGCCCAAGTGGCACGAAATAAAAGCTGTCATTTTCAGCATCCTTTCTACCTGTAATACCTAATGAAAATGGTAATAAACTCCCGCCAGCTGATTATGAACATGCATGTTCAGTTGCTCTATACGGGTAAGAAACTTAGTTCACGGTCTGATAAGGATAAGCCTGGGAAACGTCCCCACATTTGCTGTGTTTGCAAAACACCCGCTTGTCGCGACAGCCCGAGAGTCATTGGAGCAATCACTCTTCCCCCAATTCCGTCGACTGCCTCTTGATTAAGTCTTCAAAATGACCGTCGAAAGTGATGCTATGGCTGGCGCCACTATCGAGCTCCTCGAGGCACGTCTCCACCGACTCACATATCTCCTGGGTGGCGCAACCGACTGGACGGGGACCCCAACCACACCAGAGAAGCCCGCTTCCCACGATGAAACAATATCGCGCCGAATTGCTCGCCTGGAACGAGAAATGGAAAGGCTGAGTCGTAATGTCCCAGCTGTACGAGATGTGATTCAACTCCGTATGTCCGACCTGGAGCTCCAATACAAAGCTACCTCCGCCCCTACTCGCGATTTCATCGTTTTACTTTCCTCTGCCCTCGAACCAGCTGAAGGCCGATTACTATTCTATACATATCAACAGTGCTAATATAGCCTATTAAAACCAGACGACCGCTTCCCCGACCTTTTTCAAACGCCAAACCCACAATCTATCCCCGAAGGCCTCTCCCCACGAACATTAACATCCATAGTCCTCTCATACGCAACCGCCTTCCCCGAAACAGCATCTAGACTCACATCCCTCAATGATATTCCCATACCAGACCCTCAAAGCTCAGCAGCCCTCATTGAACTTCAGCCTCAGATCGATCGCGTCGCGAAAACACAGACAGAGCAAGCTGCTGCGATCTCCGAGCTACGGATCCGCACGGCGCAGGTGCTGCAGCGATGGTACGATGTTGGACTTGTTGGGAGCGGTGAATGCTGGGCAGAGTGGGAGGGACGATTGGAGGGCGTCGAGAGGGAGGTGAGGAGACGAGAAGTGATCAAGGAAAAGAGGGAGAATGAGATTTGAGCTTGACAGTGTCATTTCTCTTCTGTTCTTTATCTCTAGCCTTCTTGTGATGGGTTTACATTTATGAGTCTATTTTGCGGATATCCTCACTGTGTTAGGTGTTTCGGCGCATCGACTGTTAGACCGGAGGACACACATTTACATGCTATGTTAGCAATACCTCCACGGCTGTATATATTGAATATGCTAGGTTTTTTGATGAACAATAAACCATAAGGTTATACTATCATCCTTCCACAAGCTACTGTAAGGATGCTGATTCAATGTTTGCCTCACCGGGACTCCACATCAATCGCACCACGAGGTCTGCCACAAGGGGTGCTCAGATAGAACTTGAACGATGGCTGGAATGCCAGCCCCTTCAAGTTCATGTGGAATATTATTATTATTCAACGTCATGCAAGATGGCATTCAAAGTGATGTCAAGTGGAACTCACAAATGTGGGACTCCTCTTACCCCAGATTCAGCGCTGTACTTCAAGCCCTCGTACGATCAGTATGTAGCTCCAAATCTATTCCAATGTCATATACATACACGCTAGCTAAAAAGTGAATCTCTCAAAATAATTCCGTAGCGGTTATCTCAAATAAGATGATTTTTTAGAGCAGGATCAAGCCTTCGAATTCTAATTTGCTCTCCTAGATCTCAAGTTGATGCACCCAGGCTACACATATGCCTCTGTATTCAATCGGCTTCTGGTTGGCATTCATAAGTTTCTTAGATAAGGCACAATTCCCAAATAGCCAAATATTAATATTCGGTGCATTTAGAACTATACGAATTACATTAACTAGTAAGTCCTGACCGGTCTGAATTGTTTCTGCGAGTTAATTCATGTAGAATTAGGCGGTGCATTACCAGATTTGGAAATCCATCCGACTCAAACACCTACATTCAGCCACGCTTTTCTGCCGTTTTGCAAGAAAAGGTATGTATTTATCAAATGAAATGACGTTATAGAGAGCTAAGAAACTGCAGGACGGATGTGTTGCGTAACTTCGAAGATCTCTATCGTAAAGGCAGAAGCATTCATCTTCTAATTGACAGCGTCCATTCACCTCAAGCATGCAGGATCCCTCATCAATTGATTACAACGTTAAATAACATTTGAACGATTGCCATGTTAATAATTTAAATTAAACGGTTCAGGGGAATGAATACGCAGCTCAAATAAGATACCTATAGATATTATGAAGACGCATTGTAAAACGACATCAAGATGCAACCGACAACTCAATTTGCTGCAGTCTCATATCCTCACGCATATGACCTACAGATATAACTACATGTGATAGCAATCGGTGCTCCAATATTACACTCGGCCCGAGTTTCTCTATCTCCGAGTCTTAATGCTCTTTCCCCCCCACTGATGCCGATGGCCAGCAAGTTGGGCGGAATCCTTCCTAAATAGGAAATGCATCCGCCGCGTCGTCCTAGATTGCAGTTCCCTTCTGGTCAACTTGAATATAGAAAGAGGCGAAAAAGGGGTGTGAAGCACTTGAGTACGGATAATTCGGATATAAAATGATGTAGCATTGTAGCTTTATGAGAATATTTCCCATTGGAAGTCTTCTTACTTCGTTCCCTCCCCTCCCTCTTTCTCTCTTTTTCCTTTTCATTTGAATCAAACCAGCTTGTCTTCTTGAACACTCCCGCCTTGTTACATACAACATGTATAAAGGAAACATCCACAACATGCGTGGCTTGCGCTCATCGCTCACAGCTCCTGTGAAAGGATCAGTACGGGGTGCGATGAATGCTACCCATCCTCGCAAAGAAGGCGACATCTCTTCAGTCTTCGTTTCTCTCTCAGGCGCCAAGCAAGAGCCTCTTCCAGAGAGGTTTGCCAATCAGAAACGGCGATTGATTGCAGGCAATGAGAAGAAGGTCAAGGAAAGTTGGGACAGACTTTTGCGCAAATTGAGGCAAGAGGTGAAGACAATCAGCGAGCTGGGCAGCAATGTTGTCCCCTCTATCGATTTCAAGGACATCAAGAACGCGCCTAAAAGCTTCCAGCAAGAACTCAGGAAACGAGGCGTTGCAGTTGTTCGCGGTGTTGTCCCTGAGGCTGAAGCTCGATCCTACAAAGTTTCCATTGAAGACTACGTGAAGGCCAATCCGCACACAAAAGGTAAGCAGACCTGGTTGAACTTTTGATGAGATGACTAGTGTTGACAAACAATAGCTTTCCCACCCAATGACCCCCAGGTATTCGAGCTTTATTGGTCTCAAGCCCAGATGAAGGCCCGTACACATCCCAACATGCTTGAAGCTCAACGCTTCCTCATGAGCTTCTGGCACTCCAATGATGTCGACGCTATGGTTGCACCGACACATCCTCTCACATATGCCGATCGCCTGCGAATCCGTCAGCCAGGTGATGCCGGCTTTGCACTCGGTCCTCATATTGATGGTGGCAGTGTGGAGCGATGGGAGGATAATGGCTATGGTAGAGGCAAAGTCTACCAGGCCATCTGGGAGGGACGATGGGAGGAATTTGACCCCTGGGAGGCTAGCTGTCGTATCCCCACCGCTTCAGATCTTTATAATGGGGCCGGTTCATGCTCTATGTTCCGCATGTTCCAGGGTTGGCTTAGTATGTCGCAAACTGGACCCAAGGAGGGCACACTTCTGGTGAATCCTCTACTCTCCATGGCTACTGCATATTTCCTCCTTCGACCATTCTTCGAGCCTAACTCCGCACCTCCTACTGGCGGCTCACGCCTAGCCGTTGACACTTATCTAGACCCCATCAACTGGCGTCTAGAAGCAGACATGTCCAGTAAGCTCGAGGGCGCCACTCCTGGTTTCTCACAGGAGCTGAGTGACGTTCTACATCCTCATCTGCGCTTAGATCAGACTATGGTCCATGTACCCCAGATTGCTCCCGGTGACTATGTTGCCTGGCACTCCGATGGCATCCATGCTGTCGACAAGGTTCATCAGGGAACAGGGGACTCCAGTGTTCTGTATATCCCTGCATGCCCAGTTACTGAAGACAATGCGCAGTATGTGCAGCGCCAGAAAGAGGCTTTCTTGAAGGGTATTCCTCCACCCGACTTCCCAGGTGGTGAAGGTGAAAGTGATCACGTTGGCCGATTCACCGAGGCCAATCTACGTGAGTGTGAAGCTGCTGATGCCACTCGGTCGCTTGGATTTGATACCTGGAATACGGAGATAAAAGATATTCAGCCCGGTCAAGTTGCTGTTCTGAAGAAGACAAACGAGATTTTCGGTCTTTAGATTATATCTCTGCTGGACTCATCATTGATGAACTCTAAATTCATGAAATGATTTATTTTCATATGAATTTTTAATGCCCGAGTTCCCGTCCTGAGAAATAACACGATGAAGCAAAAATATCTTTTAGATTCGTACTCTTCAAAGTAGGTACATTCAGAGACAGTGGTCAATTTAGTAAGTAATTCTGTAAATAAGGAAGAAACAAAAGTTCAAAGTAGGAAGACTGAAACAAGGGCCAAGAAGTACGTTCAAAAGTTTGGAGTTATCGTCGAATTTCCGATCAAGCGCTATCACAGCTTTAGCAATCTTCATAATGTGGTTGTCGATGCTTTGAGACAGATCAGGGATGGGAGAACCGAAAGGGGTCGAGCCTTAATACAAAACACATCCCCATCACACATGTCGATTGTGAATAGTCATCACTATCGTCAGCTTTCTGATATCTTGGCAATTCTTTTGCTGCTTCATAGGCTCCGACAATACGACATCGTGCGTGATCTGAAACAAAGTTTCTTCTCGTTGGCAGAGCAAAGCCTACCGTCTAATGATCCTCGCAAAGCAATGTTCGTATCCTTGGTAGACGATGACTTGCCTCTGGAATCGAGCGGGCATCTATACCTTGCCTATGATGCTTATTGCAGATATCTATGGTTTTCCAGAGTCGGGAAAGCTCACGCGAAAGATTATTTCTCCTATAACCAAGCCAGCTTTCCAAGAGCCGACCCTGGAGAATTCTATCAAGGGTTCAGCGGGAGGAGCCCGGATCAAATCAAGTGCGAACTGCTTGAAGCTGATATTGACTTGGGCGAGGAGAGTCATGAGGCCTTCATGATATGGCATACTGCAGTTCGGAGCCTTGGATACGAGAACAAACATGAAGATATGCTCGATCTGATCACCATTCTGTGTCGGAGAGTGGATCGTCTTGGTTATGAATACGACTATCACCAATGGCGACAACTGAACGTTGATTCTTCGTTAAGTTACTATCTGCTTGGCGATGCATACGCAAGGCAGGGGAGGTTGCAAAACGCTAGAGTGGCATTCTATGAAGCATGCAGGCTACGAGATCTCATCATTCCTGTGGAGCGATATGACTCACCCAGGATATCTGCCCTCAACAGATTACAGGGTATTATTAAGAGAATGGAGATTTCGCCTACAACTGGCTTTTTGTGCAATCAGCTTTTGAACGGCATGTATTCTACTGTAAAATAGAGGCGCGGTCAGATTGAGGATATACTTGACTTTGCATCTTCTATTCGATACCATATGGCCGACCACGAGGGTTCTCATAAAATTGTTCGACAATTTAAATTCTCGATTGGCCTGATCTAGTAGAGCGAACAAGGCTGGTAAAATAAAGCTCCACATGTGCATTAGGCTGAGCAGGGTTGAACATTTGAAAGCAGGTATCAATCTAACAGCAGTCACACCATATGGCATTAATACGAATAAAATCCTGCCCAATACTATCAACCCATTCAAGTTAGAGATGTTTATATCTAAGTTGTCTTTTAGACTCACCCTACAGTCTATTTTTGTTCATTGAAATTATTTGCCTAATACCTAGGTATTATTTACAACTCTTCACTAGTCAAGAAGACAAAGGGTTAATGTAAATAAAGGGGCAGAGATGGACTCGGTCGATTTGGTTTGGGCCATGGGCGAAGTATCAGGGATCGATCATATTCCCAGCGCGAACTTGCTCCTACATGAGCGTTCTTCCGGCCCATGCCAGACATGGCGCCGGGATTGAGTAATTTGAAATCCGCCATAGGAGCAAGATCGTGTCTCTGCCGAGGCAGCTGTAAAAGATTATTTGCCCGGCGGCATGCAAAACAACTACTCGAAGAGGCGACATTGCCTCATTACGACGCGACACAGTTCTCTCCTGTCCTCGTCGCCACTAAAAGCCGTGCCGACCGTGTCTGTGGAAAGTATAGAGAAGCGACTTTTGGGTAATGAAAAAGAAAGAAAGAAAATTTCCTTGAATTTTTTAGGTTTATGCTTAGGTGGTCGCCAGAGGAGCGCAGAAGCGCTAGGCAGCACTCGAGGCTCCGTGGCTGTTGTAATCTCAGCCAATATTTGTTCAATGCTGGATAAAGTTTAGCAAACATTCAAATGTTGAAAAAGGGATAAATTGGAAGTCGCGATGATCCAAAGCAATCTTAGAATCGACGTGGTAGGAATCCATGCCGCGGTTTTTGTTGCGCCCCGGAGGCTCGACTGTTGACCGGTGTCGATCGCTGCACGGTGAAGGGGAGTTGTCGGCGACACACGTGTGCACGAGTGCCAGATAATAAATTAGTGGGACAAAGTACAAGATCCGATCGAACGATTCAGTGGGGTGTGGAGACGTAACGGTGGTTTCCGGGTATGTGCACTGGCATGGGACGCACAGAAGGACCCGAAGCAGTATACATCAGAGTCGACGAGGGATTCCTGCGTTCTGGAATTGATCACTGTCGACATCCATCCCTGTTGTACAAAGAAGACCATGTCTCTGCTGGAACAGTCGCTGGGCAAAGCCCACTCGTAATGCCTGCGTCAGCCAACCAGTGGGCGGAGCCTCGGGGTGACTAAGCGGGATATTTATAGATTGGAAACCTGGAACAGGAACAGACATCACAAGCAGTAAATACGAAATGGAAGAAGAGGAAGAAGAATTTTTTAGATGGATATGGGATCTGTAGAGTATAGAATGTAGATTGTCGATATTCTGTGTCCTCGAACTCCAAAGATTCCAGACCAGTCCCGTTGTGAGATGAAAGTGGATCGTTTCACACTTCATTTCCCCCCAGGCCTCCGTCAGTGTAATTGTTCTCGACTCGCTCCATTCCAGGGGTGTTTGGGGCGGGATCCACCTTTTTCTCTTTCGCTTTTCTCTCCCTTTTCATCTTCCTCTGAACTTCATTCGCTCATTCTTCCATTCATTCAGCCTGGTGCTGTCCTCATCGCTCTTTTTCTTCTTCTGCTGTTTCTTAGGATTTCCCCTCAGGGTTCCTTCTTCCACTCTCTACATCCCCCGTCTGTCGGCAAAACCCACATTGTCTTAGACAAGGCCCCCAGCATAAGGGAAAAAAAAGGTACGGTCGCACACCCACAAAAGGAAAAAAAAAACAACAACAACCATCCATCTTTCTCTTCGGAACGGCGTTCGTCTGCAAAAAAAGAAAAAAAAATTCCAAGGTATCGCGGTTGCAAGCGCAAACACCGCCACCTGGGACACGATAAACAGAACGACTCGTGGCTTCGGAGGCTTTGGACCCCACGCGCGAGTCTTGGGAGGATCAAGGGCTGACCCAGGCATATCCTAGTAGTGTGACCTCGCAACACCCTTCAGCTGGGTCTGTTCAGAGAAATCATCGCTTTTTACTCGGTTTTCATCCGAATCTCGACGTGTGGCCTTCGACGGCTCCGATTCCTTCTTGCAACACCACTCCAGGCGGCTGCGATCGAAACCCCTCCTTCAGCATCATCCGCCCCTTCCACATTCCTTGATCAGCATCTACCCCGAACCACTCATTCTTGGAATCAATTCGAGCGATTCTGACATCACCGACCAAAATGGCCAACTTCCGTCCCAGTAACATCCTAGGTGATCCGTTTGCCTTGGCGACCCTTTCCATCTCCATCCTCGCATGGCTCATCGCTTTCATCTCATCCATTATATCCGAAACGCAGCCCAAGAATAGTTACCCGAACTATGACTGGTGGGCGACGTGTTATATGTTTTGCGTGATTCTTGGTTTGGTCCTGACCTTTGCTACCGATACCTGCAATGTTTACGGCGTCGCGGTACGATCATCCCCTTCCTCATACGGAGACAAGACACATTTCGATGGGACAAGAACAATGTCGCTGATTCGATGATTAGATTGTTGGATACCTTGCCTGTGGCTTGGTTCTGACCTCCACTAGCGCAAACAACTTGATATACAGCCACATTGGTGCGGAGCAGGCCGCTGGTGCAGGTTTCATTCTGCTTTCCATGGTTATCGTAAGTCAACCATTTTGCGTTGATATATTCCCATTACCCTCGCTCACATATCCTAGATTATCTGGATCTTCTACTTCGGCTCTTCTCCCCAGGCCACCCACCGCGGATTCATCGATTCTTTCGCTCTGAACAAGGAGCAGCCCGATCCCAACTCCTACCGCGGCAGCCGTCCCATGTCCAGCGCATTCGGTGCTCGCCCCGAAACCATGGCTACCAGCAACACCCCACAAATGTACACGTCCGCCCAACTGAGCGGTTTCGAGACCTCATCCCCCGTCTCCGGATTCCCCGGTGGGGCTCCCGGTGCCGAGCGCAATTCCTCCGCTCGCTTTGGAGCGACCAGCACCAGCCCTGGCCCCGGCCCTGTTCTGGGTAACACCGGCAACAATACCAACAACCCAGAGCCCAGCGAGGTGCCGGCACCCACCGAATACCCTTACCGCGCAAAGGCGATCTACTCGTATGACGCCAACCCCGAAGATGCCAACGAAATCAGCTTTGCCAAGCACGAAATCTTGGAAGTATCCGATGTCAGTGGCCGATGGTGGCAGGCTCGGAAATCAAGCGGAGATACCGGCATTGCGCCCTCCAACTACCTCATCCTCTTGTGA
Source organism: Talaromyces sp. PF30-5 (assembly GCA_023626375.1). Taxonomy (NCBI): domain Eukaryota; kingdom Fungi; phylum Ascomycota; class Eurotiomycetes; order Eurotiales; family Trichocomaceae; genus Talaromyces; species Talaromyces sp. PF30-5. Next base: position 640,720 of record JAMAGU010000001.1, read on the forward strand.
TCAACGCATCCGTGATGTTTGGTTAATGTTTTTTCCGCTTTATTGAATTTCTCCCTCCACCTTTGTTGCAAAATCTGTATTTTGATACCCTTCGGAATCTTCCCACATGTATTTCTGGTTCCCTAACGTGATGTCTTGATGGCCTCCTTTTCTTTCCTTTCCAACTTTCTCCTCATCAATCTGCATGTCCTCTTTTTGAATCCTTTCCTCTCTCGAGCTTTCTTCTGGTTTGGTTACCACCGGCGGACTTTTTCCTTACGCCTTTTTGTGATTTTTAATTGCGTGTTACGGCTCAGGTGCTATTTGATTATGGTTGGAGAATAAAGGCCTACGGTCGGAGTCCTTTTCAGATCCTGCTAGGTGCTCTATTCTCGGAGTGAAAAGTCACGGATGGATTGGGTGTGTTCGTCGTCTTCAGCCTTTAAAACTAGCTGTTCTATTTAGTACACGCTTATATTGAGATGCTGCCTTGAATGCAATTTCATCTGTCTGTCAATGATTCTGATTGAAGATCAATCATGTATAGAAGGCAGTCTTGGCCCGATTAAGCAGGTCTTAGCACTGCTACCGTCTTTGATCGAACTTTATTTGGCCGTCTTTGACGATTTCACTCTTCAGCCCTCGGTTTGGGAGTCCCACGTCACTGATATCTCAAGGTTTCCACAATCCACCGGATCCCAAACGGCCCACGTGGATGCCATGTGAGCCATCCATTTCCACGGATATTAGGGTATCAGACTCGAGAACCATCCAGGAAGTCCTGAATATTAAAACACAACACATATATTAATGTAGAACAATGAAATAAATTCTTCAACCCCTCTTTGATCACATATCCCCCCACCAGCGTCACTCACAACAGTAATCTCCATCGCCCCGAAACCCCCACCGTTTATCAATTAGACCCATCCCACAAACCACCAAGCACTGAAGAACCCCCGTCATATAATGAAACAAAAAATATGAGAGCAATTCCAAATAGAGACTATATCAGAGATGCCGACTCACCGACACATGCAGCCCAAGCCTATACCCTTTCATCTAGACCCTTCCTGCTAAACTTCTCCATCTATTAACCTTTCTCGTCCTAGTTCCACTCTCCCCACTTGGCAGAGGACCCGGCTACTGATGCCATATAGCTGTCGGTGAGTGGTGATCGGACAGAATTGCAAGAAAATGGATTGTCCGGAAATTGAGTCTTAGAATATCAGTTTCTGAGTGGATGATATCTTTACTTGCGTCGTTGTTTGGCTTTGTGCATGCATGAATGCACAGGTGGCAGTTCGGGGATTTCAATTCGGGGTATGCATTCTGTGGCTCGGGTGGTTGTTCACTAGTTCGATGTGATTCCCCGCTACTCCAATTACTGGTTTCTTCCTATAGCTTATATTCTGTCCTCCCCCGAACTTGACCTGCCTGTTGGATTTCAAGGTTTATCATATCCACTATAGCTCTTGATGGGTATACTAATCGGGTGATTGAGCCTGTAATCCTTTAACATCTTCCGTGTCATTGTCTCGCCGCTATCTTTGCACCTTGGACTTCAGTTGCTGAGAGGGTTATCTCAACCCGCTTCATTTGGTCTACTGTTCAAACGCTTCGCTACGATCTTGTCGATGAGTGGATAGAGATCATCATGTCGGATGGAGACAATATCACATTATCCTCTAATGTACTGGGTACAATCGGCACAGTACTGTGGTGCATACAGTTGATTCCTCAAATATGGTATAACTGGCGAAGAAAGCAGACGGACGGATTTCCGGCTGCAATGATGTTTCTATGGGCAAGTTGTAAGTTACCAACTTCGTTCAAAAGGAAAAAATTCCAGCTTAAAAGTAATATTTGAATGGTTTTCAACAGGCTCAGTCCCAATGGGTGCATATCTTATTCTACAAGAAGTGAATATCCCATTACAAATACAGCCGCAGATCTTTGGGTTCTTCTCTCTGGTAAGCTGGTGCCAGGTCTTGTATTACGGCCAGTAAGTGCAGCCTTGATATGGAAGTTCAAGTCTCATGGACTGACAATATTGGTGTAAAAGTAATTATAGTGCCTTGAAAGCAACGGTGATCTGCTTGGGAACAAGTGCCTTGTTTGGTGGCATTGAGGCTCTTTTGATTCTTACTTTGCGGGTAAGTAGAATGGATATGACCTTTCTGTAACAAGGACTGATATTGAGTAGATCCCATACAATAACGGCGTTACATGGCCTGATATTGTCGTTGGCGTAGTAGCCGCTATACTCTTATCCGCAGGGCTTCTACCACCTTACTTTGAACTATGGAAGAGAGATGGGCGTGTCATTGGATTCAGTATGTTCTCCTTGGTATCTCAAGTTAGACATATCTTAATGTATGTGTACAGACTGGGTCTTCTTGTCAATCGATACGTTAGGTGGACTATTCTCTCTTTTCGCCTTGGGTATGTCTCCTTAAGCTTTATCGCAAGACTGGACTTTATTTGATAACGAAACCCCAGCGGCACAAGGCAGTTTCGACATTCTTGGGGGTATCATGTACATCATTGTGTATGTTTACGCTCGAAATTTCACAGTTTGACCATACGGCTAACGAATTGTTGTAGTGTCGTCTTGGAATCTGGTATCTACCTCAGCCATATCATTTGGCGAATTCGCTATCGCAAACTTCGAAAGGAGGCAAAAGATACGGGGATAAGTATTGATGATCTACTTGCGCTGAACAGAGATGAGACGGAAGAAACTCAAAATACCCAAATTAGTACCCTTGGTTCCGTAGATATTGAAAAGCAGGAACCGACAGAGCAGCGAGTACCACTTCCACCGAGGAAAGAATCATTAGATGCGGAAGGAAAATGTTAAATACTGATCAAATGTTTAGGGGCTGCCATTATGGCTCCATATTCAAAGATACGAGCATATACAGGCAAATACAAAGGAATTGATAGACAAAGATTATACTTTTCTACTCAAGCCATCACAACTTGAAAAACAGCGCATTCTCAAGTGGTGATTATAACGCAATTATTTTATGAACTAGCTAGGGTACTGAATTACAACACTCGTGAACATACATATATCTTCTATATCAATTGATCGGATGCGTCCTGAAGTTAGCCACACTCAAGCGTATAACTGCTCTCTCACCAGCGGAACAGTCTCTGTGGCGGAGAAAGTTGCATGTCCCACATTACCATTGATTTCCGGGTCTGGTACTTCAACAACTCCCCAACAGAGCTTTTGAGAAACGGTTTGGGTATTGAGCTTCATACTAGGTGTATCATCTTCATATACTCTTGACGGGTGAGACGAGGCAGCAATGCTAGCACTACAACAACCCGACAACGGAATTCTGTCGGGAAAACGCCGGAATGCTCCAATTGCACATATAACAAACAAAATAACATACCCGAGACATATCACTACTTTCGTAGTAAGCTCTGACCAATATAGCTTTTCCACCGCATGAATTCGCCCAGAGGGTTTACTTGTGAATCTATAAAGATCAACACGAGCAAAGAAAAACATCTGGGACACCAGCCAGTGAAGGGTGGTGATAACAGCGGTAGTTGGAATTGCCCATTTATATGGCAAGGATAAAAAGTAGGTCGATCGCTGTGCTGTATTTGGTAGAGGAGACGATACTCGCAACCCTTTAGTAGGTGACGCTGTAGCATATGAACACCATTCTGCCATTGCAAGCATACTACTCAAGATATTGTTGAGCGCAAGATAGATATATGAAATCAGTACTTGGGGAATATTGGCAGCCAAAAATCCTGTTAGGATATTGATTGACGATCCATTGTATGCGAGATCCTGACTTTGCGGGTCACCAATAATTTGGCTCGGTGATCCTGAGGCCGAAGAACTTTGCAGAATATCCAAATTTGTATGGGATTCAGGTTCCAAGGCCACAAATGCAGCCAAACACCCCGCGGTAATCACGAAATATGATATCCACTGCCATCTATTGACTGCCTTGCCCCAGAGGAAGCGCCCACCAGTCCAGATATCCCCCACATTCGATGGCCGAGGATCCCACTCTTTTGAGCGAGTTAAAAGAGTTTCGTATTCATCTTTGGCAACGAGACAGCGGCCTCGGGTAAATCGATCCGGGAATTTGAGGAATGACTGAACAGCATCGCCTGTTGTACAGAGCGGCGGCTCTTTTTGGGTAATATATAAAGCCCCAATGAAAGATAGTATCTTGGCAATATTGCATACAATGATAATGATCATGAAAACAGGAATGATCTCAACCTTGCATTTCTCCGGTTGTGGTTGAGAGTAACAAGACCGAATTGACTCCTCCGAAGAGCCGAGCATGCCAGCATTGGAACCTGCCGTTCCGGGGACCCAAGGATTCGTGGATTTAGTATCGCCTAGCCACATAGAAAGCTTGCCCAAGTTGGGATCTCCGAGGGGGTTTGCATTGTTGTATACCACATAAACAGACTTATCTAATGTTGAACGCACCCGACGTGTATCCTCACTTTTCGATGAATTATCGACCACCAGCAAGACATGTTGCCGATCGGAGAGCATCTCAGTATCATATTTTTTAATGCAGTCCTCGACTGACAACTTCTCCAATTGATGATTCATTGCCTGTGATTGAAGGGAGGACAACACATCATGATAATCAGTAGTATCATACTGATCAAAGTTTGCATTAGTGTCACGAATTCTCTCTGGCACTTTCCAATCCCCACCCTCAAGAAAGTCCTCTGTGACTGTCACCGCAATGTATTCGAATGAGGCTTTTGCTTCAAAGACCGTTGAGTTCCATATCATATGAAGTGGAAACGAGCTAACACCCAAGACCAGCCATAAAGCTGCTTTTTTCCTCGAGATGAAGAAAATATTACGGACAGAGGGTGTACCAATATGCAGCCAATGCTGGTTAGAGTGAGCCCGATCGATTTCGCGTCTAGTGGGTGACCCCAAGCATTGCATACTGAAATTGCTGTACGCAAGTAAGATTGTACTCAAAATATTGATAACCACATGAGCACCTATAGTAGTATTTCTGGCCTTGGTACAGGAGCCTGTGATAAAGGTGACACTGTTGTTGACCATCTTATTGCGCCCACATATCGCTGCCAGCGTGATAATATTGATCAGCAGAATCAAAATACCAGCTAGAGCACCGCTGGCTACGGTGAATCTCCAGGCATGTAGAGCTTTTAACCTCAGTGGAATCAATACACTTGCTAGAGCACTGCTAGCCACATCAGAGCCCCAAGCATGCAAAGCTTTCAGTCTCAATAAAGAGCTTTCTGGCTTTGGCTTTGGCTTTCTTTCTCTCACTTCCTCATCGCGAGACATCAGTGGGATTTCCACCGTAGACATGGGGGGCTGTTTGGTCAATAGTTGTATGGTAGAGTGTTTTCATTGATCAGGGGGGTGGTTGATTTTTCCTTGAAGACCATACACCGTATTGAGGGGTCGATCGCTCCACACTGCCATGATCCTTCTCCTGAATCGGGCGAAGTACATACTCAGCCGCAGCCTCGTCCACGGAAAACCCCCGTGGCCACTGTGACCCTGCCAAGACTGGCCCCTCTTGGGTGCGGCTCAACTGTGCCACTCGAGAACGCTGTAAACACCTTATCATGAAGTGGAAATCTAGAATAGTCTAAATGTAATCCTTAGATGCCTTTAGATGAAAGGTTCAAAATAAGATTCTTTCATTTTTGAGTTCACTGCAGTGCGTGATGAAGTCCTGATCCTACTACCTAGATCATCACATTTTGTCTAGCCTCTGCATTGGCTAGTTCCTCTTTGCTTCGATACTAACTTTTGTCATTTTGCTCTTTTTGCCGTCTTATCATGCTTTTTGGAACACATCGTTCCTGCTATAACCTGGAAATCTGAATACTCTTCTGTAATAATTTGATTTATAATAGAACCTTTCCAGTAAGCTTGGCACCTGGGCACTAGGGGGAACTGTATCTTTGGGAGGACCCACTCTGGGTCGTCGAGAGAGCAATATATTGGCGAAGCCCATCACCCTAGCGTATTCCTGCCAACACTCATTTAGTCCGAGTGCAGATGTAACAGCCAAATGAGTGGGAAAAGGGCAATAAAAAACATCCATTGAGCCGCGTTGCCAAGAGTGGGTCGCGGTTTCTAAGCCTTCAATCAGGTTCTATAAGAACACTCACGGGGAGGTGGGATGCGTTAGGTTTTCCAGGCCCCATCTTAGAACTCTATTTTGGAAGAAAGGAATTGATACAATGCGTATGTATAGGAGAGAGCAGATACTTCCTTGGCTGTGTTTGCAAAGTAATATTAGCTGGGTGAATTAGTTTATAGGTACCAGACGTGGAATTGTGCGAAAGCATTTGTCCCGGTCTTGCTCCTTCAGCCACTTGACCGACAGCGAGCCCCTGAACCATGTCTTCCCATATCTAGTACTTCGAGCCAATAATTGACTTTCTTTTGTGACGCTTAGGGCAGTCCCCTCGTGCTAATCATACGCTTTCTTCGTTTCTGCCCGGCATGTCTCGAATCTAACCCTGCGGCCTATCCTCCGTCCAAGCGACATTTTTATCCTGCATAACAATGGCTACGACCACCTGTGACAATTTGAGCTCTGTTACAAGCACCCCTGCTTTGACAACGACTTTTACTCCCCCAGCATGGTGTTCATCTAGATTCTTCGCAAAGGACTACCTCTCTCCACCTTACGACTATGGATGGCACGACCACCGGGACCCTGAATGGTATTCATGCAACCCACCTGAATGGAATGCCACTGCATGTCAAAGCCTGGTGTTTAGTCCAGGTATCTGTCCTTCTGGCTGGTATGCGCAAGCAAACGACGGAGAGGGCGCAACTACGTGTTGCATGTCGTATGTATTCCTTGAACATGTTAACCGCCGTTCCTCGCTCGAAACAATACTAATACCTTGAAATCATATTTTAGAGGATTCAGCGCTGCCTCGTACGAAGGGAAATGCGTAAAGGCCGATGTCACTGACTACTCACTGGTTCTGCTTGCTACCGATAGCGACGGTAAATACAAATCGCCAACTGCCTCGGACAATGGTACGACAACGATGCCATCGGGAACCCTGGATCATATCTTTATCGTGATACACACTGCAACAGAGTCGCCGCAGAGCTCGTCCTCGCCTCATACTTCACCATCGGGGAAATCAGATGGGTCCAATGAAGCATCGGGATTAGACGGAGGGTCTATTGCTGGCATTGTAGTCGGCGTGATTGTTTTTGTTGCACTTGTCGCCGGTTTGGTCTTTTGGAAAAAGGTATTCTCTCGCAAGGCCACAGATTCAAGCGAAGTAAACGGAAGTTTAGTTCCAGAGCGCTCGGAGCTTCATGCGGAGCAATTGCCACGGACGACGGGGAAAGAAGAGCTGTTCGGCGGGGATATTTTCGAAATGGGGCATACCAAGCCTCATCAGCCGCCTGTTGAGTTATCTGCAGATGATATAAGAAGCAGTTAAACATTCTTCATGTTTACAATGATGGGAAGGCATATTTGAAAAGCAGTATTTGTGGAACAGACTTATCATGTTGTAAGCGCGCCGAACACTTCCAATCATTGAATGTATGTAGTACGTCCACGGGTGCTAATGATGGCCGTTGCTTGAAATGTTCTAGTGAGGTTAAGTTTATATAAAGGGCGGGTTGTAATATTATGGTTAGACTATTTTTATCTTCCATTCTTAATTCACATTTATTTTTCTGTGGAGAGCAGCACACTCAAGTTCAATCATGGAAACTTCCAAGGTTCCAAGCATGTATGGGCCAAAATATCCCATGCTCACTACCCAGGTGGGCAGCATGGACTGTCAATCGCCCTCGGATTGATCTTCAGGTAAACATTGCTAATGATTGATAAATTGCCTGAAAGAATTTATGCTTTATATCACATTTAGTAATTGGAAGTGTAAGCGTGTGAATTTCCAAGGTTGACTATATAGTTCCAACTTGAATTTTGCGGTTTTGTGATCATCAACAATGACCTACCTACTTTCAAGTTTTGCACTTATGATAGTAGAAGGTATGAAGTCTTCGTACCACATACTTTCTGCCTCGTATATTTCTAACATACGATCTCCAAGTAAACAATCCGTCAAGCCAAGAGAGACCTGCAGGGACTTGATCTGGCCCCGACGCCGCTACCCGTGTTCTCCAACGTTTCAGCCTTAGCGCGTCGAATCTAGAGCTTTCGCCCAACTTGCCGGGAGATCAACGTGTTGGTTGTTTGTGCCGCCTTTCCTGTGTGACTTCCCCTCTTTGTTAGAACTTCACTTTTCAAACCAGCTGCGACTACGCAAATTCTTGAAAGGAGAGCGGCAAAACTTACAGTTATTCGGAACTATTGACTTTGCCGAGTGCTCTCAACTTTGTTTCAACGAGAAAACAAAAAAGTACTAGCTTTGGGGGCGAAGGGAAAGCTTCAGCCCCCATAATCCGCAGCTTAACGGTGCTTATCCCTTTGTTTACCATCCTCCGCGCCAGAAGGTTGTCCTTGAGGCCCGAAGCCATGAATTAAGCTCCTCGTGCCTGCAGGCAGCTACCCACAATGCCAGAGAGACGTTTATCACGTCTGCTCAAGGCCAAGTTGCTGCGACGATCATCGACACCCGCGGTACCACATCCGGGCAACGGGGCGGACCCGCGTGTCCACCCAAATCCAACCTCTGGAATCTCTGGTTCTTCCCATCTTTTCGACTCTGCGAGTGAGAGGTCTCCGTACAGTGTCGTTTCTTCTGCCGCCCAATCTTCCGACGATACGACCTCGGGCCCGGACGTGCAGCAGACTCCACGACACAACCCACGCCACCGGGACCAGCCTTGTCATTCATCCCCGCTGCAGTCCGCGCAGCAGCTTGACCATCCCCCATCCTCGGATCATCTCGCCAACACCCCTCCAACGACCGAACCAAAATCCTCGCCGCTGCCTACCCCTCTCTCCGACGTGCCCACCTCCCCCCTTGATTCACCGATACCGACACCCCAGCATTCCGACGATACCTCCCTACAGGTCGCGCAAGTCAAAGTTCACACGCCAAGTTTGGCCGAGTATCAATTAACCCCGACCTTAGAAACCGTCGTCGAGGGAGCACCTGAAGTGCGCAAGCCCTCTGTATCCTTTTTCCCACCCCAATCCAGCAAACGACCTAGCCTTGCCAGCCGCCGGCAGTCTCTCCTCCCTGTCTCACAGCAGCACTTGATCAGTGGGCTGCTAGACCAGAGTCTTTTCGCTTCTCCCAGTGACCTCGGCGGCAGTCACGCGCCTCTTACTGCTGCCAATATGGTCACTCGTCGAATTTGGGTCAAACGACCCGGGGGCTCAGCTACGTTGGTGCCTTGTTTAGAAGATGCCGTGGTCGATGAATTGCGCGACCAAGTCATCATGAAATATGGAAACTCACTGGGAAGGACTTTCGATTCCCCGGACATTGTGATTAGGATCGTGGCGCGTGAAAATTCAAACCGGCTCTCGACATCAGATCGGCTTCTCAGCCCAGAAGAAGTTCTGGTAACGGTACTGGATTCCTATTATCCTGGGGGTCAAACGATCGAGGAGGCATTGCTGATCGATGTGCCCGCACGCCGGACACCAAAACCATCGCCACGCCCCAATGGTTATCATCATCATCACCCCGAACCTGGCGAGCATGGCGAATATTTCCCTCTTATGCCTGCGAGTACGAAGGCCCCTACGCCACCCACAAATGCTTCGAGTTCAAATGGAACAAACCCGCAAACAATCTCCATCCTGACTACGGGTGTACCTCCTGCAATCCCATCGCCGGGTGGCCGGCCTCGTCATCATCGTCGGCCACAAATTCAACGGCACACGACGAACTCACCAACAATGCTTGGCCAACCGCCTACTGTGACAGGTATGTTCTGAATATTGATTTGATATTTTGAGCAAAAAGTTACTGACATAGACACCCTCTGAAAAGAACCGGGCGTTTCGCCTCATTCTCAACCTCCCCCAAGCATCGTGCCCCAGAGCGTGCCAACTCCACCAGCAACCGTCGCCGAGTCCCCTCAAGCAAAATCTCATACCCCGCCAGCGCCTGTCGCATCGCCAAGGTCTCTACGGAAATCTAAGGGGGCAGCGTCGCCAGGCGCAGTATTTGGAGGATTAATCGATGGGACTGTGCCACCAATCAACGTCCTCATTGTAGAGGACAATATTATCAACCAAAAACTGTTGGAGGCTTTTATGAAACGCCTGAGCGTACGTTGGAAGTGTGCCGCAAATGGTGAAGAAGCCGTTCGGAAATGGCGTCAAGGTGGATTCCACTTAGTTCTCATGGATATTCAGTTGCCTGTAATGAATGGGCTGGATGCAACTAAGGAAATCCGCCGATTGGAGCGACTTAATGGTATCGGTGTCTTCCCTAAGACAGCCTCTGGACGGTCCAGTGCATCAAGCGCGAATGCCTCTGAAAAGCGACCTGGCCTCTATCGTTCGGTTAGCGAGGAGGACACTCTGAAGGATCTATCATTATTCCGGAGCCCTGTGATCATCGTCGCATTGACTGCTAGCAGCTTGCAAAGTGACCGTCATGAAGCATTGGCCGCAGGGTGTAATGATTTCCTGACCAAGGTAGGTTTATAGGCAATATCCATTACTCCCATTATTTTCTGCTGACATTTTATCATACAGCCCGTTGGATTCCCTTGGCTCGAGCAAAAAGTAACAGAGTGGGGCTGCATGCAAGCTCTCATCGACTTCGAGGGTTGGCGCAAATGGCGTGGCTTTTTGGACTCCCCACGCTCCACATCTCCCAACATACAAAGCGCAGCCAGTCCTATGCAAACTGGCAGTCGCGAGTCTATCGAGCAACCGGAACTTTCATCTCCTTCGGCATCACGAACGAACGCCAAACCTAAGTCGAAGGGTCTCAAGCGACCGACTCTGCCCGGTGCTGAGATCATGAAGGAGGATTCATGGGGAAGCGGTAGTGGCGACACCGCTGGTTCAGTGACGAGCTTTGATATCTCCCCGCCTGAAGATGTATCGCAAGCTTCTGAGCCCCCGTTGGCTCCAGGAAATGAATCATGATCACATATTCAACACACTCCCGTTCGGTGCTGTGACATACACGACTACACGCTTTGACACCAATCTTTTTTTCCATATGCCTCGACTACCTGTCTTCTCCATCTGGATACCCCTCTAGCAACATCTATTCACTTATTTTTGAAAAAATTTTATTCTCCCTCTATTCTTGGTAGCATGGGCGCTTTCAGGTTTCTTTGGCTGCCGAAACATTAAGCTTCATTGTTTTTCGCATTTAGGACCACGATCCTGTTTATCTCAGGTCCTCTTCATTCAATTTTCACCTACATATCTTTTATTATTGTCTTTTCTTCATTTATCATGCATACACATACACGCACTGGATATACTCAAACATACGAAGGAGATCTCCCCCTGTCTCGATCGATTCTTTCTTGGCTTCTCTGGCCTTTGCTTGCATTCTCAATCATTACTCTCTTATCTTCTAGGCTCTGTTCATGAGAAGATTTTGCCCCGCACAGGATGAAGAAATGGACACCGTCTATCATAAATAACAATAATTGAACCTAATAATGGAAGCAATGAACCTATACCAAAAATTAGGCCACACGGCACCAATCTGGTCACAGCTTGATGGAACTCATACTGTCAAACTGTTTTACATTTCAAACACAACCTTCGTACAGCTCACCCCGGCCATCCATTCATCCAATGCTTTATTCGCAGACTCCAGCCCACCTGCCACAAGCTTGATATGCGGGCTTGCAACCAGCTCCCCAGAAGCAAGCTTCGACTGCAACCACTCACCAAAAACCCATCTCGTTCGCTTCTTTCTCTCTTCTGCATCAGTCGAAGGCATCACAAATGCCGTTTCAACACCATCAGGCACTTTCAACTCCGGATCCACTCTCGGCGCAATTGCAATCTTGGACACCTCCTCGCCCGATCTCAAAGCACTCATAACATCCAAAGCAAGCTGCTGATCCCCAGCAGCATGAAACCCAACCTTCACAATCGCTCCATCCCCCTTCGCGACGGAGACAATCTTCTCCAGAACATCCTCATCCTTGTAATCAAATACTCTTGTCGCACCCAAGCTCCGAATATACTCATGGTTCTTCTCACTAGCAGTAGCATAAATAGCTCCAAATCCCATCAGCTTCGCCTCTTGCACAGCCAAGGCTCCCATACTGCTCGCAGCTCCCCAAATAAGGACACCCTCGGACGAGTTAGCCACATATCCATGGGGTATACCCGCCCACAACCATGCGTTCCAGCTCACCCACGCCGCCATAGGGAAAACGCTGCCTTCCACGAAGCTGAATTTCTCAGGAAGGAGTGCAACAATGTCCTGTGAAACGAGGACGTATTCCTGGAACGCACCGTAGTCTAGCTTGCCAGCGTATAGCCATGCACTCGCAAATGCAATCACTCTGTCCCCTTCTTTCGGAGTCTCGGAGCGCATGTCAGGTCCTCTTGCGGCCACAATGCCTGCAATGTCTGAACCTGTGGTTGCGGGGTAATTCTCGATGGAGATGCCAATGGCACGTTGGTAGTAGTCAATCGGGTTGACCGCTGCAGCTCTCACTCTGATAAGCAGCTCACCTGGCCCTGGAGTCGGTGTTTGTCTCTCGGTGATTTCGAATGGGCTGCCCTTCTGGGGAATCAAGGCTGCTCGGTGCGTGGTAGGAATAGAAGACATTTTGGTATGATGATCTGGTATGTTCTTGATCGGTAGAAGTATCAAACGTTTTTCACAACTGATGAAATCGTTGATGGGAATTGCTGCCATCCTCTCCGGCTAATTATATAGTTTTCCAGCACCTCATACAGTGCTCGTTTTTCGTGGCTCAATGTTCGTGTATACCTAGGGTAGTTCGGACTTACTACAAGGCCAGCGGAGTTTACAGTATATCCGCCAAGGAATTCCGTCTCACCAAATTGCAATTTCCTTCTTCCAGATTTTTGATATGTGAGCGGAATCCCGTTCGGGGTCCAGGGTGATTTTATATTGTTTTTGAATATAGTGGATTTCAAATGTTGTCGTGGATGTCATAGTCTCCGTACCTATCCCACGCGGTGGTATTACACATTTAGTAAGCAACACAATGTTTCAGGCGTACCATGCAGATCTTTTGGGGATGCTGATTCTGGACCTAAGTTGGGAGCAGGTACTCTGAGTCTGCATAGAATATGATTGGATCTATGTGGTTGTTCTTATCATGGATTAATGAACATTGGGAGAGAAGGAAAATATCGACCATCCATGGATGTCACTTCAACTTCAATGTTTTGTATGATTTGATCCATTCAAGGAGAGACTCCCAAAGAAGGGCAAAAATATTGATACTTGATTCAATAAGCCCTGTGCAGGTTCAAGTTTATCTATTAACCTTCAGCAGGCTCAAGTGCTCTTCAAAGATGACAGAAGAAGCTCTTCTGTTGAAGCATAAATCAAGGATTTTATAGTACACAAGCACTGTAAATTAGTACATACATCCGCACATATACATGTGCATCCATGGATACAGCCTCAAGTGCCTGTACCTAGCTTGAACATTTGAATATACCAGCTTGAGAGTTAAGAATAACCACATACTGGTACTACTATATGCAATATGTATTTCGAATAAGATGAAATTAAGACTGCTTGTTCAACTGAATAGTAAACCAGCTATTACATAAAAGCTTGATGCCATTTCTCACATGTGCAGGAACAAAAGGAAAATTACACTAAACTTCGCAAGGGTTCGCCTACGCATGTGGAGACGCTAATTGTGAAAGCACTCGAGCAACTGAGCCCGCTAGTAAATTCTTGGGCACATCTTGCGCTGCGCCAGCGGTCGGATAGGCCAAAGCACTGGCTTACACCCCCACACCGGCTACTGAACAGGCTGGGATCGTCTGACAGCTAATCAACACTGCCTCCTGCTTCAAACTAGGTTTCCTCCGCGCATAGGGAATATGGATACATTCTCCATACTCCATATTGAATGGGGGCGAAATGAATCAATTTTCAGCCCTGGGTAGATTAGTATCGGTCGAAAGCCGTACTTAAATTGCACAATACTTATTATGTTACAAGCCCATAAGCACTGGTTCATCAGCTCGAAAAAAAGGGGGAAATTATGCGGCTCAGCCGCATTGCCTGCTTCACACCTCATGCTGCAGTATCCCAGCGATCTCCTTGGCGCAATCTCTTGGAAAAGTCAGTTTATTTTTATTTCCCCTCTTAATCCCAGAGCCCCTGGTCCATCATAAACTTGATCCTTGCTTCGACCATGACTCGGGCGCAGACACTAAATCCAACCTAATTCTTTAACATTTCATCCTGCCGACCGTCATAACATAGCATACCCCACTATTCAACATGAGCGAAGACACGCGAACATGCTATTTTCCGCAAGGGAATGAGGCTGCGGGCACATACCCTTGCACGTCCGACGATATCACACATTGCTGTGGTAAGGGTGGCATCTGCCTCACGAACGGATTCTGTCTAGATGTATCACAGCCTTTCGTAGTCTCGAGAGGGGCTTGTACAAGCAAAACTTGGGGATCAGGATGTCCAACACACTGCCGTATGTGCCTTCAAGTTCAGATTACTAATTTACCTGAGAATGCCTCCAACTTTGAAACATGAAGGTCTTTGTCAGCTGCACATGTGCATAAGCTAACATATAAACCTATTATTAGAGGACACGCTCAAAGATGAAGGCACTTCGATAATAAATTTATCCCTGATAGACGGCGTATCACTATACTGCTGTGGGACACCAGTCTACAATGGCACCGAAATTGTCTGTCCAGATGGTGACAGCTTCCAGATGGATAACGGTGAGGTGATTTTGGGACGCGCTGCCCTTGAAAACGCCACAGATATATCATCAACCGCTTCAAATGGCACTTCCACTTCAAACTCTTCCAGTATCGCCACCTCTTCTGCTTCCCAAACTGCCTCCGCATCAAAATCGAGTAGTTCCCACGACGTCGCGATCGGAGCTGGTGTTGGAGTACCACTGGGTGTTATCGCGATTGGCACGTTACTCTGGGCCCTCTGGGAAAGGAAACGTGCCAATAAATTGAGCAAATCTTTAGTTGCTGCCTCAGCTGCCCAAGCAGGCTACAATGGGAGGGACGGAGTGAACTCTTCCACTGCTATGACTCGAAGTTCTGCTCCAACAGAGCTGGATCCTCAACACCCGGTGCCTGAGTTAATGTCGAAAGAGCAAACAGAGTCAACGACGAAAGAGCAACCTCATTAAGTAATGACTCAGTGAGTCGTTTTTTTTTTTTTTTTTTTCTTCTCTCCTGTTACTTGTATATAGATATGCCCATATTAGTAATGTATCTACACCTAAGACTCGATGGTTACGAGTATAAAATTCTCGCTCAAAAGGATTCTCGGGTTTCCCCTTTCGGCCTAGCCGAGGCTTAGGCCCCCTTAGTGGCTACTTGTATACAACGACATCTAGACATGCTATTAAACAGATCCTACCTATTGACTTTAAGCCATTTTATTTTATTGCCTCATATCTAACTCCAGGTTATACGTTCATATGCCGGAATCAAACGGCAGAAGCTTTCGGTTCGCACCGGCCCAGAACCCACTTGTGGCTTGACTAGAGCAGTCTGGATGGACGCCTCTCGACGAAACGCACAAACACGAGGTATCGTACCCCCTTTTCTGTGGTTTTCCTTTTCGTTCCGCGGTTATTTAGCGCTAGCACGTATATTCGTTACTGTGCAAATATTTTTTCTGTCCTGAGATGCTTTTTGTCGTCCACGACTGAGTTGGTCTGCCAGAAGGGGGACAGACTGACACCGTCTCATTCCGTTGCGTACCTTCACCGCTCCTTGCACGACCACAATTCCTCATCGATATCATGGATTTGCAACACGAGTTCGAGATTCAGGAGCTGCCAGCGGATCAGCGGGCTCTTGCCAGTCAGAAATATCGAAACCCACTCTTTAACGTAGCACGATTAGTGATATGGGTCGGATATCTGTACTTCTTGATCCGCACTCTAGCATTGCTCTCAAGTCCAGTACAAAAATGGCAGATGTGGTCAATGCTAGCGGTGGAACTGATCTTTGCTCGTGAGTAGCCTCAGCCTGCGAAGGCGGCCCATTGACTCTCCCAGGCCTGACAGCATTTTTAGACCTCGCTAGACAAGAACATCTTCTTTCAGTTGCTGCTAGCAAAGTAGAACACGGTGGCCCACGTAAGAAGCTTCGACTTAGGGGTACCAAAAACCTACCCCGTGTAGATGTTCTCCTTCCATGCTGCGGAGAACCAGTGGATGTCATCATGGACACAGTGCGTGCAGCATGTACCATGGACTACCCTATTTCCAAGTTTCGTGTCCTCCTCCTAGACGATGGAGGCTCAGCCACTCTGAAAAAGACCATTTCTGAATTGACGTGTCAATGGCCACATCTTTCTTATCACTCACGCGGCAGACAATCTGGCCAAGTATTTGCAAAATCTGGAAACCTAAACTATGCCCTAAGAACGCTACAAGATGTATACACGCCAGAGTTCTGTGCAGTGTTGGATGCAGACTCAATTCCAAAGCGTGAATTTCTTCGAGCAACGTTGCCCCATTTACTGCGAGATTCAGAATCTGTGTTAATTTCAACCCGCCAGTTTTTCTCTAATCTACCGGAAGGGGATGAACTGTCCCAGGCAAGATGTCACTTTTACACCTGTCAAAATGCTGGGTTGGATATCTTGGGTCGTGCTATAGATGCGGGCTCCGGGGCAGTGTTTCGGCGGCAGTCCATTGTTGATGTTGGAATGTATCCGACATTTTCTTTCTCGGAAGATTGGCAGTTATCGTTAGTTCTGCAAGGAATGGGGCACCGAACCATGCAGGTGCAAGAGCCTTTGCAGTTTGGGCTTGTTCCTACTTCCCTGACTGGGCATATCGCGCAGAGAAACAGGTGGAACATCGGCCATGCCCAACAAGTAGTTGCCATGCTCTCTTCCAATGCCCCAGGCTTTCCAAAGTATCTTCGAAGAAAGATCATTTGGAACGGGCTTGGGATTGTAGGTGGAGAGCTGGGTTGCTTTTTTGCATTTGCTGCGCTTCCTGGAATTCTACTTTCAGGGCAGATGGTACCCACTGCTTCGCCCTTTTGGACCAAGGCTCAACTTTTCTTGGCCTGGGCTCATGTACTCTTAACCTGGCTGTATGAGTACATCCAGTCTGCTCACACCGGGTTTGAAAGCGCACCATTTGCTCATCTAGAGAACAAATGGATGGCTGGTGGTAAGTTCAGTTCTGGACATGGGATTGGTTAGTCTGAGCTGACTTGGTTTTCTTTATGGCAGGAAACATTTACTCGGTCTTGAAATTTTACTTATTTTCCAGTAAGCAAAAGGGATCTTTTGTGACCGGGAGCACAGCAAATTCCTGGAACTGGGCCAATGCAGTATCTTCATATACGAGGGTATACAAAGAGCTGGTGCAGAATGGAATTCTTTGCAATGTCGTGATGCTGTCCATGACCTTGTCTGCGGTCCTTTACTCTACAGCAAATATCATGCTTCTAGACAAAGCAAACGCAGCAATGGGAATGCTTACTTCCGCTGCCTGGCCACCATTGCTTCACGTTTGCTATCTGAGTATCTCGAGCAACTGGGTTCCAATCTCCTACCTGCTCAATCCACCGAAATACCCCGATCGCAATTCCCAGGGTCCCAACAACGAGGCTCAAAAGCAGGATTCGTGCCAGTACAAATGGTCAATATTAGACAAGGCCAGTCAAGATATGATTCAATTTGGTAACAGATTGGAAATTGTTGACGAAGGCGAGCTTTGAAACATAACGAACCACTTGATTTGTTCTCTAGTAATTAGCGCATAATATAGTATACCTAGGTACCAAATCTATGGCCCCTTATAACTTTCTTCAGTCACCTGCCATTGCTAAATGTGGACCGGCTTCTCCATGGCCCATACATAAAGCTCAACGTCCTCAAATGTCATCTCCTTGATAGTTTTCAGCCCGCACTTTGTAAGTACGCCGCAACTGGCAGTATTGCCTTTTTCAGAGACGGCATAAACTTTTTCCACATCTTCTTCTAAGCTCTCGTTGTTCTGAAGGCTTCTTCGTGGAAGATCCCACCACATTCTCAAGAAGAGTTGCAATGCCTCGGTAGCATATCCCTTCCCCCATGCCTCAGGAGCGTATGAATATCCAATGTCAGGACAAGGATCGAGCGCATTAATACTGACGTATCCGATAACCTGCTCCTTGGATTCGGGTATCGATTTATCCACGACTGAGTAATTGAAAGAACGACCATTTGTGTCTTCAGATCCTCTGAAGATCTTGCCTGCTAGCCACTTTTGTGTTTCGTCGATGGATTGGAATGGTGTTTTGGGATAGCTACGGGCATGGTCAAGACAAAGGCCCACTAGATTGCTAAAGGGGTTCTTACGTCGACTTTGCTACCTCTGGGTTTGCACGGATAGCAAATAATGCGGGGACATCACGATCAGTGACAGGCCGGAGAAGCAGTCTGTCGCTTTCAATTGTAGGCCCCGTTGGTGGTATTATGACGCGAACGGATTGACGTGGTAAAAGATCGTGCATAGTGAAAACCCCTGGAAGTTTCCGAAAGAATTCTTATCTCTAAATCATATCGAGAGCAAAGAAGAGAGTCTTCAATAAGTTGTTTAAATCTGTGCGAAATGAACCCCTGTCAGCTGTCAGCCTCCGTTAATTTACGGAGATTTCTGTGATTGGCTAGCTTGGCTGTTCAACCACGATCGCGCTAATCCGGTCTCGGAGCCCGCTATTGAGCCTCGAGTGGTGAGTTGGCAAGGTAAAAATAGCCATTCGGGGGGCGTTTTATCCGAAAAATGGGATGACAGTAAGTGTGAATTCTAGAAGCGTAGATTGATAACCCCAAGGTCCCCAATCCATGAGATTCCCACGTGGTTCACCACCCATCGGCCTTATCTTCGAGCTTATCAGCATGACAAACATGTTTGCTTTTTCGCTGCGATGCTTGATCGAACAGGATCGCCTTCTTATTGGCTCTGTTGCTTATCGCCCCCGTCACGGGACTGAACCCCACACTTTTGGTTTACAAGTTGGCGTCGCGATGTGTCCCCGATGGATGACAAGTTGAGATCTCCATATAGCCATGGATCATCGGAAACGTGCTGCCCGAGCGTAAGTCGACCCATGCAAAAGGAGATGATCGTTATGTCTGATTTTGGCTCTGAACAGCTGTGATGAATGCCGACGACTGAAAGAGAAGTGTGAAGGTGGAGCCCCCTGCAGGCGATGTTTGCATTTTCAGCGACAATGTGAATTCAAGGGCTTGGTGTCAAGAACACGGGAATTCCGACCGTATATCCCGAGGTAGGCTTTTCTGATGAATTACGAGCCCGGAATCTGTATTGATACACCGCCAGGGAAAGGATAGATAGGTCTGATTTTCAAGACCAAATTGAGCGTTGCAGATACATGGAACGCATATTGAAACGCACAATTGAAGGAATCAAACTCGATACAAAAAGTCTTGCGAGGTTGGCAGATGCGCTCGATGCTGATGCCCCGGATGCCAAAGAAGTTGAGGGACTAGTCATTGAGGAGGAGGCATGCACGATGGACCCGGTTGGGGATACTACGACGCGTCTGTTTCATCTGTGGCTCTAAATCTGCACTAGTACTAACATGAGGTAGATTTCTCGGGTGAATTCTCATATTGGAATTTTTCAATGCGCGTCAAAGATCACATAGAGAAGCAGATTGGGGGACTCGAGAACAGGGTAAGACCGACTCAACTCTTGTACCAATGGTACTATCTATAATGATTAGACTCCCAGGCTAAGTCAAAGACCAGATACCGGGCTCCGACCAAGTCTCGGATTTTCCACGCGCTCATCACTTACGACCGGGGCACGCTCATCTATCAGCAGCCATCTCATGCTGCCCCCCACGACAAATTGCAGATTTCTTGGCAAGAACGTTTTTCAAGTATGCTGAAACACATTACTTTTTCGTCGCGCAGACTTGGTGTTTGGAAAAAATGGATATACTCTACAGCAATCCAGCCTGCTTTGCTCAAAAGGGCGGGGAGGTAGTTATCAGCATTCTTCTCATGATATTTGCCATTGGAACACAATATGCACATCTTGAATCATCAATGCATCATTCGTCCCCGACCACAGATTCCAATTTCGCAGAAGAAGATATCGGTACAACATTCTATCAACAGGCAATCAGGTTACTACCTGAAATCATTGAGCTATCATCGCTTGAGAGTGTTCAGGCTTGCTTACTGTTGGGATACTATGCCCTTCCCATTGATGCATCAGGGTTGGGGTACATTTACATCAATCTTGGTATTAGACTTGCAATGCAGAATGGAATGCATCGAAAATGCAAGAATACTGCTTTCAGCCCCACTATGATCGAGACTCGGAATCGTGTTTGGTGGAGTGTGTATTCACTTGAGAGGTAGGACGCCATCGCGGAAAGCCATATCAATGTGATAAGCTAACACTCACTAGAAAAATTTCTATCTTTCACGGTCGCCCTCTTTCTGTGCTTCGAGCCGATGTTGATGCCAGCATACCCATTCAGCAACCCAGCCTAGACCTTGGTGACTCACATGGAAGTGTTGCACGCGCAGAGGTGTCTATTCAGCTGATCAATTATTTAGAAGATTTATTCATTGAAGTGTGAGTCATTCAAAGCCCTACCCTCTTAGAATATTATAAGCTGATCATTTTAAAAGAAACACACTTCGAAGTGGCCAGAAACAACAAATACCAAAGGTCATCAAAAGTTTATTGACCCGAAAAATGGCCCTGAAGACGTGGTGGGACTCCCTCCCGGACGCTGTTCTTAATGATAAGACACAAACCGAATTCCACGTCCGCTCGATAATGCATTTAAAGCTGGAATACTGCCTAGTAAGAATGTTTATCGGACGGCCGTTCTTACTAAGAAAAGAGACATCCAGCGCAATGGGTCTTTCACCAACGAACTCGGACCTAAGCCTCTCTGACAACCATCCAGTCAAGGAAAACAGAAAAGAAGGTTCTATTTCCAGTCGGCAAGGACTGGTGGATGATTGTATTGAAGCTGCCACCGAGGCACTTCGAATCTGTCAAGATTTGAGGGATAACAGGGCTGGCCTTGCACGAGCTTCCTATATTGAATATAGCTCATGTAGAGCTTCCCTTTTGGTACTGATTGCGTACTCGATTCAAAACTTCTCCGAGCAATTTCGCAAATTGCTTTATAATGGCCTTGATATGATCCGAGAAATGTCTGCCGCCGGAGAATCAGCTCGATCTGAGGTATCATTGATTGAAATGCTCGAGCGTGCGCTTGCTCGCTTGCATACTGGCTTAAATATGTCGCTTCAAAGTAGAGGTCACTTGCAGCCTGAAGCTAGCTTCTCAGATTATGAAGCATTCAAACACTGGGGGGCTCGGATACGAGAAACTGTCGCCGATGCACCTGAGATGACAGGGAATCGTATGTCGGATCAACCAAGATCGTTTCTGACACCCAGTGAATCCGGTGCACATGATGGAATTTCAGGAGAAAAATATACAGAGCCGTCATTAAACCAAGAATTTGACGCTGGTATGCTCGGGGCTTTTGATTCCGTCCTTGAGATGTCGATCTTTGGTCCAGAGAATTCCTCCCCATCCGCAGCCTGGCCAACATGGACTGAGGCTCAGGTTCTAGAGCAGTTTTTGACCAACCCAGAATTCGATGGAAGTCTGGAATTGATGAACACAGAATAGTTCTCTTTTTAGTATATGAGCTGATTAGTGCATTTTACCACCCACAATCGATAATTATTTTTGATTTGCGACTGGTATACGCAGCCACCATTGTCTTTTTCAACTTGAAGCCATGCTGAGCGACGAGTAAGTTCACACTTGGGACCTTCTAAGGTTTCGCTTAATGCCAAACAAAAATTCCCCGCTGGTCTGCCCTTTGCTTAATATCCGATGACTCTGCGCACGGTAAAGTCTTATTGCCGAACATCTCATTTGACTAGACTGATCTTTTTCCTACATATGACACATTGACACTCAGTTCAAACTTTTAGCCTTTAGCCTTTGCTAATTATATCCGCTGGTAACAGGAGCAAATCTAAAACAAAATATAGGTTGCTAGCCAGACCTTCGGTGGGGCCATCAATCGGCACAGCCGCATGAGATGATTGGTGTGTCCATACGAAGGGGCCAATAGGTGCGGTAGGGGCTGTTGTCGGGGCCAAAGCCGATTGCGATTACGATCACGATCATCCACGATTTTTGTGTATGAGGATCCACCCCTCGTATAGACCTAACTACCTTGATTTCATCAGGCTGCAGAAATAAGAATGCAATAATACTTAAGCTGCAAGGTTTCCCCAGAATCATGAGCCCTATCAATAACATTATCCTAAGCGACTCGAACACTTTCCCTTCGCCGACAGCCTTGAATACACAATCACAATGGGCGAGTGCAAAGGTACTAAAATTCCTTGTTTATTCAATGAAGCAAGACAATTGACTGACATCGAATAGCGTTGACAACCCCCGACACCATGTGGGCTTTCTGTCCCTCGATCGGTGCAGCATATCTATTTATCTTTCTTTTCGCCCTAACAACAATTGGCCATATCGCTCAAGCGATCATATACCGCAAATTCTACTGCTGGGTCATCGTCATGTCCGGATTGATCCAGACAGTAACTTATATCTTCCGCGTGGTGAGCGTCATATATCCCGCCAGCTACGGGGCCTATGCCGGATGGTTTGTGTTGATCCTCATCGCACCGCTATGGACCAATGCCTTCGTGTATATGATCATGGGTCGCATGGTATGGAATTTCACCGACGATGCGCGCGTGCTACGTGTACGCCCCTGGACATTCGGCATGATCTTTGTTACTCTTGACATTATGTATGCATTCTATCATCTCCATACTATTAAGCACGCTAATATCAAAGCAGCGCTTTCATCATTCAGGTCTATGGAGCAGCCCAAGCCGCCGGTAACGATGTGGCGTATGATGTCGAGATGCAAGGATTACACATCTACATGGGAGGTGTGGGCCTTCAACAATTATTCGTCATTGTTTTTATCGTATGCGCTATCGTGTTTCATATCAAGATTGTTCGCCAGAGGCGATCAGACGGTAAAATTGCTTCGCTTCTTCTCTACGTACTCTATGCGTGTCTTGCTTTGATCACAGTAAGTTTATGGGATCCCAATTGGATGATCACCAACTAACAGATTAGATGCGTATTATTTTCCGTCTTTGTGAATATTCGCAAGGCCTCAAGAGTACTATTCCGCTTCACGAGGCATACCAGTACTGCCTCGACTCACTACCCATGCTTGTGGCCCTGGTACTTCTCAACCTTGTACACCCGGGGCGAATTATGCCTGGACAAGAAAGCGACATGCCGAGCCGCAAGCAGCGCAAGGAATTAAACATGTATACCAAGCCGAGGGCTCCGCTGGATGAAATGGCCCTCGCAGACTGCTAAGGGCGTCGTCACCGTCACCTGGGCACCGGTGATGATCACACAGGGCATATAATCACGACAATATGGCATTCTTTTTCTTCGTTTTAGCCGGCGTGACACATTTTCAATTTCTTTAATATATTTTAGACTCTTAGATATCACTGAAAAATCGAAATTTGGTTCACTAAGATACATTCTATTAATTTACCTTGCAGATGTTCGTGTCTTCGGCATCCCGTTATTCGGACTGCGGTATCCCATCGTCATCCCATGAACATTCCAAGGTTAATTGTCGGTATCCCAGCGGTATCCCAGTACTAGTAAAACCTTCCCAAGACTCAATGGATGGGCATCTTATCAATCTGCTACCGACCCATTATTTACTAATGTACATTGCCGCAGCCACAACATCATGTCATCTCAGAAATACGGTGGCACTTTAAGCCCATATATAGGAATCAGCATTTTATCGAAGCATTATTTCATATGGTGTGAATAGTTACATTTCCGACCGGGCTGATTTAGTCGAGGGTCTAGGTGTGAAGCTATCGCTGACAAAGCCGCTAAATTCAGCCACGCCATCTCGTGCTTACGAGCTCCTGTAAATTAATATCATCCATGCCAATCCTGGGCCGCCAGGGAATCCTATATAATGCCCCGTATCGCCCCGGAAGACCGGAAGCGGGCCTACCACTCTAAAACACGCTCCGGCTGCTTGGCCTGCAAGTACGTTCGTTTCCCCACTCCCTGGCAGAACCTCTACTGACCCGCTCTAGGAGTAAGAAATGCAACGTCGACTACTCAAGGACCAGACCCCGCTCAAACATTACTAACATACTTTAATAGAACGGCGCGTCAAGTGCGATGAGGCGCGCCCAGCTTGTTTGCGCTGTACGTCAACCGGCCGCAAGTGCGATGGCTATGGAGACGCGATTACTTCCCCCGCGGAGAATCGATTCAAGGCACTAAGTAGGCCCCTGGTCGCTCGACCATCGATTCCCCTTACACACGACCCATTTTCATGTGACCAAGAGCGACGTTCGTTTCAATTCTTTCTGGCAAAAACCGCACCTCAACTAGCTGGTGACTTCGAATGTGCGTTCTGGGAACGCCTGCTTCTTCAATCCGTGCACCATGAGCCTGCAATTCGCCACATTACCGTCGCCTTAGGCTCTCTACATGAGCATTTTGAACGTGATGAAGGCACCCCCTTTCGCTCCGGCATATTAACACTTAATAATTCCTTCGCTCTTCAACAATATCTACAAGCGATGCGCTGTCTAATGCCTACCTCTGGTAACTCTCGTCCTATTGACGTGTGTCTAATATCCTGCATTTTATTTGTTTGTTATGAGGTTTGTATCTTTTTTTATTTCTTTATATCGTGCCTTATACGCTAACTATACCTTAGGCCATGCGTGGTCAGTATGGCGCAGCTATCACGCATATTACGAGCGGACTGAAAATTCTCAGCGAGCTTCGCAGCAGACCATCAAGCCTCGGCTTTTTCAGACCCTCAGATGTAGGGCGCACCTCCTATGTCCCTATAGACATTCTATGTGGGGTATTCTCGCGTCTTCAAGCGCAGGCAATAGTGGTATGAATTATCTTCTTCGATTCGTCTTGGAGCCTGATTTAACTCGGATACCACAGACTGCCCCTGAAAAAAGTGCCTCATTTGAAAATCTATGGCCTGAGAAGATGATCAGCTTGAATCAACCTGTCGTATTCAACTCCCTGGCTGAAGCACGCGAGATGCTTGAAATGCATACGTATCACTATCGACAACAAAGCACAAAATTGCTCAATGACCATATACAGGGGAGATGGATGGATCCAACTACTCCCGCAAAATCGGTTTCCCCTGTCAGTCCTGAGGCGGTGGCTTTGCGAGACTTTTTCCTCTCTGTTCTAAAGTCTTGGTCAACCGCATTAGAGAATTTCCTTTGGGAACATGGCTCCTCCCTGACAGCCCGTCAACATCGTGGTGCTGCGATTCTTAAAGTTCGTGAGATTGACTCATTCATTGCGCTGGATGTTATTCCGCCTATGGGAACTCCCGCCATTGACGATCACATTCTATGGGACAATTATTGTCCTCTTTTCGAGCAAATAGTCACTCTCGGAGAATCAATCATTCAATCACTCTCTAGTTCCCGCTCGCCTTCATCACTTCCAATCAATTTCTCACTCGATCTGGGCATTGTTGGATCACTATTCAATGTCGCAGCGAGGTGCCGAGATCCATTTATCCGACGTCGCGCTGTGGACATACTGCGTACTGCTGCCATCCAGGAAGGAGTATGGAACAGTACCGTTGTTGCCGCTGTGGCGGACAAGTGGATCGAAATTGAGGAAGACGGATTGGGGGTTGTGACCAGCTGTGCTGATGTTCCTGCCTCGTCACGGCTTTCACATTTCTTGCCTGTGTTCGATGTTGACCAGTGCAGTGCATTGGTATACTATAGTTTTACATCCAAGATAGATTCAGGCAGTGTACGTAGAGAGGTGTTTCAGTGGTAATTGCCCCTTCTCACGAAGCATGTGAATAGAAGATAGACATGTATATACCTATATTACGAATACAAATACATAAAAAAGTATCAAACATACTAGGACCATTTAAACCGACGCAGCAATGATACTATCCGCCATCGCTGGCAGAGTATCCTCCATAACTTCTAACTCGGCATCAAAAATCTCCGCACAAGACTCCTTCTCATAGATGGTACAATAAGCACCTCGGAACCCAATCTTAACAGCAGCAGTCACATCCCACATATGAGCTGCCGCAAACCACTTTGCGTCCTCTGCTGCGAACTTCGCAAAGGCAGGTCTATAAGCCGCCAATGCCGGCTTTGCAACCCCCTGGGAGTCGCAGCTAATAAAATTCTCCAATGGCATATCTAACCCAGCACGTTCGAAGTATCCGCGAACTCGTTTCGCGTCGCCGGTCGTCAAAGCCCAGACAGTGAATCCCGCTTCTCGCAGCTTTCCAAAACATTCTTTTGTTCCGGGTCTTAATTCTAGCTCGGAGTATGCTTGGGCACAGGCGTCTCGCTCCGTATCTGTCGCGAAGTCGCGGGGATTTTCTATTCCCATCATGAAGAGGGATCGGTAGAAGAGGGCGAGAAGAATCTCTTTGTATGGCTTATAGCGCTCTGAGATCGAGAGAAATGTGAATTCGAGCTCGGAGGCTGTCATCCAGGTGAAGCCAAAGGATCGAGCGGTGATATTGTGGGCTAGGAGTTTCTTCCCAATTGTTCGGTCGATACCGTTATAGAAAGCGTCAAAGGAGACGCATGTGCCGACGACGTCAAATACGACGTGCTTTTGGGGCGACATTATTGCTCTTTGGAGTTTTGTTGGTGCGGGGGGCTTTGTCGAAGTTGACAACTGCTTGTTCTGGTGTTATTGGTAAACCAGTTGAGATGATAGAGGAGAAGGATTATGCGATTGACAAATGAGAGTGGCACAGATACGTAGTTGAAGATTCAATGCAAAAAAGCATATAAGGACCTTTCGCAAAACTGTGCTATTTTCCCCTCCATTACATAGCTCTCCCACTTGTTCCCCGCTCTGGCACTGTATAGTCCAATCAGCCCGATGCCGGCGCTACCAGCCTTACCTAATGGGGCAGGTCCGGTCCGGTCTCGCATGATTGGCCACAAAGTTTATCACGGGACATCGGAAGTGCCCACGTTGATGATAAGGTTGTCGTGGTGTATCTTTTAAGTTTCCGGGGGAAGGGGAACTCACGTCCTATCTTGATAGCCGGAGATATCGAGGGCCGGTTTATCGTTCTGAGAACTATCATGTGGTCCACCATCAATTTGGAAATCAATTTTGTCACGTAATGGTGATTTTGACAAGGAGAATCCTGAAAGAAAGGTAGGGGGAACTTCATTCCCTTCTCACTTGCATGTGTTATACAACGCATTAGAGTTGATGTATCTTATCGACTTAAAATGATCAGTACTTCGCAAAGCTGGATCATAGCCTTTGAGCACCAAATCACTGGTCTTAGTAAACTTCAAATATGAAGGCTCAAGTGCTTAATTCTGAGGTGAATTTAGTAAATCCTTTGAAACTACATCTGAAGCCACACATATTCCAGCACGAGTTATTCACATGTGCACCAATGCTTGATTACCGCAATGTTCACCTATCTTCAAATGTTTAGAACCGTTCGAAGTTATGACTACTACATGTACTACCAATTATATGTAACAGCATGAACATCGATTTCCAATGTTAGTAGGTACTGCCAAGTGGCGTTGTCGGTACGGTGATTCTATGTCAATGCTGATATTACATATGCAGCAAGGAGATTTGGAAAGCAACATTTGAATTCATCTCAATGTGTATTTACAACATTTGAAGTACTATAGTACTGCGATCATCGTATAAATTTATGACCACAAGACATTGAGCCGTCGAAGGCCCCGTTTAGGCTTCGGTTGTGGCTCAGGGTTGTTCTGGTATTGCTCAATAAATGGTCGAATAGGAATCTCCTCCAGCGGGATGACCTTTGTTTTTCTGATTATCTTGTGGGCAAAATAAACAATCACAATAAAGGGCAAGTTGAAGTACGAGGAAATAAATGTCTCCGTATCCCAATGACCTTTCATGAAAGTAGTGTACCCTCCAGTGAAGAACAAGATAATGAATACGATCAAAGAAGCCCACGTAGTGTACGGCTGCAAAGGAGCTGCCCACGGAAGCTCTCGGTGGCGATCAATACCCTGCTTTTTGCAACCGTGGAGAAATCGCAGGTAAACAATCAGGATACAAATCCAGTTCACCATTGTGGAGATAGAGACAATATCTTGCAGCCATGTAAACACAGTGCTTGCAGAGCTTGAAACGGTCATGTATCCAAGCGCCATGAAAACACCATACAGAGCTACCGCGACGTAAGGAATCGTGAAGCGATTGATACGCTTGAAGATTGCTGGAGCTTGTCCTTGCTTTGCCATGCCGTATAGAATTCGAGAACCACCGAGCATGTTGGAGTTGCCAGAGGACCAAGCTGAGGTGAGGACGACGGCATTGATAATTGAAGGCACGACTTTGATTCCGGCCTCACGAGCTGCGATAACGAAAGGAGACTGCGACGCCGTCCCGGTAGAGTTGAGGAGATTTGGGTCTGTGGATGATACAACAAGACCGACCATGAACATCGTGATCACATAAAAGAGGAGGATGCGAACGAAGATGCGTCGAGCAGCCATTGGAATTGCCTGGCGAGGGTTCTTTGTCTCCGCCGCAGCGACAGTGATATTTTCAATGCCCGAATAAGCGTAGAGGGCATTGTTGAAGACAGTCCAGAATCCTAGGAATCGGCCCAGTGAGCCCTCAATCCCGAGGTATTGAACGAATGGACCGTAAGGGTGTTTCCAGTATTCAAAGCCGATACTTTTGTGATTGGGCGCTCCACCACATGTTATAACCAAAGCCATAATATTGATTCCAATGACAAGCATTATCTTCAGGATCGAGAAACCAAATTCCAGTTCTCCATATACTCGCACGAAGAGAAGGGCGGTGATGATCATGAGAATACCGAAGACGGTGACCCAGATCGCAGGATTTATAGTGATCCAAAATTCGACGATAACGGCGGCGGCGACAAGTTCAGCGGGGATAGAGACGATGTAAGAGTACACTTGGTTCCATCCATTTGCAAAGGATAGAGAGGGGTCGCAAAAGATCTCTGCATACCGGATCACACCACCATTGAGTGGGACCAGAGCACCCATTTCGCCAACACCGAACACGACACTAGATACTAAAGCCCCAATGACAGAATATGCGAGAAAGGCACCCAAAGGGCCAGCCTCTGCAATTGCTCTGCCGGAACTTAAGAAAAGACCAGTACCAACGGTGCCGGCAAGGGCAATCATTTGAATATGTCGTTGGTGGAGGCCCTGTTTGAAGACAGTGATCTCCTCCAATTGACCAGCAGCATTCTCCACATCTCCGTCTTTTTGCATTTCGGTGTCGTAGGTAGAATACTTCTTCTCGGATGCAGTTATAGCCATCCCGTTGTCGTCAGGGAGCCGTTTGGGTGCCAGACTGGACATCCTCGAAAGGAAAAAAAAAAAAAAAAAAACGGTCAAATTTGAGGAATGAAGTGAAAATTTTCACAATCAGAAAAGACGCCTTGAAGGTCCTCTCTCATTATTTTGTAATTTTTCCACTTCTATTCCACTTTCATGCATAATATTCCTTGGACGCCGTTGGGCACCAATCACAATGGAGCCTCGAGGCTTATCGCGGGTAATTGAGAATTGCTAATTGCCCTGCTGTTGTTGGTGGATACGACCGGGTCCATACCGGCATCTTTTAGGGGGAAGAAGCCCTAAAACATCTAGAAGTGCACTGACCTGCATGCTTCAACACTTGCATTTGCGGGGAAGCAAATCAGTGGGGCTTTCCAAGCTGTTGATATCGCATTTCTTGATCGGGCAATGCCGGTCCGGCGGACAGTGAGTGGCCAGACATGGCTCCGATCGAGTCCCGGTTACCGGGTGAATCAGATAAAGTCGGTCAAGAATGACCATAAAAACAGTTATGTCAGTGGTTCGGCAGGGCCTATCTCGTTTTTTTGCTTTTTCCTCAGATCAACTAGGTCCGATTGAGCATTCTTGAACACGACCATGACTCTACTAACAAATGGCACATCTGGTTCGCACACGGCGGGAACCCCCAAGTGTGTCCCATCCGTCACGCCGGGGGATACCTTTTGGCAAAATGAAAAGGATGAGCTTCATGATCACCGATCGACCGATCAATTGCCAGAGCATAGTGATATTGTGATTGTTGGCGCTGGCTATGCTGGCGTGAGTACGGCCTATCACCTTGTCAAAGATCATGGCCATGCAAAGAAATCGATCACAATCCTTGAAGCTCGAGGCGCGTGTTCCGGAGCCACCGGCCGAAATGGCGGTCATTGCAGACCGGATTTCTACGGTCATATCCCTACTTACATGGACCGGGCGGGAGCTCGGGCGGGTGCAGAGATCGCCGAGTTCGAGATCACCACTCTCCGAGCGATAAAGAAAATCATTCAGGAAGAGAACATCGATTGTGATTTTACTTTGGCTCGATCAATTGATGTTTGGTGTAACGAAGAGGCTGCAAAGAAAGCTAAGGCAGTCTACGATCGAATGCTCGCAGAGAAATTCGAGTACATGGACGATGTCATCTTCTATACAGGAGACAAAGTGGAAGGGGTAAGTGATCTGCAGTCATCTGGCTCATACCCAAACAATCGCTTATACATAAATACTAGATTTGCGGTGTCAAAGGCGCAAAGGCGTGTGCAAGCTTCACATCTGGTACTATGTGGCCATACAAATTTATTATGCACCTTGTGAGATTGATTCTTGCGGCCGGTGTTAACTTGCAAACACACACCCCTGTCACATCGGTGAAGCCGGACCCACAAGGTGGCTTCACCGTAACTACCTCTCGAGGAACAATGCACGCCGCCAAGGTTGTCTATGCCAATAACGCCTATGTTTCAGGTATTCTTCCACAATACCGGGAAAATATCATTCCTTGCAAGGGTATTTGCTGCCGAATTACGGTTCCCGAGGGGGTACAAGCACCATTACTCAACAACTCATATATCAACCGTACCGATGACAACACACTCTCATACTTGATTCCTCGATCTGATGGCAGCATTGTTGTGGGGGGTGCTGCAGCAGTCTTCCGATCGTCGAAGGATCAATGGTATGATAATGTCGATGACAGCGTTTTGATTGACGTTGCAAAGGATTACTACACAGATTACATGCAGAGGACCTACCACGGTTGGGAGGAAACCGGTGCCAAGGTTGATCAAATTTGGTCAGGAGTCATGGGATACTCATACGACTCCAATCCTCATGTTGGCGTTGTTCCGGGCGAACAAGATCAATTCATTCTAGCTGGCTTCAATGGACACGGCATGCCAGTTATTTGGTTGTCATCAAAGGGATTGGCCAAGATGATCATAGACGATCTCAAATTCAAAGAGACCGATTTGCCACAACTTTTCGAAACCTCGCAATTCCGGATTGATCGAGCTTTGAATGGAAAGGTTGAAGATGGGGATATCCTGGGTTCTGGAAAATTCGCGGCTACAAGGCCATAATTCTGTTCATGTCATAGAGCATTTCAAGGCGTAAGAACTAATTTTATAAAATTATTTGAGCAAAAAGGCCCTATTGTAATACCGACAGGCATGCAAGATATTTGACTCCGAACTTGAAACGGTAAGTGCGCGCTGTACGATTCATCTGGCTATGTTTGCCCAGTAAGACAACCCGAAGGAATCTTTTAGTATGCGCAACCCTCGCAAAAAATATCCATGTAGGTGTCCGTCTACAGTTTCTATCGGCTTAGGTTACTTTTTGTCTCGAATTAATAACAATGTATCCCCCATTTCTACCAATCAAAGGCCAGGATCTCTCTCTGCTGCATCGCAGTGGATTGCTTATGTGTGCGCTCATTGGTCGGTTCGGGTTTTTGACGTCATATCTACTTTTTTTAGATCGAATATAGTTGATTTCAATGCAGGAGAAGCATGACTTTCAACGCTAGTCCAAATAGAATGTAGCTTCGCAATATAGAGATACGATATGGATTTGCAATTTTATGGATGGGCTATAATAACTGCCCCTCATAAAAAAGGTCCTCAACTCTCAACCATACATTTGTGATTTTAAAGACATTCCAAGGTTTTTGACAACTGCCAATAATCTATCAATACACTATCCAAGAACAAAAATTGCTCAATGTGAGAGATCTCATGCATTGACCAAACGTTTTGAACATTATCAAGCTAACATTTATCAGAAAAATGGGGGCAGGACAATACAGCCTTTACGTCCTTTGTATCATTATCGGTTGCGTCGTTGCCACTTTCATCGGTTACTCTCTTCATTATATTTCTACGAACGGATTCGAAGACGATCAGCACGAGCCTGAAATGTCTCATGAGCAGAGGGAATATATGAGACAGGTGCGGTACCGGAATATTCTCAGTCTTGAGGACATGTGCCGCAGGAAAAGTTGATCCCGCGGCTTAGGAAGAGATTCATGATATAAAAGAACACCCATTGCTGGTATGAGTATATTGAATCCGAAAATTTGCACTGGCTTTTGTTTTGGGGGTCAAATTGTTGGATTTGAGGATTGTACGCAAAAGGCGCTCATCGGAGTTGAAGGGCTATACATGAATTTGGAAAATGTGGAGACTGTAGCTTTTACTATACGAAGGTCAGTTGTGTCGATCTATTACGGACAGAAGTGGCATAACGAATTGATTTATGTGGGCAAGATCGTATACATGTACATGACTTGTCGGTATTTCGACATTCGGCATTTTGGCGTCCAAGGTTTACTATGTCCTGTCATTTACGATATAGACAAATTGGGTCTGACTACGAGTCGCAAATTACAAATTTCCATGTAGATGACAAGTAAACTCGGGTAATATAATAATCTCAGGTGGATCAAAGTTGAGTATTTATAAGTACAAATGCCTCGTGCTCTAGGGCACTGCGGTGGAGCATTCAAATGTTCACCACCTGAGCATATAGTAAGTATTCAAATGTTTGACGCTGAATAAATCAATCAATTCAAATGTTTGTGATCCTAGTGTGTAAACACACATCTGCATCCATGTGTATCGAGCCTTGGAAGCACCTCAGAGGCGATAGATCTGAATTCATAGTAATAATTATATAATTTTATTTCATCGTAGAGCTCATGATTTTGGTGATAGATGTAATTACAAAGATGTCTATAATCAAACAGGTCATACATGTTCCCTCACATGCCTATGAGACCCCTCCCCGTCACCATCTGATGTGGTTTGTGTGACCTCAA
Source organism: Talaromyces sp. PF30-5 (assembly GCA_023626375.1). Lineage (NCBI taxonomy): Eukaryota > Fungi > Ascomycota > Eurotiomycetes > Eurotiales > Trichocomaceae > Talaromyces > Talaromyces sp. PF30-5. Next base: position 674,117 of record JAMAGU010000001.1, read on the forward strand.
ACGTTTGATGCACACCTACTGTCATCTTGCCAATGTGGGAACGAGGCGAGTGTTCACTTGTCAGTCCTTCTTCACTGCTATTTGGACTGGATGGTCGTGTCCATGTGCTTCCTTCACCTCCCCGACTCTCGATATTGGTTACCATGACTGCCAGCTTATCAGGACGAAGTTCACTTCCGTTCGATGCATCCAGAGATCCTAGGGGTACAGCTCTTTGTCCGCTGCCACCGACGCGACGTGACCCGGATTGCCGAGGGAACCCGGATGAATTGTAGTTGTCTGAGTGAGAACCAAGCCAGTGGCGGAGGAGAGGGCGAAGGGTTGCTAGACTGCCTGCTGTGATACCGAGACCAGCTTCGGTACAAGACCAGATCGCGATCTGATATGTTGCCCCTAAGTCAAGTTAGGGAGAGAGAAGATATACTGGGCTCTGTTGACTCACAAAGAAAATCATTTGTGTTTGAAAATGTTTTGACGAATGGGAATCGAATAATGACGGCTGATGAAGCACTAATTTCGGTCAGCGATTATTGGACCCAAGGCAGAAAAGGCGACGTACATGCAAGCCATGCTCAAAATTCCCACAACGGCCAACTTTGTCTTTCGCTTCATATGCAAATTGCGAACGAGGAATATTGGAAGAATACCCACAGTGAAATCGCAGAGGGCTGCGAACGCACTGTAAATGTAGGTCATTGTGATGATAATGTCGATACTGATGCAATGACCCGTGACAGATGGATCTCCCTTGGTTTGGTTCCAGAAAAAAGACAACGGCTTGCATTGCAGCAGCATTAGGAAAAAGAAAACCAGGCCCGCGAGCACAGTGAGAACCATGACGATGTAGAGAATCCAGATATGAATTCGCTTGACAGTGATTCGCATTAAGAAAATGCAAACTGAGATCTTGCATCCAATTGACGCAAAACAGTACGCAACTTCGCAAAGCCACCAATACTTCATAGCTATGGCACGGTTATTCGGATCCAGATTGACAAAGTGATATCCGGTGCCGTATATACCCCCGCCGATCATGCAGGCACAGAACATCACGAAGAACAGCTATCCAAATCATCAGATTAGGTAATTGGTGCATTCGAGGATCTCAGGAACTTACTGCTGCGAAGACCATAGCGGCATCATCTAATCCAAATGCCCTTACCACGAACCCGCGTACATAGCATCGCAGCATGACAGAAATGCATGCTAGAGGCATGAAGACGGCCGCAACCGTCTTCACGGCCAGGTTTCGTTGGGCCTCGTCGCTCATGCCAGCCGGGAAGTTGACAAACAGACATGTCTTGGAAAACTGTGGGGAAACTTTACTTTTTAAACAGAAATTCGACTTTACAAATAGCCGCAGGCTCTGCAGGGCGGGTTCTGGAGTCAACCACCACCGCGTCTTCAGGGGCGCTCTAACGCCGCAAGGGCTTAGTTAGGCCGCCACCAGCGAATGGTAAGAAGCGATCGGCATTATGGCGCACAGGGAAACTGGCCTAGAGCATGGGCAGCTCCATTTATCGGTAGATATGGGACATGTGGGGGCCTCCAAAATGTGTTGACAGGCCTTTGGAGACACCGGGATTACTCGACGGACAATCTGTTTACGACTATACGGAGTGAAAGGGTCTTTGAAATGCCGAAAAAAAAACATTTTCCAGTGATCTAAAAGGAGCAATAAGGAAACATCGAAACTGATCTATCCTTGTTTGGCTTGAAGAGCGGGTATCGATCCACTCTCTGCGGGCCATCCACCCGAATCTGGTACCAAACCCGTCCAAATGCAGAGAAGATTCTCTCACGGAGTCTTAGAGTGGAGCAGGTTGATTTCGACTAAGGCATTATTAATTTCTTCGTTAAGATTAATGCCCAGTCAGCGCCACGGAGGGAAAGTTTCCACCGATGGCAGACAAAGTCTTTGTTTCCCGATTTTCCATCGAGTTAAGGTTTGTTTTCTCCAGGACGTTGATTTTCGATGTTGATCAACTACTTCAGAGCCAAACACTAGATCAAACCCCTCACGAACGATGCGGGCTTCGTATTTATCTGAAACCCAACGGTTGACGATCGCCCCTTTCTTGTGGAAATCATGAATGGGGCGTGCCCTAGCCCTAGAGATGTCGAGCTGCAATAAGCCAACACGTGAATTCTCCACTCTGGTCAAGCCTCTAAAAGTAAAAGACAGCTGCAGCCGCGGCTGTAGTTATTCGGATTTTCTCATTGTTTAAGAGTCATCCTAGCTGTATGACCGATTCGAGCGAGTTGATAGGTCATGGTCTTTCAGACTCTAATTCAATATCCGGGTGCCTACCAATCGACACCTTACTGGTAAACTTTTGGAGAACACTAGAAAGGCTTGAATCGTCCCAATCTTTGGCTGAATCACTGGCGCTCTCCTAGTCCCAAAAGATGTTTCAACATCCAAGTTCTTGCATTTAGCGTACCGGGCATTCCGAAAACACTCGGTTCAATTTTACCAAGGGATCCTCTCAAACGGCCTCAAAAGACAAAATCACTGATCAACTCTAGTCAAAAGTTCGGGCGATTTCATATTTTAGCTTTTCAGCAATCCTGGTTTCAATATCTACTAAATGTGGTTTTCACACGGCTTCTCAAGTTAATGCAAAGTTCCGTGCATCAATGTCTCCATATCTCCTCATGGCTCCGCTTTTGGCAGCTGCTGGAGTGGAGCGATTATCGAGCTACTGCACGGTGGTAAAATGAGCCGGCACAAATCTAATGCCCGTCTTTGGTCCTTTGTTTGTTAGCCCGTCAGGGGAAAAAATCATGTCAAAATAATAACGGCCTTGGAATACAGTGTCTTTCCACTAGTACTAGGTAGATCAAAATGCTAGACAGCCCTGCCACCTTCTGATAGGACTTCTAGTATATGCCTATCTAGAATAAAAAGAAACCTGTAATGGTCGATTGTGACACATTTGAAGGTGCGTGGTTTAAGATATGCATAGTAACTAGGCAGTACTCCAGCACTATGTAGCCTTGCCACTTCAATTTGAAACCCTGGGCTCTAGGGCAGGCAGAGTGATCATATTGAGCTTGAATTATTGCTCATCATGCACATTTTCTTTCCTAGCGCTACTAGTGTTATTTGTCTTAACCTTGCGATATGGGCAGTAGCATTTGAATTCCTAGGAACCATTTTAGGGTAGAAGAATATATGTATGAGATAGTAGCAGCGGCAGTAGTAGTAGTAGTAGTAGTAGTAGTAGTATGTGATAAAAGACAATAGATTTTTTTCAATAGCTACTACTACATAGTCAACCATCTCGGACAACATACTAGCGCCCAGCTGATTCCCAAATATTAGATCTTGTATATCCTGACTGGCATTATGAATGCATGTATATATTTTAAATGGCCAAGAATGCCCTGGGGCCATATAGATTATGATCATAATGCGAAGAGAGCACTTGAAATGATTGGGATGAACTTCTTGCTGCATTTAGCTAAAATTTCTCAAGTACTAGAATAATGTATGTGCGGCCTTCGTGAGTCTCCTCAAAATATTTGAGGCAAACATTGAGCTTGAGGTACTTCTTTTGCACATGTACTATCTAGTAGTCGACTAAATGTGCACACATGGTGACCGACGCAGTGACGTGGCATCCTCAGGTCTCAGTGTGAAGGAGGCTGGACGAGGAGCTATCATCTAACGTTGTTCGACAGTCGACTGATGCATAGAGAAGTATCATCATCACGCATCCCTGAGGCCAAGCAAGTACTTTTGCCGTTTTCTGATAGTCAATCTTCTGGAGAAAGCGATTTTATTCCTCCTCATCAGTATACTTGTCATCGATTGACCTTACCGTCCAGAGTAAACAGCCTGGATTCGTCCAAAATCCGAGTTCGAGCGCGACCTATCAACTCTCCATTTATAACAACTTCACGAAGTCCTCAATATTTAAAAGAGAATTGTCCACCATTATCATAAACACTTTCCCCTTAGCGCAAAGTAAGGCCGGGAGATAATATCTGCAGTACCAGAACTTACCTAAACGAGAAGGAGCGACTACAGTCTTTCCACCGAAACCTCAAGGAACACCAAAATTTTCGGAAGGAGAAAGTGAAACTTTCTCTCCTTCAACTATCTCGGTTATCTCTACTTCATCAAGAAACTCGTCTAGTTTGTACGCAAGTTAACAGCGTTCCATCACTTCCAGATAGCCTATTAGGACTCGGAGAATCCGATTAGGAGTCTATTAAACACACCAACGAATCTATATCATTATCCAGAAGCGATAAACCACCTGAAGCGCCTGTTCATCCGCCCACTTTGAGAAGCATGGCGAACCCTGCTCAAGGGCCGTTCTTCTCTGGAGAGAGGGGTGAAAATTCTAACAATTACCTTCGTCAGTGCAAGTTTATGTGGCACGGGCAATTCGATCCCAGTGCCGAGGGATAGAAAGCGATCAGCGAAGCTTGCGCAACGCAAGCGTACCGTGGGTTGAAAGGTGCAGCCAAGACCCTCGCCAATCAGTATGTGCATCCATACTAGGTAGTAGTATGGGTGCATGAAACCGGTACTAGTGAACATTTGAATTCCCTGGCAGCTACTAGGTGCCAGCATAGAAATTTGTGCTCGACTTGAAGTTGACAAGATTGAAAATTTAATTCAAATGTTTGTTGAAAAGGCTCAAGGGTTCTGGATTGAGGAATGCTGAAATTTTAGCTTTCGCACCTGGGCATGTATCCCACAACTTCAATGTTGAAGATAGTAGTACTACTATCTCCATAATATGTACTCAAATTGCTATTAGGATGTAACACTTGAGTATTCTTTGCGAACATTGCGGAGATTACCTCCGTAACCCGGATCTCATTCAAATGTTGGCAGCAATACATACTATGTATATGTAAATCATGATTCGCAACAGCATTCTGCAAGCAAGAAACATAACCAATGATATTCTAGACACGTTACCTAGGTACATATGTATCGTGAGCCTACGATTCTCTAACTCGGAGAGCCACATATATCCAAGAAAGTGACCACGCCATGCTCCGAGTTTGCAAAGATGGACTGACTCGGGCTCGGAGATAAACGCGGCGCATCGGCTTCGCATTCTCGATAGGGAGCACCGAGCCGATCCCCACATAGATTTCATAGTGAAGAGACCCTTTTTACCGGTCCATTCCAACTATTTCTTCATCGGACACGCGGCGTGCTGGTATTTCTCGCAAACTCATCACTATTTTGTGCAAGATCGTCATGCAGGTCCCAATACTATTCACCTAGTCCAAACATTCAATTCTTCAGCCTTACCTGCACTTCCTGAAATCTTGGCAATGGATTTTCGAGCATACGAGTCTTACTCTTCACACGAAGACAAGCAAAGCACTAAAATAACGGCAATGGATCCGATTGATCAGTTATCACTATTTGTATACATGCAAAGAGACTTGTGGAGTCTTCAGACTCCCATAGATTGAGGCTATACTATTGTCGTCACCTTGACCAAGATCCATTCCCCACATTCCCCCTGGCCCGAAACATCCTAACCTTCGGAGTTTATTCAACATGCAACGATGTCTACAACAAATCAACTAATTCATGTGGGAACGGAAATTGACTACCCGTCTTGGCGGATACATGATGCATGATGCGTCGCGTCCTCCCAGGGGCTGGTGGATATAGGCTCATCATTCATACATGCATATATAAACCTTGAAAATGCCGAGTTTCTTCATATCATCAACTACCAGTCTCTTCTCGCTCTGTTTTGTGATCAACCCGACGGAATGATCCCTATCAATACCAAGAGCCTCGCGGCCTTGGCTTTTGGCGCTGCTGTCGCCGAAGCCCAGCTCTGGGACAAGGTCATTGAGACTTCTTTGGGTCCTGTCAAGGGCTACAAGTACTTCAACCAAACGACCCTCGAGACCTACTTCAACCGATCCGAATCCAACGTTACTGCTTATCTGGGTATTCCCTTCGCTGCTGATACTGGCTATCAGAACCGTTGGAAGCCACCGCAGCCACGTGAGCCATGGACAGAGACTTATGATGCCACTGAATGGGGCTATGCTTGTCCTAGCCAGTATAACACCAATATCAGTGAGGACTGTCTCAACCTGAACCTCTGGACCAATGCTGGCTCTGCCGATGCCAAGCTGCCTGTTATGCTCTGGAACCAGGGCTCTGATGAGACTAGCAATGACAACTGGTGGTATGGTGGTGGTATGGCTCTGAAGGATGTCATCCTAGTTTCCTTCAACCGTCGTGACGACGCTTTTGGATATCTCGCTCACCCAGACCTGAATGAGGAGGGTCTCAAGACTACTGGCCACAACACCTCTGGTAACTACGGTGTTCTCGATCAGCTCGAAGTCCTGAAGTGGATCCAGAAGAACATCGCGAAGTTCGGTGGTGACCCCGATCGTGTCGTTGTTGCCGGTCAATCTTTCGGCTCTTCCCAGACTTATCACGCTGTTAACAGCCCTCTGTTCAAGGGATACTTCCATGGAGCTATCTCCGAGTCTGGTATCCGCTGGCCTCGCGATCCCATGCTTGCAGGTCTCGCTACTTCCTACAACAATATGTCGACTGCTCTTGTTCACGGTGTTAACTACACTACCTTCCACAACGCATCAACCATTTCGGAGCTCCGTGAGAAGTCAATGGAAGACCTTCTAATCGGCTCCCAGGACCGTGTCAACAGCACTTGGATCTGGTGGGTGACCGCGCTTTCTGCGAATTACCCTCTGATTTTCAAGCCCGTCCTCGACGATTACGTTCTCCCGGAGAAGTACATTGACTCTCTGAAGAACGGTCCCGCCAACGATGTCCCCGTTATTACCGGAAACACGAAGGACGAGTCCGGTGCCTCCCTTTCCAATGACTACACCGTCAAGGAATACCGTAACTACTGCACACTGAAGTACGGCGATCTCGCCGATCGTTACTTCAGTCTCTATGGCGATAACGGCAACCAGACCCTCGCTAACCGCGCCTGGAACGCCGCTGCCCGTGACATGGGAGTTGTCGGCTCTTGGGCCTACGGCACCAAGTGGTACGACGCTGCCTCTTCAGACTTCTACACCTACTACTGGACCCACGCTCCTCCCGGTCAGGACCAAGGTGCTTTCCATCAGTCGGAGATCATGTACGCGTTGAACGCTCTGTACGCCAATGCTGCGGACTATCCCTTCACCGAGGTCGACTATGAGATCCAGGAGAGGATGTCCGCTTACTGGGCTAACTTTGCCAAAACCCTCAACCCCAACAAGGGTGGTTCCTACGAAGGTAAGGGCAAGCTGCCTGAGTGGACTCCCAACAGTGCCGCCGGTAAGAAGGTAGTCATGGAACTTGGTAACTCCTTCGGCAATGTTCCTATTGCTCGTTCCTCGGACTACGTCGAGTTCATCATGGACTACTACTCCGAGCAGGTTGCCTATTAAGGCCGGACTGTCTCGCATACCATGATCTGAGTCCCATGGAATTAGATCAGGTTGTCTACACCCACCTTCACTTCTTGTTTTTAAACTTAAATACTTTTTAACATTACGTTATTACACCTCAATGTACATTGAATCTATTTCTAGCGGACTATCAATTTGTATCCATCACGAAGATTATCATAAAAAAGTCGCCCGCGAATTTCTAGCATGTCTCAAGACAGTTTTCGTCGCCAAAAATTCCCTGATCCCCGCATAGTTAGCAGATGTCTTTATGCATAAAAGCCCCGCGATCTACCTATCTCTAGACCAAAAAGCCGCCGGTGCCCAACGCACGTACCTCTTCTGGACCCATCCCAATCTGGTAAGCAGCATGCAGCATACACATCTCTCGACGGTCGTACAAGGTCTAATCATGCACCTATATCATATGCCATAACCCCACTATTTCTCAGCTACTGATAACAGTACTACATTCACCACTATAAGCACGCGGGCTCGGTCCTGGTTACACATTACACAAGTTACTCAACTCCATTCCTTGATCTAAAAGGTGATCAGCGTACACGGACGTGATACATAATCGATTCCCTCTGTCGTCCTGAGTCTTACATCTACCTCTTTTTCAAGTCACATACCCATCGAGAAGTGGATCCAGCCAACACGATACATTCTCCAGCTTCCAGGTTGATCCTCGCTTCAAAGTCATATCACATCAAATATCACATACATCAACCCGATCTATAACTTCTTTTGGATCATCTATTGCTCTTTCGACGTCAAAGATGCAAGCTGCGCCCTCCGGTACATTAGCTCCTCATCCAAAGGGGAGCGACAGCAATACAACCTGGGCACAGAGCATAGTCGCATCTTTCTGGAGCTTATTCTCCGGCCCTGGTGCTGGTCGCGAATCAGAGGCCGACGCTGTTGAGGCCTGGGTGGGGATTCGAAAGGGAAGAGGACGCTGTCGCTCAGTCGGCGAAGTGCGATGATTGCTTTGCATTATTTGTTATGACATGATGAATATACCCTCGGGCTGGCACTTGTAGTTTCGGTTTTTAAATTTCGTTGTTATTGGGGACAACTGTACGACAGCTATGCAAGTTTCGGGCGACTAGGAAATACGAATGATTTTGATATGCTGATTGGAAGTAAAATGAATCCATAGTGTGGTATAGATATAGGTACATGGGCAAATGTGAACACTGCCATACAGTTGTATAAGTACAAGTACATTTCTTTTATCCAGGGGATATCCAAGCTCCGCGGACTAAAGACGCTCAAAGGCACAAAGGGTTATACAGTTTATTCGAGGTTGGGCAATTTAAGCCTCCACGCGAGTGGGGATCTTGACCACGCCGCGCTTGCGATCGTTTGTAGGCACACCATAGCGACGACCAGGAGCCCAGGGGGCGCGACCATCTTTACCGACGGTCTGTTCGCTGAAAACAGCATCCTGGATACGGAAGTCAAACCGACCGTCCTCGGGCTCAACGTGCTTAATACGCTTCTCGCGAGCCTCCTTGGTTCGCTCACGCTGCTTCTGCTCAACCTCCTCTTGAGCGGCAAGACGCTTAGAATGACGATCAATTACCTTGAAGCGCTCCTGAGGAAAAGCAATGCGGTCGCGATCCAGCTGCACCTGCTGCGGGTGCGGGATTCGCACGTCAGCAGGTTGAAGAACCTGGCGTGCGTTATCGCCTTTGCCAACCCACTCAATCGAACTGGGCTTCTTGAAGACAACGTCGGCAAGGTCGGATGGGTGAGAGAGCTTGGATTTTTCGCCAGCTTCCAACCGTGGGGCGGCAGAGAACACACGACCGGCATCAACACGAGTGAAGGAGCGAGATTCGGGTGTGGGGTAGAAAATCTGTGCACCGGTAGAAGGGTGGGCAGGGAGATCGTTGATGGGCTCATGGAAAACCGCGCGCTCAGCAAGCGGAGTGACCGGAAGCATTTCGTGGACAGCCCGAGCGTATGGCAGTGCTAAGGGTTTTCCCTGATAGCAATGGAATTAGCTATTTTGCCAAAGATGAATCTAAAAGTGGTAGTTGCAAGTGGCATGAATGCAATTTAATCAGTAACATAAAAGTTTCTAACCAGTCAAGCAAAGCTTGTGTCTTCAAGACTAATCGAATTTTTTTTATATCTCATCATATGCATCGGGGAAGGAATATCACAACATGGGGCAGGTGGAAAGGAATGGGTAAAGGAGTAGAAGAAAATCGTACCTGTGCTCTTTGTCTGCGCTCAAGCTCCACCAATCGCACTACAGCAGCAATTCGCTTCATGTCAATACCAAATTGGACACTGACAGCGCGAACACTCTTCTTCTGTTCCACGACCTGCGCATAAACCTCGTTTCGGAGATCCTCGCTGAGAACACTTTCACTGATATAATTCCAGTTATTCGGGAAAGGCCGGTTGTTTGGACCTTCATCTTCCCGACGCTTGTTTATATAATTTGTTTGGCCAGGAACGTGGTTCTTGTAAGCAGTTCCTGTGGTGTTGAGCCATTCAAACATTTGTCGGCGAAGCCTGGTCTGTGGAGCTGCCGTGACCGAGAATTGGCGGAGTAATGATTGTGATGGAGAGCATAGCGATGTGTTTAAAGATGAAAAGGAGGAAGAGGAGGAAGTAATGTAGGGGAGGAGGGTGTTGGAGACACTCCGGCTCTGTAACCGGGGTGCCATCTTGAATGCAAGCAGGGCTAGTGCCCAGAAAATTAAAAGAGAAGAAGTATTGAAGGGGAAAATGGCTATTAGAGGACAATTCAACGAAAGTAGCGGCTATTGGCAGCCTGGCGCTGCAATTGATGGATTGAGGCTTGCGGATGTTGGAGATGATGTTTGTAGCAGGGGAAGAAACTTTTCAGCACGGCAAAGTTGGCGTGTGGTCACGTGTCATCTGTTGTCAAGCTAATCGGTATCCACAACAGCCAACATTTTAGGTCCTCTTAGCATGTCGATTTGGTATTCACAAATAATTAAACTTCCTCGAGGAATTCGAGAATCCATGACCTACTTTCTAGAGAGTAACTTACGATTCTCCTGATGTTTGGCGAAAGCCCCAGAGCTAGATCCAAGTTGACATAGTACAGTACTACTACTACTTACTACTGCTGCTGCTGCCTATGTGCAGCCACCTGCACATGGGCAGTGGTGCCATGACACGGCTTCAGATTTACGCGGTGTGCTGCTTCTCTTAAACCGGATATCTCCAGAGCTCGGGCGTATACATCATGATAACCTTGGAATGAGCCTACAACTTGAAAGAGTTCATAGGAAAATGGGGCTGTTCAAGTCTAAATTCTAACTCTTTTTCATATTCTAACCACTGTTTTTAATGAGACTTTGACTATTTTGAACCTTTGAGAACTTTTCTAGGTAATGGAGGAGAAACTTCTCTTACAGAACATCAATTAAATTCTTAAACTTTCCTATTACATTTCAATTCAAAAGCTCTTCTATATCAGTGGCCGTAGATTGCAGAACTTGTAACCCTGAGGTCCGTACATATGTAGTTCATCCTGCGTAGGGGCTTATTTTTCTGGTCTTCTTATCTTTGTATCAAGTACATATTGAAGCAAACTTGAATGTATTAGTATCAAGTCCACCAAGCAAGGCAGAGACAAGGAGTGAATAATAAATATAAAGACACAATTGATACCACTGATGAAAGAGAAGGGACATGCCGCATTCCTCGTCTGATCTCGAGCATTAAAATCATAAGAGCTAGCGTACGATCAAAGGGCACGCAATATTTCAGTCTGAAGCAAGCTGCCCCAGGGAGTGGAGAAGGGAAACCATAACACACATGGAGGATGCTGGCAATGCAAGCAAGATTGGAAAAGGCTTCAGCAAATGCGATATGAATAGAAAACAAAAACAGAATAAGCCGGACGCCTTGTTTTTCTCCATTGCTTGAGATAATGTATGGTTAAAGTCGAGGAAAACGCCGAGGATGATGCGTGGTCAACTCTAGGTCGAGACACTGCATTCCGTAGCTCATTGCATGTAACAATTGAAATATTAAGTGAACAGGCAAGGCACATCAGACGCCATCTCTGGTACTTGCATAGAAGAGACAACAAGCTGCAACAAGATAGCAAAATCCATTCCGGTTCACACGTGAAGATGCATTGTTAAAGGCGCAAGAAAAAAATTCAACCAGCTGGTAAAGGGGAATCACAGTCAATAAGGCTGTGCAGCCTCCATAGGAGCCATACACCTGGTAAGATGGTTCAGTGGCGACCTAAGGCTGTACAGGCGAAGAGTAAAAAAGGAAGAAAAGATCAATCAACAGACTCAACAAGGAAATAAATAGCAACAAAGGGTATGAGGGTGGAGATGAAGAACGCAAATGGCCAGAAACAGACACGCCGAGTAGGCGCCTCATATTGACCGAAGGCAGAATAAGAATACAAGCTGGACAATGACCTGAGATGCAATCCTGCCAAGGCAAAAAGAAAACAGGGAATGTGAAAGAGCGCCCGAGTCCCCATGCAATAAAGCAATAAAAGAACAAAGAATAGCAGAGTACATGAAATGAGACTAAGACATTGAAAACAAAAGCAGTCCTGGATCAATACTCCCGAAAGGTATGCAGCCGCCGAATGCTGAATCTAGCTCACAAAAGGAAAGAAACCCCCAATACGCCAATACCCCAGTTAATTCATCAAACATGCCGGACATAATCTGGAAAAGAAGTGAAGGGTGTTGATCTCTTAACGACCCATCATGTAATCAGGATAGAAGGAATTGAAGCCATTCATATTTGGGCCTGCGTTGTTGCTAGCAGCACCGCTGGGGGGTGGGGGTGGCGACATCATCATTGGATTGGTGCCGTTGGCTCGAATTCCTAGACCGGAGTTGTGATTGAACTGCGAGTTGTTCATCATTGCATGTGGAGTTCCTTGGCCATGGATATTATTGCCATTGCGCAAGGGCATCGGCATGGCAAGGCCCGGAGGCGCGGCGAGACCTGGAGGGGGGCCAGTTACAGATGAAAACATATGGCTAGGTATCCCACCCAGATTGCTACCTGCAGGAACACCGCCGGGCCCAGAGAGAGGGTTGGCCGGGTTCATGCTGCCAGGCTGACCAGAGCGCACACCAAGGGGATTTTTGGAGAAGCTGAGACGAATGCCAGTCTTAACACTGTTGGATAATTTGTAACCGTACAATTCATTCAAAGCCTTGCTTGCCATTGCCACCTCATCAAACTCGACGAAACACATGGGACCATTCTGCTTATTGCGGAAGCAAAGTCGCTTGTACCCGCGTTGCTTGGAGAACAGTGCCTTGAGCTCCTCTTCGGAAGTATCAGGGGGCAGGTTCCCGACGTAAAGTGTGTTGCAGGGCGGGTTGAGGTCATTAGGGTTGGCAGCTGGCAAGCTGTGGCGGGGGGTATGCTGGCTGGCATAGGGGTAGCCATGGCCATGATTCACATTATTTTGGTAGTTAGAGGATGGGCCACTTGCACTCATACGTGGACCGGATTGGTAATTAGGTAAAGGCGGCGAAGACATGTTCGTTGAGAGGGACAGGCTTCCAAATCGACCGGTTGGGAGCTGAGGGTTGGTTGAGCGACGGCCAACAGAAACTGAGGCGGAGTGGCCATTTTCTGCGTAACCCACGGGGTCCTTAAGTAATTCACCAGTCTCCTCGTCAGGATCTTCATCAATCATAGACTTGCCAGTAACGCGTGGCAGATCGCCAACGCCATTTCCGATCGGCGATTGTGGGGAGAACAGGCTGTGGAGACGCGAGCCAGACTCAGATGTGGAGGGCAGACCTTCACCAATCGCCTGACCAGATGGATTGGCAGCGGAGAGTCTCTCCAGACTCTGGAAAGTCCCATTGAAGCGGGATGACTGACGCGACAGAGGACCATTAGAAGGAACCCCGCCCAACAAACCACGCGTCGCGGTGTGATCGATCGTGTTGCGACGCGCATTGGAAAGATTTGATCCGACCGCGCCGGGGTACATCTCAACTACCATATTCGCGTCATTCTTGGAGTTTGGCTTGCCATCCAGAAGAGCACGGGCCTCTTCGGCTGCAGGCAGATTGTTGAAGCGCGCGATCGCGCTCAGAAACCCGTCGTCTTCTGGGTGGTCTGAGGTCACAAAATCGGCATCAACGAAATCTTTGGCAAAAAGCAACATGCTGCGAAGCGCTTCCCGACTCGTGTTCCGGGGAAGTTTGCGCATTAAGATTGTTCCACCATTAGATCCGCGCCCCAGGCCATTTAGGCCTTGGAGGTTGCGATCGGCGTCACCGAGGCGCATTCCGTTATCGAAAGAGTTAGAAGTACCGAGAGGCGAGGAGAAAGGGTATGTAAAAGTGGGAGCTAGTGATGTGGGGGCTTGCGAGACGGTTGGACTATACACGTCGGTCGACATCGCATGCTGAGTCGTCGCGGGCGCCTTGGATGAGAGCGACTGTTGTGTCGGCGAGGAACCAGAAGAAACGGATTCTGTGCGTTGGTTTGTTCCGAAAGAGCCGGGACTCGTTCGAGTAGACTGGTTCGAGCTGCCGCTCATCCCTCACGAAATTTTCGAAGGAAAGGATTGAGATTTCGCGACACGAACGGGTATGGGTTGGTAGCGAAGAAAAGGAGTCGGCGAGAAGTCGGAGCGCAGCGCGCAAATAATGCGATAGGCGACCTTAATGCGCGAATGAACGGAATGGGCGAGAAGAGCGATTCAATGGATACTCAAGAGGGCCGGGATGTTCGCTCCTCATCGGATCTGCGACAGGTGGCGCGCACGGGGTTGTCTCGAGTCACCACACTCTATCTCTCCTCTCTTCCCAGTGTCTCTCAGGATAGGAGGTCGGTGTCTGACTTCGTCGAGGGACTGACGAAAAATGGATTATGAATAGAGATGGCGTGATGATGCAAAAGGTTGAAAGGGGGAAGATTATTGAGGGGGGCGAAAGAAAGTGGGCGAGGAAGGGGAAGGGGAACCTTGGACAGTCCTGGAGGGAAAGAGCCGGACACGGTCGCTCTTGCCCCAGCTGCCAGAGTTCCATGGATCTGCCATCTTCGACGCGAATCAACGTGTAGAGCATACATGTACAGTACGGTGTTCAGTACCTATTTATAGTAGGGGAGCCGCATACTGTTAGGATGTACTGGGGGTATATATTACAGTCTCTGTACCGATAATACGGAGCAGTGCCTGGCCGCTTGCAGAATGGGTGTGGACAAGTGCGTGCCCCGAACATGCCCCAGTTTTCTTTTTCTTTTTTTTTCTTTTTTAAAAAAAATGTTCTGGATTCTTGGATACTTTGGCTTAGTATGGGGGTTCTTTGCTTCTTTCTCGTTTTCAACGGGGGGCAGGCTAAAAGATTCTAGAAACCACGCAGGGTCATTGATCCTGCGGCTTGCCGCAGATTTCATCTATCAATATCAATATCAACTATCACAGTATACCAAGCCTCGGTAGTTGAATCAGACTATATAGTAGTTCGTCATATACCCGATCTACCGTTCTTGGTAAATTAGGAGGCAGCGGGAGAAGCTAGAAATCCACATTCGTGAATTCTATATATACACCTGTGACAAGAATGGCTTGTCGTATGGAGCGATGTATGCAATATTTATTTATATACAGTATCTATAAACAAAAAGAAAACTGGACCAAGTGGGCTGAAGGTCTGTGAGACTAAGATCGCCCGGTCGCAAAACCCTGGTCGGCTCTCAACGGGCTTGCAGCCCCTTTCCCGCCTGCAAAAGCCAGAGCCCCATCATGGGGGAAGAGCTCGAGGTCTTTCGTACCTTTGTACGAAGTATATTGACGCGATGTTTGCGTCAGCATCTTTATAATTAAAGAATAAGTCCTGAAATACATATAATACGTATATCTTATTTTAATGATACCTATACTATAACTTGGAATACGGTACTGTAGAAGCATGTGATGACCAGTGTACAGGGATACTGTCTACGACCAAACAAAGCATATCAAGCAATGTGCAGGCACAACCAAAGTCCCGGTACAATCATACATTACGTACTCCCGATATTATCCTCAGCTGCCACTTGCATTCTCCCCATCATAGTAATCCTCAAGAACAAAAAAAAAGATTTAAAATTAAATCAAATACAAAATAGATAGAATGACTCAAAGAATGAGAGAGAAAAAAAGCAATATTAAAGTTCCACTCCATGAATGACCATCCGTGCACATTCCTAGAGTCTGGAGTCTGGAGTAAAAAAGCAATGAGGGCTTCAGGCACCCACCACGAGTCAACCTTTCCCACCCACGAGGATTATGTGATGGGCGTACAAAGAACGCGAGCCACAATGCTCGTTCCCAATCCATGGAATTGCCAAACTCAAATCCACGCCCGCCGACCAATGAGGGCTTGTCTGGCACGGGAAAAGGTCTTGGGCTTATCGAGCGTCAGGTGGTTCATGTGGTTGGGCCGTGGAGAGAAGTAGCGTCGCCAGGGACAAAAGCTGCTCCCGATGTGGATTAGTCCTGCCCCTACTGTAAGTCCATTGTGAAAAGGGTATGAGCGGTGGATACTGCGGAGGACTGGTCATAGGCGCGTCACTTGCCTGTCCACCTCGTGGTGTATGGCCAGATCTCGCGCCAAACCCTCCTGAGAAGCCACTACTGCGCGAGGTACATCTGCTTAATGTACGTCTTTTCGAATCGGGGGCTTGGTGAATTCTCCCCACGTCCAGTTCATTAAGATTACAACCCTTATTATATACCGAAGGGGATACCTAATTACATTTCCAGAGCTAGTAAACATGAATTTTCCTAACATTGAATCACATGTCAAGTACAGCTCTATAGGTAGGCTTGTCTATGCCAGACAGTAAGATTCTGTCGGTTGACGCTTAAGCGAGGCTCATGGTACGCCATTCAACTTGTTTGTGTTCAAAATGTTTGTTTTAAAAGGATCCAAAGCTAGTCGTATCCATATGCACGTATTGCGCAAGCCCGTCCACTACTGAGCACTTGTCCCAGCACACGATGAATTGCATTTGAAGTATTAATCCAATACATGCATCCCTTCAAACATACTTAGTGCAACTTCAAGTTGAACATCCATACTCAGCACACGTAAATCAATACTTAGGTACATAGTCGACATAGAAAAGGTATTGTGTTTTTTGATTTATTCATGCCAGCTTAATCACTCGGATTCACTCTCGGAGTAGAAAAATGTAGTAGATAGTATACACGGTACAAATAATAATGATCGGGGAATATATCATTCCCCTACATGGGCTGCCCAAAATTGCCCAGCTCACAGAAAACGCCTCAAATGCCAAAACCAGAGCAGAGAAAGAGAAGTACGAGAAAGAGCCGAGCCGCTCAATTAAACCGCTGAGCACAGTCGATTAGTCGATTTTGGAGGCATTCGAATTGCAATTCGGAATAATGGCGGCATCGGGGAGGGGGAGGATAAAAAGAGCATCTATGCCTTGTTGTAGGTAGTGGGCTTGGGTTGAACCAGGCCAGCCTGCAAATAACAATTCAGTTAGTAAAACAGCCACTATAATATATAAATGATGATGGACGAGTTCATCAAGGAAGAGACAATAGCAATTTGAAATTGAAACCAAAAGCGCGCAATTTCATCTCTACGTCTGCTATCCATTCCGAGACCGAATCGCCGCCCGGGTCAAGACCACATACCATGTTCAGCAGTTTCCACACAGGGTCGCTAGGTTGCGCACCAACACCGAGCCAGTATTTCGCACGCGCCTGGTCAAGCGCAATCTCCTTGTAGGGGCGCGCATTGACGTTCTCGTTATACAGGGTCACAGGACGCTTGGGGATTGGGTTGTAGGTGCCGATGACCTCGAGGGGCTTGGCGCCGCGGGCAGAACTAAAACGGTCATTAGCGATATTTGATCATTGCAATTCCTAGTGATGCGTTTTTGAATTTCGAAGCGGCGGTCTTTTGGATAAAAAATGGCCGTAAATGTGCTTTGATGAAGATGTTTGGATCGTCGGAAAGACAGTAGATGACGCACCGTGCCTGCGCTACAACAATGTTGTAGAAGGGATCATGCTTGTTGCCGAAGCGAGACAGGCGAATTCGGACAACCATTGTGTCGGATCTGAGATGGCGTTCGCAATGAATTGGATCTGGATCACTCGGAGGAGGTAAAATGGACTCCGCAAAAGTTCAAGGAGAGTCGGGTTAATAGATGATCCGGTAGGTCCTAATTCGGATTAGCGCCGGTGGGGGATGATGCAATGCGATGTATAGCTACCTACTGAACTTGATGCTTCTTGTTTCACTTGACTCCAAAGTCGACTTGATTTTTCTCTCTCTCTATTCCTGAGAAATCGGATTTCTGAATTGAGACAACATTTTGCTTCGCGTAATTGTGACACTGCGTCGTCACTTTGCATGTTCCGCTCTCTTCTTCCAAGACGGTCCTCACTACCCGCCTTTCGACGCTACACTCAAATCACCAGAATGTCTTTAAAGGTATGTTCAATGTATGGAATTGTCAGTATTCAGCTAGCTGATAGTGAGCCCAGGCAATCTCAGCCAAAGATGCTGCGTCCCTTGACAAGGATCTCATGGAAGTGGGTGGTTGGTCTCTCGACCAGCTGATGGAGCTTGCGGGGCTCTCTGTAGCGCAAGCTGGTGAATTACACGAGTCACAATCACAATATCCCTAGGTGTACTAATACAGAAATCACAGTCTGGAAGGTTCATCCGCTCAGCGCCGGCAAGAATGTGCTTGTCGTGTGCGGGCCTGGTAATAACGGTACGATCACCCAGCTAATCGTGCCATACAATCAATGGCTCAGAATCTAACAAATACAAAGGTGGAGATGGTCTCGTAGCAGCGCGCCACCTTTCTCACTTTGGCTATACACCATCTGTGTTTTATCCAAAAGAAGGCAAAAACGAGCTATACCAGGTAAATACCACTACGATTAACCAGCCAGCAAAATAATCTAACAGCCCAACCCTAGCGCCTGAAACTCCAACTCCATAATCTATCGGTTCCATTCATAGCGGAATTCTCGGCCGCCTTGAAAGAAACTGATTTTCTTGTCGATGCCATTTTCGGCTTTTCATTCGGCGGGCCACTTCGCGACCCATTCGGGCCCATTGTCTCCGAGATCGAAGCTTCCTCTGTCCCTGTACTGAGTGTCGATGCACCCAGCTCATGGGACATTCAGAGTGGACCACCCAAAGAAGGACCAGGTGCAAAGTTCATGCCACGAGCCCTTATTAGCTTGACTGCCCCCAAGCCTTGCGTAAAGTTTTATCGGGGACGACATTTTATTGGAGGTCGGTTCTTGTCCAAGGACATCACTGACAAATATGGGCTGGATTTACCAGCATACCCAGGAACGGAGCAAGTTTTGGAAGTAGGGGTCGACGCCGAGGGTAGACTTTAATTCGGCTGCGGTTTGACACATGGATAGCTTGAAAATTTGAAGAATCACAGCTGAATTAGTATTGGATGTTGATCGGAGAAGAATCTACGAGATGAAATGAATGATTGAGAGAATTGTGAAATTCATGTATTGAGCATTGCGTCATGGTCATTATGAAGGCACTAAGGATATCTATAGTAGGCGCTAAGTAAAAAATACTTCGTGATTATTAAAGAGCCTGTCGAATCTCCTCAATAATGCCCTTGACTCGCGGTTCTTTTCCAGGGGCAGATGCAGAGACTCTGGCGAGAACCGCGTTGATCTCATAGATTTCCTTTGCGGCACTCTTGACCTCCTCACCCAAAGCCTTGACTAAAGTTCCCAATGAAACAAGCCCCCGATAGACGGCCTCAGAATCGTTTTCCCCAGAAACAATCTTTGCCACTTCTTCAAGGAGTATCAAGCCCCGCTCGGCAGATTCAGGTGTCTGTGCTCTGCTTCCCGAGGTGATGTAGACGGCAAAGTTGATGTACAATGTCGTGACAGCGATGATAAGGTTACGGTTTGGCGAAGCCGCGCTATTTGCCAGGGCAGTTTTCACCCCAGACATGATCTGGTCGAATGTGTTTATGGCCAGGATTTGACCTGCCTCGGTCTCAAAGAGGTTGGCGAGCATTCGAACAGTAAGCATGGCATTGTTGACGTTGAGAGGTGCTTCAAAGACACCACTAGCGATTATTCCCGACACAAGATTGTCACCATTGTACTCGATAGATGCAGTAAAAGGCGCCGATGCAGCAAGGAGACGCAGAAGATCCAGCCCAGGAAGTCTATTAGCAACAGGCCAAGCAGTCGCGATTCTGTAAATTAAGGGGACACCGGTCTCGACCACAGGCGAATCGACAAGTTTCTGGGCGGACTCTAGCTGATTGCATAGGGCAATGACAGCTTCGACTTCGGTTGGGTCGAGTGCAACGTCTTTGCCAGCTTCAGCTAGGACCTTCTCATTCAATTCCTGTACTTTCTTTGTGATGACCTTGATATTTGCAGTTCTGATAGATAGATAGGTCTTTTGAGGTAGAACCTGAGGGCGTGGTTCGGGTGCGGGTGGTGCTGCGTTTTCAGCAGCTGAGTTGTCACCTGGACGGTATCTTCGCTCAGTGCCCCAGGGGTCTGCGCCAGGCGGCGTTGGGTCCTGGGATTGGCCAAGAGTAGCGCCTTGAGTATTCTGTGTAATGAAATTTGCAACCTGATCCAAATATGAAATAGGAAGCTCATTATCCTGAATAAATTTGGTAGCAGCATCATAGGGATTCTGGGAGACATTATAAGGGAGCTTGAGCGGGGGTTTGCCGTCCTCGATATCAACATCAAAGACATAATCATAATCTTGCCCCAGATACTCCGTCTTCCGACCATTGCTACCCACCGAATCAACTACTGTTCCCACAGCTATCCATTCCGAGGTCGCAGATGACCAGGTATGAGCAGTGACACTCCCATCTCCTTCACGAATCATCTGTATCTGACCATCCTTCGTTCCGGACTTTTGTTGTAGGAATTCTGGTCCAGGTAATTGCTCCTTGTTGACCTTCCCAACTTGCTCTGCGGGAATAGAAGATCCCTTGACTGCTTCGTCAAACTGTTGGATAACTTCTGGTGCGGCATGGCGCTCTGGGCTTCTGCTGAAGACACGAGTAATGCGATCACTAGCACCAGTGACAATATCACCATTTTCTTGGCATGTCGCCACACTCCATACCGAGATAGCAGGGTGAGTAATTGTTTGAACACACTGAGTGCCATTCCAGACGCGAACAGTCCGGTCTTCACCCGCACTGACAAGCTCGCCCGACGGTAAGGCTGCCAGCGAGTAGACAAAGCTCTCGTGACCGTGTAGAGAAGCAACTAAATCCCCCTTCAGTGAGTACAGTCGAATCACACCGTCGTTGCTAGCTGACGCAAATTGCGCTCCAGTTGGGTTTGACGCGGGAACCTTGCATAGGGCTCGAACAACGTCATTTGAGTTTTTGACACTGCCAAGAAGCATCCCCTTTGTGTTAAATACTCGAATCATTTGATCGGCGCAACCTATCACGGTTGATTAGCAAGGTTTTGCTTCATTTATCTCTTTCCAAAAACTAATCATACCTGTAATGATTGTATCCTTGTCATAAGCTAGTACAGCCCATACGCTGGCTTCATGACCGTCCAGAATAACATCAGCTTCCCATTTTCCAACCTTCCAAAGGCGAGCTGTCGAGTCCCAACTTCCACTAACAATCCACTGTCCATCTGGAGAGACATCTAGGGCGCAGATGTTGTGGGCATGGCCCAGAAGCATTGCGTCCGCATTATCATCAGAAGCTTTGCTAGGCTGTCGAGCTTCAACGATAGTGTCTTGACCGCCAGATAAAATAAGACCTTCGGGATATTCGGATGATGGGGGAAGATAAGCTAGACTGTTGATGAATGCTTGGCCGTGTGCTGTGATGGTGTAATCGTAGGCGGGAGGTGGGCTTGAAACAAGCTTCCAGAGTCGAACGGTGGCATCACGAGAGGCAGAAAGGACGACATTTGGGTTTGGGAAGGCCACAGCACGAACCTGTATCACACAAAACCAGGATTAGCAAAATGTGTATCAAGTACCAACAAGGTACTAAGGGGAAAAGCATGGAGCTTGAGAGCTTACATCATCGCCATGGCCCTCAAGAGAGGCCGAAATCTTGAAGTCAGGCATGCATACAACCCGAGAGGGGGAATTGGGAGAAAGAGAGGTTAAAGAAAAAGAGAAACACCAAGGGTATCACTGAATGAAACTTTGAAGCTGCCTACGTCGAGAGTTGTTGTCCTTTAGTCGTTCTGGGGTCCCCGCCTGCGCATCATATCACGTGGGCGGTGGAGCAATGACGAATCTACTAGAATTGTCTCACATTATAAACGCTCCTTATCAAACCCCTTCGGCCTCATGATCTGCCTCACTAGCTACGATAAGGGCCCACTGCTGAATGGTATATTTTTAGATCAGCATGGAAGCTATGACAGACTGTATTTTAAGAGTAGTAAGACGTTTAATGTTTCAGATGTGTGATATAACTTGAATTCAATAAATTATTCACAGTAATCGTCATGATGAATAGGTGTCTTGCTTTAAATGCTCTGTATGCCGTGACCATAGGTGCCAGGACAATATTCTTGAAGATTGTATAGTGTGAATATTGGCCAGACAATGGTCATATGTAAGAGCTTTGAAGAGGTTTCCAGTCATGGAATTCCGTTAGTTGAGTACTCAGCAAGCTCGCCATGAAGTAAACATGGTAGTATTAATTTGAACTATACCTACATACCACATCGTTTGGGTATTTTGGGTACACCGGCAGAAAACTATACTCTGATCCATCATGTGTTGTATACAGTGACAGTTGGCACAGTGGAGCAATTGGCTTAGTTAGTTGGTTGATGCTACATATAGCCCACTATTGCGCATATTTCACTATTTAAAGCTTAATATAATCAGCCAGAAATATATCTCTAGCCAAGATTTATCATTTAATCTCAACTGGCTGGAATTTGCCAATTCTAATTCTGCCCGTTCTTATAGTTCAGTAGCACCGAGGCACAGGCCAAAACTTTAGAAAGCGGTGCCCCGCTTACCTCATCACAGTGCGTTGTAGCTAGAGCCCTGGTGACTCGCCCACCTTAAATCACTAAATACCAAACCTCAATTTATCCCAAGCTGCGTGGGCAGTCAACCCACTTCGATCCTTCTGTATTGTACTCAAGATCTCTTGATGACGTGACGACTCTGACGAATCTCCTTTTGTACTTTCCTTAAGCTCGAAAGTTCACACCATCTCAGGTCTTCACCATCCGAACAAGGCTCGGTCACGCGCTTTTTATGAGAAACTGAGCTTCCCGACGACCCATTTGACTTTTTTTTGATTCTTCCTACCACTTTCTCTCCCTTGGCAATTGGAGAACGCTTTCATTTCCCACACTCACAATGGCTTCCGGTTTGTGCTGCAAAAGCTTATGATCTGCGGGGGTAGCTCACTAACTGTTCCGTCAATTACAGATATCCCCAAGGTCGTCCCTTTAACCTGCCATGGGCATTCGCGCCCAGTTACACACTTGAGTTTCTCTTCAACCGTCGAAGAGGAACAGTATTATCTAATCTCCGCATGCAAAGGTGAGTCTCCTCATCTCCCAGATTGAAGAAAAGGTCGGGGAATGTTCATGAAGCTAATCTCACATGCAAGATAACAATCCCATGCTTCGCGATGGTATAACCGGCGACTGGTAAGCTAAGGAAGATTCTTCAACCTATATAAGTCAGCTGAAATCTAACAACATTCTCAGGATTGGAACATTCCTCGGTCACAAGGGTGCCGTCTGGCAAGCTCGTCTCTCTGCCGACGCTGCTATTGCCGCTACTGCCGCAGCAGATTTCTCAGCTAAGGTCTGGGACACATACTCAGGCGAATGCCTGCACACACTACAACACGCACACATAGTGCGCGCCGTCGCATTCCCCATCCAACCAAACCCACAAGTCCTCGCGACCGGTGGCGCAGAGAAGAAACTGCGTATATTCGATTTAAGTCGGGGCGGGGCAAGCACAGGAGGAGGTGGAAGCAACGGATCATCACCACCGCTGCCGACACCAAGTAGTGGGGGTGGTGAAAACGGCTCGGATGTGACGAGCTATGAGATTGGGCCCGGCGTGCATGGTGGCACAATCAAATCTATCGTTTGGAACCAAGACTACAATATAGTTACTACCGCAGCTGAGGACCGCAAGATTCGTTGGTGGGATTTGCGTTCTCGACATCCTGTATTGGAGTATGGTGTTGATGGGACCATTGGTACATGCGAGTTGAACAGTCTTGCTGTTCGACCTAATGATACGGGTATATTGACCGTGGCCGCTGGAAAGAGCGTTTACCTCTTCGATGGCCTCAGGCCTGGTCAGCTTCTGAAGAAAATTGATTTCGGCTATGAAGTTGCCAGTGCGGCGGTCAACAGCGACTCTGGACGACTGGTTACTGGCAGCGCCAATGATACTTGGGCACGGGTTTATGACTTGAACACTAACGAGGAATTGGGTATGTTTCTCTTTCAATTTTCATTCTGTAATACCTTTTCTACGTCGATTGGTCTTAATTCTAACCCTTCTTTGCAGAGGTTCAAAAGGGTCACCATGGTCCCATCTGGTCCGTCAGCTTCTCTCCTGACGGAAAACTCTACGGAACTGGTAGTGAAGACGGAACTATCAAACTGTGGAAAGCATGTCGTGAGCCGTATGGCCTGTGGCGGTAAATCGATATCAAATACTCCATATATAGCAAAAGAATCCCATTCAGAAGCAAATAACCTCTACATCATACGAATCTTCACCAGGGTTAATGACTCCTTCATTCAAGAGCAGCACTACAGTGAGGCGAATGTGGACATGTGAATGAGGCTGCAAACACCCACAAGTACAGTGCAGCCTTCACCTGGATAGCTGTTAATATCTACGCAATCCTTATACTACATAGTAGCTATATGCTTGATATACAACCCCTTGGTTACAAGTCACGTTGTAGGATTTGATTTATTTCAGCTGGGTGGCCTGCTACCAAAAAATAGAAACCAGCATGCAGTTCAGCACAATCACAGTCTCTTCTAATGCACGGCAGAAATTGAAGCAGGGAGTACAGATACAAATTCGTTCATAATAGTGGTAAAATTACAGACCCGCCCATCAATTTAGTTAATATAGGCATTAAGCGATGCCAGACCACATGAAAAAGACCACAACGCGACGCCTCAAGCGAATATTGCAAGGTATATGAAAAAAGGTAGATTAATCTGTGCATTGCAGATTGAAGAAAGGACTGAGAGGAGAGAAAAGGCGAATTGGCTACCGGTCTGTATGTATTCACTCAATCATGTCGATATCGTCGTCGTTGGTAGCTGGGGCAGCAGCGGCGGGAGCAGGAGCAGCTTCGGTAGGAGCTGGTGCAGCAGTCTCAACAGGGGCAGCTTGCTGCTCTGAGCCGGCCTGGTTCTCTGCACCTTCAGCACCATTTCCACCCCAGTAGTCCTCCATCTCTTGGTCCAACTCCTCCTGTGTCTTGCGAGGACGAGCATTGCCCGTGCGACGACCTCCGTTCTCATTGCGGGGGCGGTTATCTCTGCCACCTCCGCCTCGTCGACCA
Organism: Talaromyces sp. PF30-5; assembly: GCA_023626375.1. NCBI lineage: Eukaryota > Fungi > Ascomycota > Eurotiomycetes > Eurotiales > Trichocomaceae > Talaromyces > Talaromyces sp. PF30-5. Next base: position 699,113 of record JAMAGU010000001.1, read on the forward strand.
CGACGGGCAGGAGAACGCTCACCAGGCACGTAGCGATCAATGTTTTCTGGGGCAGGCTTTGTGACGTCGCTGCGACGGCCGCGACCACGGCGGCGTCTTCCCTCTGCATCCTCACCACCAGGGCTTAGGCTGCGGGCATCCCGCCCGTTAGGACGAGCTACACGATCAAAGAGACTCTTGTGTTGGTCACGTCGGCCGGGAACGAGACTCAGGCGAATGGGGTGACCCTTTGCATTAGCACCGTCGTATTCTCTAAGAGATTCATGGGCATCCTTGAGGAACTTGTATGTGACAAAGGCTACGCCTTCGGAGCGTCCAGCGCGATCGTAGACGAGAGACAGGTCGTTAACGGGGCCAATTCGGCCGAAAAGATCCTATTTGTTGATTTCGATCAGAATTTGAACGAGCCGGATTTCTAAATTGATATGCGTAACATACCTCCAGGTCACTCTCAGTGATATCGTAGTGAAGGTTTTCCACGCGAACTTTGGTCAGCATAGAACCACCGCTACTTTGAATTAGTGTTTTGTTTTAGGCCAAGAAAGATCCCATTCGCAGAGTACGTACCGCTCAGGCGAGGTTGAACGGCGGGAACGACGGGAGTTGCGAGAAGGGCGGCCTATGGAGGAAGAGCAATCAGCACAAGAACTACGAGTTGCAGCTAGACCAAAGATTGTAATGACAAAGATTATGATAACTTACCCTCTCGATCATCCTCATACTTGTCATGTACCCAGTCCCTATCAATTGAACCATGTCAGCGGAGAGCCCGATAAATCTCAGTGTCGGAATGGCATATGTACAGGTTCAAATCGACGCGATCTTGCGAATTGGGCTGTTGTGTTGAAAAAATAGATGAGAGGTTAGCTGGACGTCAGAGCAGGGAGCATATGTAGCTTTGTTTTCAAAGTTCGCCGCGGCTTCCTCGTTGACGAGCCTCTAGCTATTACGAAGAGCCGGCCACGGATTGTGTATCACAGCGCAGAAGAAAAGATGTTCGGTAAAGGAAGAGGAGGGCGGACCTGCGAGTAGACAATATAGCGTTAGTTCGGCGTTCGTTTCGCGCACGCAGTGCTGCGATTGATATTTCTAGCAGGGATTGCAGATCCGATCAGAGCTCGTCGGTAGGCAGTACCTTTCTAATGCCATCGCCACGGTCGCGGCGACGACCTTGGTTGCGGCGACCGCCAGATGGACGGTTTTGTTTGCGCTTCAAAAAGGTCAGCGGGTAATTTTCCTGGGATTGAGATGAGATTTGAGCTGGTGGTGGCTTACTGGGTCTTCGGCGATGATCTCATCCAAGCTGCGATCCATGTTGGGCGGGATTGAGGTGGAGAGTAGGAATTGGAAGAGGAACTAAGGAGATAATATTTGTTGGAGGTATGTTATGATGATTGATCAGCTCTCTGGCAAAATGAAGGAGCTGAAAGGTATGAAGCTCGTGAAAGGAGTTGAATTGGGTCCCAATTGATTGAATACTGGCCTGTCTCCGTCAACGGGCGTCGAGGTGCGAGAGGGTCACGTGATCTAGGTTGTTGCTCGATCCAGCTGTAGTAGAAGTATAAATACTCCGTACACGTATAGATAGGCTTTTTTTTTAGGATGGAGACCGACGAGTGCCTTGAAAATAGGCACACTGAAATAAAGCAGTGATATGTTATCAGAATTGTAATGTTATTGGTGGTATCCAAACTTCGATTCAAAAAAACGAGCATGCAGAATACAGTAACGTCGTGAGTCGAGGGAAGACAGCCAAACACCCAGAATCATGCATGCTGGGTATTGGATAGAAAATCAATAGAATAGAACAAAGCCAGAGCTATTTCGCCCTAGCAGAGACGAACAGCGGGAAAGAAGACAGTAACACCACCCAATAAAACAGCCAGACAACACCGTATCAAAGCAGACCCCTTATGTATGACCGGTGACGCTGTGCAGAGAATAACTCGAACCATCTTCCTTTCTTTTTCTTTTAGTCAGATCCATTCCTCTTTTGTTCCTCAATCATTTTCTCCATAAAGCTGATATAATCAAACTTGGCTAGGTCACGGTCCTCAAGCATGTCCGGACCTTCATGGTGAGGCATAGTCTTCACCAGGTGTTCAATAACTTCATCGGGGATAAGTGAGTGTCTGAGATCGAGTTCCGTCACGTAAGGCTGAGGCAGATGTTAGTATTTCTCGGAATTCAATGCGATATTAGTATATATTGAAACGTACCTTGCCATCAGCAACTTCCCGGAAACTTTGGAAGACCTGCTCAGCAGTGTTTTGATCTTCCGTAACGCTGACCATAAAGCGAATGAATTGTTCAAAGCTAACGCCAGAGTTTTGAGACAGCCTGCTTGCTCCACATGTTTCTACATAGACCTGGTGCATCTCGTCCTCGTCGTACACAAGTCCCAGACTGGCTAGTGCAGCAGAAAATTCAAGCTCTTGTAAGGTATTTGATGCATCACGGTCAAAGTGACGGAAGACTGACTCAAACTCCTCCAGTTGAATTGGGGTGAGGTTAGTCATATTACGAGCAACCATCTGATTCTCGAGGAAAGCCAGTTTCTTCGAGATACTAGATTTCACAAGACTGAGTTCATACGAAAGTTCGTCCAGTGTGAAAGTGGTGAAATCATTTTCTTCCACGTTGGCCTCGGCACACTGCGCATCCAGGTCCTCAATTGTGTCGAGGAAAGCATCCAGAGGAGGCAAGTTGTCGCTCAATTTCTTCACATGCTTCAATTGATCCTCGACGTCGCCATCCAGTCCAGAAATAGCGAGAGAGAGGGTCTTCAGCGTTAAAGCAAAGTCATTCGCCTTGTCTGCAAATGATCGACGCAGGGCATTCTTGATATCTCGAATGGTCTCGTTAATTAACTGACTACGTTGGTGTTCGTCTCTTGTTAAGCACTCCCATTCTTGATCACAGGTCTCAAGGCTCAATTCGGTAGGTGGCTCATAGGCTCGTAACCGGTAGGTGCCCAGTTTAGTTTTAATGTTGCCCAGGAGTGCGGCCAAATCTGATTTCTCGGCTACCCACTGACGCTTCTCATGTCGCTTGTACAGTGAGAATTTGTGGGCTTGTTCCTTCACGTCTTTGTAGGTTCCCTCAAACGAGGCATTTGTCCATTGTTCACGCTGTGTCCGAATCAGTCGGAGGAGTTCCTTCATTCGACGTTCATAGCCTGATTGCATGTCCCATGCACCGTGCATATTGTTGACAAATTTCTCGACTCGGCGACCGGCATTTTCGACTCTCTCTAATTGCGAGAAGGCGTGGAACCAGTACGCAATGTATGTCATCAATGATCGTTCATCGGGTCGGGCCACATCGCATACGTCGTCCACATCTAGCAAGTCGGGGATACCGATTTCCTTCGAGGCGATCTCAAACGCAAGCTTCATATTTCCGCGGTGGTCACTCTTATCCAGGGTATCGTAGTCGATTAAATCGGGTCGGTGAATGTCGAGCAGGGCACAGAACGCCAACCCATCGTTCCAGCTGGATGAAAAGTCCCGAACCTCCACATCTTCATAACAGGCTGTTTTGCGTTGACACCAGAGCAGCAAACCTTCTTTAGCTGTCATGCCCTCTTCGCTGATATCGCTGATCGTGAAACGGAGAATGAGGGTCCAAATTAGACCGAGAATAATCTTGCGGTTGCCATCGACAATATCCTCCGCCCCGATGTTGGTCATCTGGATCTTCCTGCCTTTGATGAAGTCCAGACTCTTGTTGACATTTTCGAATCGCTGTACCCGCAGCTTGGGCTTCGACGCATATCGACCAAGAGATTCATTTCCGAGGATTTCGAGGAGATGGATAAGCATGACCTAGTTGGACAGCAGAGAATTAGCGAACAAGGTCCTGGGAGGGGAGCTTCTGAACCAGGGCACCCCGGGGGATGGGATGCCTTCAACCCGGCTCTTCGATGCGCTGGGAGCTACTTACACCATCAGACAGATCGGTGACAAGGTCATCGAGGACCAGATCACGGGCCTTCAGCTTGTCATTCAGCCTGCACGACGAACCTCGTCAGTATGGTGTTTACTCCACATCTTGACTCCTCACATCATCACTCGTCACGGATCCCAGAAAAAGCACGAACCATTTTGTGAAGGTCTTCTGCTGCACATTGATCCACTGCTTCTCAACCGTCAACATTTTCGAGCAAGGTAGACATTCAGTGCCGATTGGCTAATATTTAATAAGTGAGGAGCGGAGATGTTCACGGGGAATTGATCGACGAGTGCCCGTCAAAGTGTGACGAGGAATAGAGGGTGTGCAAGACTAAAAAAAAAAAAAAAAAATTATTCCAGAAAGAAAGCCGACACTAGGCTTTGAAAGGGATGGACCGCAGAAAAGCGACAATGAGGGGAGGTGAGCTGTCAAAAGTTCCTGTCTCAGTTCCGAGTCCGATAGGGGCGGGGTGGTTCTGTCTCCCGCAGATCACCCCAGCAACGTGAGTCCTTTTACACTTTCCTAGGGGAAGGCGACAACAATGAGGAGCAAAGGGCGCGAGGAGGCTGTTTTGGGGGGAAGCTGAAAACCGATTGTGAATATGAAACAGTATTGAATTCAAATGCTAGACCAATTAGGGAACAATGCCCCCCGATGGAGACAAATGCCCACTGCGCTGGGCCGCACTGGGCGGCTGCACTGGGCTGCCATCCCTGGCGATCAAAAGGTCTATGCTTCTGTCTACATACAGTATTGCTTTTCGAGGCGGCCAATCATGGAGGATAGCTTATCTAGTGTTGCAATTCAATCGAAAATCTCCCGTAGAGCTAGACTGCACACCCAGGTGCTCTTACATGTACTGTATGCGACTCATATTTTGTAGTGCTGAATTCCTGCCCAAATCGCACCATCACTTACCCCGACAGAAATACCCAAAACATGAGCAATTCCCATGACACATAAAATCCATATCGCGACAAGTTCTTTTGTTGACGAAGAAAAAAACGATGGTGTCCTCAGCTGTGAGTAATCGCGAAATGATATCATTCGATCCGGTTCCGTAGGGCGGGGCCGGTGCTTCACCTACCTATATAACTCTTCCTCGGTCCCTGCTGCAACCCAAATCAGCCCTGCACCTCGTCTATCCGACTAGAAAAACCACCAAATACCACGCGAACCACGAGAAAACATGCCCTACAACATAAGCGACCGCCTTCCCCTCCCGAATTCCGCCGATCGCATCCCGCGCCTGGGATTTGGCGTCTACCGATCTCCAACAGAGGTGTGCGTGAAATCCGTGCACAAGGCATTGGAGGTGGGATACCGACACATCGACACGGCTCAGCTCTACGGCAACGAAGCCGAGGTCGGTGAAGCTTTGCGCACCGCCAACGTACCCCGCGAGGAGATATTCGTGACAAGCAAGATCCTTGTCCCAGCGGGGTCGCCCGAAGCGACCTACGAGAAGCTGGTGGAGAGTGTAAAGAAGGTGGGCGGACCAGATGGATACGTGGATTTGTTCTTAATTCATAGCTCCAAATCTGGTTCGGCGGGTTGCAAGCACCTATGGCAAGCGTTGGAGAAGCTGCGCGAGACGGGGAAGACGAAGAATATTGGTGTGAGCAATTTCGGAGTGCAGCAGATTGAGGAGATGCGGGCATATGCCAAGGTGTGGCCACCACAGGTTAATCAGATCGAGGTAAGGGCTAATTATATTGTATTTTCATTTTTGATCGTTTGTTTTATATATTTACACCTCGCTGAGGACCATGGTGTCGGAATGCGCTGACCGTTCTTTTTATCATATAGCTCCACCCTTGGTGCCAGCAGCGTGAAATCAACGCCTACTGCAAACAGAATGGAATCGTCGTCGAGGCTTATTCGCCTATTGTCCGCAACTATAAAGCCAATAACCCAACCCTGGTGGAGGTATCGCAACATTACAACAAGTCCACTCAACAGGTCTTGATCCGATATGCGTTGCAGAAGGGATGGGTACCACTTCCCAAGACAGATAATCCCGACCGTATTGCCGCCAATGCCAATGTCTTCGACTTCATTCTCAGCGCGGAGGACATGGACACTTTAGACGACTTAGACCAGGGAGCCGAGGGTGCCATTGTCGAGGCCGTGGTGAACGAGTGAACTTGTACCAGACACCGGACATTATCAGTCGACGATGCTTGAATATCCCAGGTCTCGCATAGCGCCATGGCAATTCCAGATTCACGGTCGGACTTCTACATCAAAAAGGCATTGACCGACTGTAATGTCGACCTCGACGGGTTCACATTATGGTTTGATGACACGATCCATGCAAGGCGCTGACGGATGAATTGCTTGCTGATAGCTCCTTTGCTCAGCGATGAATCAAATTCTCCTGGATATGATTTTGTGATTAGTTAGTTTATCTTTGATTCCCACAACGTTTCTCATCTAGCGCCTTTCAAATTTTACAGCATTCATGGGACATACCGTTGTCATTGTAAAATTGGCATATGATCGCCAACAGAGCGCCAGCGGAGAGGTCTTTGCCAGTTTCACAAGTCACCAGCAACGACTGCTTCGGGTCAGCCCCAAGTTGTTTATTGACAAATTCTTGCACTTTATCCAGTGATTTTCGTAGATCTCGACTGCCCAGCTTAGCTGATGCGCAGCCTAAATTGAGTCGTTTGGGATTCTCCAAATCGGCAGGAGCATTGCCATTACAATCAATAACAAGATCGTACTTGCTACTCTCGTTCACACTGGGATCCGTAGCACTGATGTACAGATTCTGAGTCGGAGATATCAGAGTCGCTTCTTGTCCAGTTCGCTGCTGTTTGAAATCAGCTATCAGCTGGGAAATCACATCGGGGAGATCTTCCTCTGTCGTTTGTTTCAAAACAGCCTGGTTCGCCCAGAATACGGGAGGCGTCAGTCCATGTGCCCATCCCTCACTGTCATCACCAGCACCCTGGATGTATCCACCCTCAGACATCTCAGCGCCATGAACGCGCTTTGAAGCGGAGCAAAGAATGAACAGATGGTATCTGTCCGATTTGTGCAGATCCGTAGGGTAATAGTAATCATGATTGGCCCACGCTACTCGAATAGGCTTTCCTAGCTGTTCTCGCAGGTGATCTAAGTCAAGGTTGAGGGCCTATGTTACATAAATCGTTAGTTCATTTGTCCACGATGCCTTGGTTTACCCGGGTGAGAGGGGTAAGCTGTGAGTAACGCCCATACAGAGGGACTTGCAGGGTCATACTTTGAACGATTGGACGAAAGTGTCAATGCGATTCTCAATCTGTGATTCTTCCGATTTGCCAAGGTAGTTTGGGGGCAGTTTGACAGAGTGATAGGTCGTTTCTGTTGGGAATAGAGCGCGGTTCATTACTGCGCACCAAATGGGAATGGTCTTAGACAGGGCGTCGGGCATCACTGGTTATCGTCAGCGGCGGTTCTGCATCAGCCACAATGTATGTGGTACTATTTATGGACTAAGAGGAAAGGCCCAATCAAGTTCCAAATTGAAGGTTGCCCGTTTGCCTATACTTATCAGATTGGGTATTGACTTACATTTGCCTCGGCGAGTTGAATCAACAATTACGCATCTGTGGATATAGGACAAAAGGTTAGTTTAGGGAGAAGAGACATGGGGCCAATCAACCAATGAATGAGATGGAAATGGTGGTATCCAATTGAACCCAGCAGGCGAGGAATATTACTGGATGAAAAGTTGATTGAATCACCAATCGATTCAGATATAGGAAAAGAAGTATTAACCAACCCTCTATGTTCACGAGCCAAAGGAAGCAGCTGCAGATTCAGCCTACGGGTGCTAAAATCCCACTGTCCAGTATGACCGTCGGTGCTTTTGAAATACGCACTCCCCGCTTTAGTATCTGGGGAGATATACCAACTACCACATCGTTCATTGGCGATGAGGGGCAGGTTATAGTGCTCCGCCACCTCATGCACAAACGCCCCATCCGTCTCAATGGACCGCAGCCGGTTGGAGACGGATAGAGCAGATTGACGCAGAGAAGACAGAGTCTGCGAGATTGAGATCTGCGCGGAAGGGAAATGCAAGTCTTCCAATGTCGGGAATGTGCCTGATGACCCCATGCTCGAGGCGGTACTATTCTGTATACCCTCGTCGTATTCCGAGATAGTACTGCTACCTGGTAGAGAGATGTAGATGGTGGACAGGGCTTAGTTGTCTGTCTTGGAAGTTGATTTCAGGTAGCAGATTACTTGCTGCCTTTGATTCATAGGCAATTTTTGCAGGATAGATGCTTCACACGAAGCCTCTGTTGAGGATCTGGGCCGATGCGAAAATAGCAGATACGTTTGTGATCTGCTGTGGTGGGTCTGGCCAATCATGTTAAGGACGGTTGGAATGTGGGGTGAATTCCATGCCATTTGGTACACTTGTACTATAGTAAATGAAACCTCAAGCTTGAATGTCGGGATGGGGCTGTGAGGGGGGCATGGTTTTTGGACTACATGACGTGAGTTATGAGCTGCGAGCAAGCTCAATACTATTTTATAAAAAGATAGAATACATCCTCAAATGAACACGATGGTGTGCCTATACCGAGAGCCGGAGATCAGTTCCTACCATCGTTTTTTAGACTACTATTGCCTTTTAGCATTGGATATGATGTATTGACTCCTTTTAGAGAAATTCCTTTTGTGCTGTGAAGGAATAGAGTACCTGAATGAAGCGTTACAGAAATTGGAATGAAAAGCATAAGTTGAGCCGGGTTGGTGGTTACAGACTCAACGCTTTGGCCGTCCGCGAAAATGCTGGTTAATGGAAGACCGGTAGGATGCCTTATCAAATCCAAATACGTGTTCAAGGAGACAGCATGTCTACAAACTGGGCGGGTGGGTTCAAGTTTCAAGTCTCTGCCTATGCACCCAAGCAACAATCTCGGCGGTTGTATGGATGCCCACCGTTGTAACCCCAAGCTGACCATTAAATGGTCTGTCCACACGTACCTAAGCGCATACACATGCAGTCACCGGGCACCGGATTGACCCGAACTTAGGCCTCCGCAAAGACTAGTAATCCAATGAAAGCCGCTACTATAGATGCACGGCCCGTGTTGGCATTCGATTATAGAGTTAGCCTGGTAGAAGCCAAATAGTGAATTGAATGATGACGAGCGAGGTTCAAATATGGACCCATATCTACCGTGTCATTTCGGGTACTATTTCGAATTCCCAGTGTCTCATGGAACCTGGCCAAGTATGACAGAACCCAACATTGTTCAGAGATTCTGCGACTTTCCACGGGGTACATTTGAGCAACTGAGAAAATACTATACCTAAATGGGACTAGGGCGGGGATTTGACTCGCTGACTCACCTTTGAATTGAATATGATTGGCGGAGACTGCGTCCCTGTCTGTTATGGGTTTAAGCTGGCCAAAGTACCTTTTACTTGACCTAACGTGTATTTTCCCCGCAATAAGCAAGTACCGAGTACAATCACCCCTCTACAGGACCAATGACCTCAGCCCTCTCCCGCTCTGGCCCGGTTCCCTGCGATCCTCATTATGCCGGCGTCATGCTTTCCGTAGGTCCAAAGGGGGTGATTTCCCTCGAATAAAACCCAGGCGGGTCCTGACTTCCCTGCTGGTGACGAGCTTGTTCCGGTGTTTTTTTTTCTTTCCCTGGCCACGCACTTTCCCACCTTTCAATCCCCTAGATCTACTAACAACGACATCGGATCTCGCATACTTCTTGCGTTTCCGCGACTAAAGTCAACTTTCACCTTAGAACAAACGCGCTCAGGAACACCACCCCACGTTTCTGACACAATGCCTAAAGTGCGATGCTTCCATTGTTTTCGCTTACCGGTCGTTGCTAATAACTGGATTCCAGATTACGGAGATATTCTTCGATTGCGATAACACTCTAGTCTGCTCGGAAGAGCTGGCCTTCGAGGCCTGTGCTGACCTTGCCAATGAGATCCTTTCAAAACATGGCATCCCCGACCGCTATACTGGCGAGCAACTGATCAAGGATTTTGTGGGACAGAACTTCCGGGGCATGATGAAATCACTGCAGGAGAAATTCAACTTCCAAATGCAAGATGATGAGTTGGAAGCCTATGTCAAGGAGGAGGAGACTAGAGTGATTGCCAAGCTCGAAGCCAAGGCAGTACCATGTGTTGGTGCCAATGAGGAGCTGGCTAAGGTCTACGAAGCGAAAAAGTATGATCTCGCTGTCGTCTCTTCATCCGCGTTGCGTCGGGTCCAGGCCTCTATCAAGAAGGTTCACCAGGACAAATTCTTCGACCAAGACAAAGTGTTCAGCGCAGCTAGCTCCCTTGAGAAACCTACCTCGAAGCCTGATCCTGCCATCTACCTGTACGCGCTCGACTACGTGAAGAAAGCTGCGGGTGAAACAGTCGCGGTGGAAGACAGCAAATCTGGTGCTCTGGCTGCTGTTCGGGCCAACATTTGGACCATTGGATATGTCGGCAGTTACCATGGCGAAGAAATGCAGGAAGAGATGAGCAAGCGCTTAAAGGACCTGGGCGTGCATATCATCATGAAGCATTGGTCCGAATTCGAAAGCTGCATGCAGTATATCGAGAGTCTGCCTGCTAAGGACTCCGCTCAAACGTCCAGCCTTTGATAGTCATTCAGGTTATTATTAACACCCATACAAATTAACGACATCAACAACAAGCATTTGCTCGTTCTGGAGCTCTGCCTGGGTTTCATTTCCTCTTCGACACTACATCAAGTCTAGATGGCTTGTATTACACTCAACTTATCATGACCAAGCTCTGCAAGGCTTGCACCGCTTGCCCTCGCAGAGCATTCTATGACGTTGGTGACTTAACTCGTTCGCGTCCATTTGCGACACCAGGATCTTTATATCATGCATCCACATGTAGTATTCTTCAATCTCCATGACAGACAGACCATCATGGATAATGATACTTTAGTTCGGCCTTTTCATTTTAAATTCAATATTCTTTCTAAATCTCCAGGTCACTAGCCCCCAAAATGTCATTTTATCCAAAACCAGAGTTTAGAAGATTTGACGGTCCTCATGCATCCAACACCCTGCAGTATACCGGGCTACGATAAGATAGATAAGCGAACCCCACTGCAACCAGTGTTCTCCCTTTTTCACCTCCATCATTGTATCAACAATAGGATTAGCCCCAGATTAAGCTCGGGTTATCGTATCTATCGGTTGAAATCTGGAACATCTCGAAACTACAAGCTTGCAATCTACAATTTTCAATCAGCTTTTCGGCCAGTTACCTTTGAACTCACAGCAACATGTCACCCCCAAACCAAGCCAACTCCAAGCATATCTCATCAACACCTCTGGTACGTGGCTACTCCTTCTCCTGTTACTTATCATGAGTCAACATGATTTCCTTATAATAAGGCAACGAACCATGGAAAAAGAAACAAAAAGTTTACTTTTACCGTCACCCAGGTGATACACAAGCTGACGGAAGCCAAATTCTAGGACCCTAAAGAAGCCAGATGGGTTCGACTAGTAAAAACAATATACAAAGACCCTCTGGGTGTCGAAAGAACCTGGGAGTCTGGTGAAAGACAGGTAGGATTCGCCTTGCCTCACTTTGGGTGTCATTGCATTATGCTTGGATCGCCGCCTACTCCAACTGGGCGTTGAACACCTGTACCCCATGCCCCGAGACCAACCCATTCACCCTGTCATTGTCCACAAGGCCTTGCAACCATGCACCTGGAAAGCTCAGCCTAGAGCGACGTAATGCCGCAAGCACCCGCAAATCCCGACGCCCGCTAACCACCTTGTCGGGATCCCAAAGTGCGGGATTAATGCTTTGCACAGCCATTATCGGTTGCCTGACAAGAAACAGGTTATGCTTTTCAGAACATGTCTCTCGGCTTCCCAAAACTGGCAATAGCTACTCAAGCATCTTGTTGCGTGACCGAGAATTATCACCATGCTGACCGGCTTTCTAGACTCGCCCGGCAAATGCCGAGATAGACGGTGTGGGGATCGTCACCATCCTGAATAAGCCCACGGGTCCTGAATTGCTCCTGCAAAAGCAATACCGGCCCCCTATCGACAAAGTCGTTATCGAGGTCCCCGCCGGTCTTATCGATGCGGGCGAAACACCCGAACAATGCGCTGTACGCGAATTGAAAGAGGAGACTGGCTATGTCGGTGTGGCGGAGCAGACAAGCCCGGTAATGTATAACGGTATGTTTCTACGCCCGAGTTTATGATTTCGGTGAATGGAAATGATATCTGACATGGTTAGATCCTGGGTTCTGCAACACGAATTTAAATATGGTTCATGTGAACGTTGATATGAGCCTCCCGGAGAACCAGAATCCGAAGCCCGAGCTGGAGGAAAATGAGTTCATCGAGTGTTTCTCCATCCCACTTTCTTCTTTGTTTGAGGCGACCAAGCAACTTGAACAGGCTGGATATGCTATTGATGCTCGAGTTGGTACGCTTGCGGAGGGAATGGAGTTGGCGAAGAAATGGAAGTTTTAAGCCGAAATTAGTTCAAGGTTTAGATGGACATAGACTCATGTAACACAACCTGTGAAGAAACATATGACTGGCTAGAAATGGACGCTAGTCTGAGCTACTAGAAAATGCGTTGCTTTTTCGTGCAAAAAGTTGCCATAGCAAACATCTGCATATTCTAAATACGCCTAAACTCCTCAAGTTCGCCGCCTTATTTTATTCAAGTGTAGTGGTGTACTATTTAGAGCTTCCCTTCTTGCTGCAGTCCTTTATACAGCGCCCACGCAGCTAAAGTCTTTCCGTCCCGCAATCCCTCCTTCCATACATTTTCTAATGGAACGACCTTCAACGTGATTTTCTCCCCGTGATCTCGCTCGCCAGTCAGCTTACCCTGAAGCTCTTCAATTTCCTTCCGCGGCATGCGCTTCTGACATAGAAATAGCGGGATAAATTCATCACTCCCACCGGCAGATGGATAGAACGCCTTCTGGAGCGCCTCTCCGTCCTCGGGCTCTGACACAGACTGCAGGGCCAACGCAGTCATATCAATCAACTCACTTTGCTGCACAGACAACCCCGTCTCCTCTTGAATTTCCTTCGCGGCACCCCCAGCAAAAGTCCCACTATCATCTAACATCCCAGCCGGAATCTCAGTGAACGCCAAGGACCCAGCCGGAATACGAGGCTGAATAGTAAGGATAGCCCACTTGCCACTTTCTTGATCAGCAGGTAGATCATTTGGCTGAAGAATGAGCTAAGAGGCACAGTCAGCGACCAGATTCCCAAAAGATAAATAAAAAGTACTGTAAAGTTCAATCAAAGTGGGATGGGAATAAATCGAATACGGATTTCCGTTGGTCATGTGGCGACGAATTAAACACACTTACTAGCATTCCTACACTACCACCTCGTAAAAATACGCTGCCAGGTAAACTCTCGCCTTGCGAGTTCGATACATCGGCCTTTAACTTCACGAAGCCTAACCTTCCACCTCCAAAGCGATCAATGGATTGAATGTCAATCTTGCGTAGAACGAATGGATCCCCATGGAACTCATGTGATGAGCTCTGCTGCCGCGCCAAGGAACGTTGAAGCGTCGAGATCCAAACCTTGAATGCAGGGAAAGAGAGTAGATCATTCTGCGATAGATCGGGAATACTGTTGACGCGTGTCTGGGTCTCGGGCAGAGTAAATGTGGACATGGCGTTTGCTATTGCAGCACTGCCAACAAGTCTATTTCTCAATTCGAACCCAAGGCAACTTCGGATTCTGATATTAGGTGATAGTTTCTGCAGGGATACCCGCGCGGCAAGATGCAGTCGAGGGAGCATGAATCCGTGCTTGGATGGATGGTGATGATCTGAGGCGGTGAACCTCGATCGGGGGAAAGTCGATGTGAGTTCGTGTTCCCTGTGGAGAAGATTGCCTTCTTCCCAAGGTTTAACGATTTGATATTTTAATTTAATTTATTTTGTTCGTTGCTTTTTTTTTCTTCTGTATTCATGTGGTTTGGTTGTTCTTGTGGTGGGACATGGTCACTGGGTAACTTGGCTCGGACGTTGATGACGTCTTTAGCCATGAGGGGGCTGGGGCTTTCCTTGTCTCTGCCTTGACTCTGCCCTGGTGCTGCCCAGGTGGCTCTCATCATGCTCAGGCGGTTGATACTACTTGGTTCCTTTCAAGGCTATACAGTGACTTTCGATCGACTGCATAGAGCCCAGATTATTTTCCGCATGACGCAACTTTTTCTCAATTCTCAGTCTCTTACAGTTATCCTGCATGATGAGGAGATGAAGCAGGAGCTCCGTGCATATCTGAAGATACATGGTCTATGACTACTGGTTGATTGTCAAGGTACTTGCACACTTTGCATGTGGTCTTGGGGGGCGGCTTCGATGATCATTTCCAAGGTTTTCATGATAAGAATATCGAACAAAGAGAATCTAAAAGATCGTCATCACTAGAAGTCAATGTTTCCTACTATATCCTCAGGTATCCACTCTTCATACGTGGATGGGTACTTAGTCAACCTGAATATGCATAGTACACATGCACAAAGCACGAAGCATCATCCCGCGCAATTCCTGCACTAGCTCAGCACCCAGGATCCTGATCTTCGGAGTAAAAATAAATCAAATTATCAATCAGAAACGGTGTTCCTAGGAGGTGCCTGTGGATAAACCTGCAACCCGGATGAACCCACCCAATAGAATCGCCCTCAGGTATCGAGCTAAAAAATTAGGCCATGCATGAGATGTTTCCAGTAGCGTCTAGAACTAAAAGAGAATCCCTACATTTTCACCCGGGTATCAACTAACTCAAAACGTCCCACATTCCTGCAATCCTTCCCGTCATCTCAAACCCGTATACCCCAGCTCCTGGACAAAATAAATCGCACCAGCCCCCAATCCTTTGGATTGATGACCCTGATAGGCGGTACAACCACGGGTGGCCGGGGAGAACAAGGCGGGCATGCCGAGCATCTGATCTGCTTTACTTTTCACCCGGGCAATCATCGAAATGCTTTACCCCGCTCGTGGAATGCTCCTCGGCTCTGTTATCCCTAGTACCCTTACTTCATTTTATTCGACCTCTTAACTTTACTTTCGCTCCTTGCGACGGAGGGTAGTGGAAGACAGGGGCAGGTTATCGAAATAAGAAAGCGGGTAGCCGAAATGGGTTGCCTGAACTCGATCATGCGGACCATTTGGTTCATTGGGAAATCGGCCTTTCTTATATGTAGGACGATGTGTTACCGCTCATATGATGTATAGCTTTATAAATTTGAATATATTATCTACATATGTACTTTTGGGGCTGTGCGGTCTTTGGAGATTTGACCTATGGTACTACATACATATGCTACTTAATTTACTCAACAAGTGTTTACTATAATGCGTTTCAAATGAATGATATTCAAGTTCTTTTTGAAGGAAATGCACAACTAAAATTAAATTTAGAAATGGAATCTCGACCGTTGAATTTGTTTGCGTCTCATGCATCACCAACCTTGGAAGAGCTACCTAGGTAGCCGCTGCGCCATATAAACAATGTGGAATATAGCCTAGACGTTATGCACAGATAAGGAACAGCATCTAAAAAAAAAAAAAAAAAAAAAAAAAAGCAAATAGCAGACCCGTAGCACAATTTTATGAGGGATTTGTTTGGCGCTCATGTTGATGGCCCGCTGCATGGTGGTGGATCGCGTGGTGTTTTCACCCGGGGGCTATCTGGGGGACATGACATTAACATGATGAGTACATTAGCCTGGCTCAATATGGCATGGTCAATTCAGGGTAGATCTATGAGAAAATTAGCTGATTGGAGAGTACAGGGGACTAGGTAAGAGCAGTACTGCTTGGGTATCTGGGCTCCGCGGCCCAATAATAGAGGCAATTAATTGTTATTCGAAAACATGTAAGATCCTAACGATTCGAGTTGTTCCCTACCTAAGTATGTGCTTTTATACATCAACTTGTATAATATATGTGGTTCAATATAGAAATTGACTAACAAGGCGTATCGCTGGAGGCTGAATATGATCATGAGTTGGACTTCGGGTGTCTATATTCGTTTTTGTTGACTCAGGTGCTAACATCATCAGACCCACTCATGGAATCCACTTACGGAGGAGTAATACGAAGGGCCAAAGTAAAAAGGCAATAATTTGCGCTTGAAATGAATCTAGCGATGGGTTGGATAGTGACATTGACGCTTAGTTATGATTGTGATGCTATGTAGATAACCCCGGGCAAGAGCTGTCATGCAATGAATGACTCAAAAGTACGAATAACGCTGCAACGTGTTCTTGCATCACCATAGCATCACTGATGCCATGTGTTCAGACAACTTCTATGTAGACTGAAAGCCTCATCACCGTCAATTGGCTCCAAAAGAGGCCCCATGCTTGCGCAGTAGAACACTGACCTTGAGGGGTAAGGCAGACCACTTATCCCGCGTGAAGGAAGATATTCCGTAGAAACCGGCTCATCGCAGCCCGAAAAAGCTCAAGCCAATGCAGTGAGACCCAATAAAGATGATGGGCCTTGCTATTCAGACCCGGTTCTCGCGACAAATTGTGGGACTTGAGGGAAATAGCGTCACAAAGTGGAAGGGATGAATATAAGGCCCAAGTGAATAGTAAGTATTGCGCTGAGTAGTTGGGTTCCGACACCGGTGAGAAGTGAGCAGTAAGTAGTCAGTTATAGCTTGGTTTCAGAACTAATGGTCAATTTGGGGCGCTCTTGAGATGGTCAGTGCTTGCTGGTGAAACTGCTGAAATATCGGTGTAGGAGCGGTGACTGGGTGGAAAGGAAGTTTGCTGCAAGGGCAGAGGAAAAAGAAAGGAAGCAAGCGCGAATTCAACAAATGCCTCGCGCTCCACGAGGTTCCAAAGCATTGGAACTTCAAACTCAAAGCCCTAGGGCAAATAGGGGGCTACTGGGCCTGTCGTTCAACCCGCTCGGGACTGGACAAGGGCGCGTTGTATAGGTATAGTTGGGAATTTGCACCTGAAACCCCCTGTCGCCGTGGGGTTCGGGCGATAAAATGGCACGCGCTGTTGGTTTGGTGATCTATAATAGCTGGTCAAGGGGGCGATGTCAGTAATAAACTTGAATTCGAGCCCACCAATGCTCTTGTCAGCAAATGGTCGGCTTCAGTCTGCTGGGGGGGGGGGGGGGGGGGGGGGCGGCGGGGGGGGGCCGGCGCCGG
>JAMAGU010000001.1:716278-773350 GCA_023626375.1 Talaromyces sp. PF30-5
CTCCCACCCAACCACGTTTCACCAAATTGTTGGGGGCGTTGTCGTTTCCCCCCCCCCCCCCCCCCCCCCCAGCCTTGGGCCCTTGACGCTTGGATTTGGATGGTCGCAATTGACATCATGTTTCAACGCATGAACAATGACAAATAAACCCCCCAAGTTCATATTTGCTTTTTTCTCAGTATTTTTTCTTTTGGGGAGAAAAATAAAGCGCTTTTCTATTTTAAATGGACTTGAGGAGAAGTGCTCAAACTACCTATTATATTATACAATACCTGAGTTGTTAGAGTCGTCGACCGCAGGCAGCCACTAGCCCTGGAGACCAAACTTAGTACTCGTACTTTGGCCCTCCATACTCTCATCCCTGTCTTTAGCCTCTGCCATTCTCCATATAACCCCACTCCGCTGCCTTCAGCTTAGCAAAAACTACAAAAAGCCTCCGTGCTTCCGTCCATTTTATCCAGTATTCTTTTCTACTTGAAAACAAAGAAATAATTTTTTTTTTAAAAAAAAAGATTGACGGAACCAACCACGTTAGTACATTTGACTTCTTTTCTATACACTATCCCCCATCTTACATACCCGTTTCACCCTATTTTGCCCCTATTTTGCCTTTCCCCAGGCCATGAACTCTTCCACCCCTCAAAAGATCTCCGCAAATAATACACTATGGGAAATGCCCCCGGGCTCCACCGCCATTTCACCGAGTCTCACCAATAATCCCGATCTAGATAGTAAAATTAACGATCGATCAGATCATGTGCAGGATTTGAAACGGACGATGGGAGAGAATCCATCAATTTTCCGTACGAAGTCGCACCTGAATCACGGTGCATCAGGGACCCGATTCGACCCCAAAACCTGGAAAGCGGCTTACGGCCAGTGTCCCAGGTATGGTGAACGAAAATAGACTTGTGTTTGTACTTGAATAAAAAAGAAAAAAAAAATCTGACGAATATGTTTGTTTCAGGAATCAATTTGGGCGGGTACGCTCTGAAGACTTCATTTCACTGTCAATGTCTAATCGCATGCGGCCATCGGCCACCCCGCCATTATCATATGGCAAGCCTAATTCTACATTAATTGCTGATGATGGGACAATTGATACACTGAGTAGTAATGGTGCTCGGAAGGGGAAGTCATCTCGGGCCACGGCCACACGTGCCGAGAAGCTCCGGCGCCGAGCGAGTCCCCAGCTGCAAAGAAATCGACTATCAGGAGCATCAAATTCACAATTTCCAAACTACCCCCAGCCGTTGGGTGGCATGATCCATCAAAAGCCGTTGGGCGAGCAAACGTCAGAAGTCGCCCCTTTGAATCCGCATTACGAGCATACATCTCGGCCCAATGTCAACAGAGTTTATTCCAGCCCGACGCCTTTGACAAGTTTGCCTGCAAATGAAGCTGGAAGTGGGCATACAAATATGCAACTTCTGCAAGATGTCTCACAACAGGGAGCTTCGGGGGATTTTATAATGTCAGATCCTCCATCGGATCTAAAAAGCATGACACCATCAAGCCCAGGAGGTACAGGCAATGACGGATATCAAGAAATGTTCAAACAGCCAGAAACCAATCCTATTACAGAAGAGCAACTGATCAATGAAGTACGAGGAATATACTCCGGACTGGTCATGGTTGAACAGAAGTGCATTGAGATTGATAAGAAGCAAGCAGAGTCAAAGGAGGAATTATCAGAACCACAGTGGCAGGCTCTGATTTCCTTACATCGGACTTTACTCTATGAACATCATGACTTTCTACTGGCATCACAGCACCCTTCAGCTAGTTTGGTTCTGAGGCGTCTCGCGGAAAAGTATGCCATGCCGGCAAGAATGTGGCGATTTGGAATACATTCATTTCTCGAGATTCTACGAGACAGGCTGCCAAAATCGTTGGACTATATGTTGAATTTCATATATATCGCCTATTCAATGATGACTCTACTATTGGAAAGTGTTGCAGCGTTCCGGGAAACATGGATTGAATGCCTGGGGGATCTAGCACGGTATCGTATGGCGATTGAAGAGTCAGATTTGGGAGATCGGGAAATTTGGGCAGGAGTGTCCAGATATTGGTATAATAAAGACGCTGATGAAAGTCCAGAAGTGGGTCGGATTCAACACCATCTTGCAGTACTAGCTCGGCCGGATGGTTTACAACAGCTATTCTACTATACCAAGGCCTTGATTAGCGTGCAACCTTTTGAAAATGCCCGGGAGAGTATTGCACTTCTCTTCAATCCATACACAGGGCAGGAGCTTATCCAGCAGGCGATGATCCCTGCTTTTATTGCTACGCACGGAATTCTTTTTAACCAAGGCTCCCGGGAGCAGTTTGTTGCCTCGGCAAATCACTTCTTATCATTGCTGCGCAAGGATATTGGTCGACTGGGTCAACAAAAACTTTACGCGGTTTACATGATGTCCGGTAACTTTGCATCGATATTTCAATATGGTCAGCCTGAATCTGTGATGGCGTCAGAATTCCGGACAAATCAAGCAGAGTCCGTGAACGAGATACATAAAATGGCACTGGGTTGGACTTCAAGCTCAACCGAAAGTCAAATGTCTATTTGCAAGACGGAGCCCACGCTTTCAACTTTATCTTGCTCGGCTATTGCATCCCAAGGAAGCTCACTTACCTTCCATACTCTCACTGTTCTACTCGATCAACTGAATGACGAAAGTATTTATCCAAGCATTCATACTTCCCTGGCTTTCATCTGGTGCTTAGCTCTTCGTCCTCTCGCTATG
Source organism: Talaromyces sp. PF30-5 (assembly GCA_023626375.1). NCBI lineage: Eukaryota > Fungi > Ascomycota > Eurotiomycetes > Eurotiales > Trichocomaceae > Talaromyces > Talaromyces sp. PF30-5. The sequence goes on from JAMAGU010000001.1 coordinate 719,032, forward strand.
CAGCAACTCGAGAAAGTAATACCATGGCTGTCAATAGTCAAGTTTCTCAACACGGTTTCTCGCTCCGGTGTTGATTCTTCAGAGGCCGAACAAGAGGATTTCCCGGTTCCTCATGATGAGACCAATCGTCAACTTCCAGAAGACTTTCTCATTCGAGGCCAGGTTTGGAGCCAGCTATACTATCCAAAAGGATTCTTTTGTGGAGCGCCCTCGGAGGAAGAAAGACCCACCGGTGAAGCAACCGTGACAAAAAAACCAAGACGAACGCGATGTGTCTGGCTAGGCGTGCGGATTGCAACGGTTCGTATTTCCAATTTCTCACCTACAATTTATCACATACTATTATGAACAAAAAAAAAAGCTAACTTTTAAATAGTTCCGCCGATGGATAACATACAATCGCGACAATAAATTTGTACCAACAGAGTTCGCACACGAAATTTCACCAATTGCAGAGTCACACGGAAACCTCAACAGCCGTACACGCCTTGCAGAGCCAGCTGCTGACATTGAAATGTGCTGAGCATGATTCGGCGCTTGTCAAAATGCAAATAGACATAGACATTCCGACTTGCGCTGTCACAATGCTGTTCATGCAAACCACGGTCCTCAAGGAGGCATTCCTCAAAGCATTGCAGAAGGCATCTAGGCAGACAGTTTACCGAAATGGATGTACAACAGGTTATTGACATGCTCAACGATATCACGAGTGACCTTAGAATTAGGAAAAGGGTTGCTTCTGATGAAACGCCACCAGGAGGTCCAGACCCACCTGGCCAAGCCTAGAATTAGCAAAAACACCAGGGCATCAGCTTTCAACAGACCACATGGCCAGAGTGATTCTCGGCACAGGAAATTGGTTCCAAGGAAGCAAGGGACGCGGAAGACGGAAGAATAGTTCAAATGTTTTGCAGATAGCGAAAAAGGGAATGATCAACAGGAGACCAAGAAGAATTGTACATATACTAGTATCACGGATGAGATGACTGCTATGAATACATGAATTGGAATTGGAACTTGAGACTGATCCTTGAATCTCTGTCATTTTTCCCAGAAGAGCCGAAGTATCTGGGACACCTGAGGTTCAAAAACAGTATCTTAGCCTCACGAGCATGCGTGCCGGAAAGAGCTCCCGAATGAGCCTCACACTGAATGGCACAATGTAGCATCAAGTTCTACATAGAAGCACAGCATCGGAATGCCCCATAGAGGTGTTTTGGCCTTATCCAAGAGACAAACTAATTCCTTCTCAACTATGAGATCAACCTGGATAGAGGGTACTAATCCAGACGTCAAAGAAGTGTAAATTGGCAGCTCAGTATCTTGGCAACTATCCCTCAAGAATTGATTGCAATACAATCCATGATTATCGCACAATAAGCCTACCATAAAAGGTAATACCGAAGTCAGTGACTCAGTCCCGGCATTTTCGAGAAGCATTGTGTTGATGCTCATTTATAAGCCCCTTGATTTCCCCTTGGAATGCCATTTTTTCTCTTTCTGACAACTAAATCATCTCCTCAAAATGGCGGACCTACAAAAGAAGCAGGAAGACAACCTGGCTCCTATTGCCTCAAAAGCTGAGAGTAAAGCTCGGTCTGAGGATGCAGTATTTGGTGAAATCACCGAAGAGGGTCCCAATTATCGCAATGTGAGAAATGCCCTCTTTATTCTCGACATGGAGAATCCCTTAAAAAAAGAGAGTTTATCTAAAATATCAACAGGTGGGATGGATAGGAACAAGTGTCCTAATGCTGAAGGTCCAAATCGGTCTTGGTATCCTGTCAATTCCATCCGGGTTTGATGTTCTGGGTATCGTCCCGGGCGTAATCTGCCTTTGCTTGATCACCGGCATTACAACATGGTCGAATTACATTGTCGGTCGTTTTAAGCTTCAGCACCGTAGTGTTTACAGCATCGACGACGTGGGCGGGTTGCTTTTTGGTAGACCCGGAAGAGCTTTACTAGGGACTGCCTATGTTCTTTGTGAGTTTATCTTTTGATGTTGTATGCGTCTTTGCCAGACGCGCTTACCTAGTATATTATAGGGTGCACCTTTGTCACTGGTTCTGGAATGTTGAGCATTTCAATTGGACTCAATGCCGTATCCTCGCATGCTACTTGTACAGCTGTCTATGTTGCTGTCGCGGCCATACTAGCATGTACTTTAGCGAGCATTCAGACACTTGGTCGGATCTCCTGGATAGCTTGGGCTGGAGTAACGTGCCTTATTATTGCCAGTAAGTATTACCCTTCATCTTGTTGTCCACTTGAACAAGACCTATCCTTACATGTGTCACCTACCTAGTTTTCAATGTTACTATAGCAGTTGGGATACAAGATCGCCCGGCAGCTGCACCCCAAACAGGTGTTTGGGTATCTGACTACAAAATTGTAAATGACCCACCATTTAGTCAGGCGGCTGCAGCATTATCGACGATGGTGTTTGCGAATGCTGGTACACCTGCATTTTTGTCGATCGCGTCTGAGATGCGGGAGCCTCGGCACTATACTCGGTCACTAATATTGTGCCAAACTTTTATGGCTTCCCTTTATATTGTCGTTGGTATCGTTATCTATTTCTTTTGTGGCTCTTATGTCACCTCTCCTGCCCTTGGATCTGCCGGTCCGACTTTGAAGAAAGTCAGTTATGGATTTGCACTTCCTGGTCTTTTGGCTGGTACTATGATATTTCTTCATGTGAGTTACGACCATGAATTGAATGGTCGAAGATAGTGCTAATGAGTTTGAATACTCTAGCTTCCAGCAAAATACATGTTCGTTCGTATTTTGTTTGGTTCTAAGCATCTAAGTGCCAATACAGTGAAGCATTGGATCACCTGGCTTGGTTGTACTATAAGTGTCGCTTTGACGGCTTATATTATTGCCAGCGCCATTCCTGTCTTCGGTAACCTCGTTTCTCTAGTTGGGGCTTTATTTGGCACGCCGCTTTGCTTCCAGCCCATTGCTGGAATGTGGTTTTATGATAACTGGAGTCCACGGACAGGTCAAAGGTCTACTAGATGGATTGTGGGGGTGATATGGTGCTGCTTTGTATTGATGGCCGGAACATTTCTGATGATTGGTGGGACGTACGGCTCTATTGTTGATATCATTGAGGACTATAAGGTCTCGAAGGGCTCGGCTGCGTGGTCTTGTGCCGACAATTCTAATAGTTAGATATAGATCTCTTTTGGGATACACGAAATATGATTACGCTTGTAAAATACAAAAATGCACTATTGCGAGTAGAATAATGGTGAGAGTCCGGATTAGGCTTCGGTGATACCGTTCCCGTCTTGTTTCGGAAGCGCCTTCCGTTACGATGCTCTCCTCCAACACGCACCGGCGCAGACTCGGAAGGTTTCCACTTCATCACTTTCTACTTCCCCACTATGCGTGCAAACCTCATGCCAAAGTCTTCATTGCGTTGGAATAGAATCTAAATTCCAATTTCCAGCTTCAGTTTCTATTCCTTGCTCATTTCCTTGTGCTGCCGACTACCCCGAATCGGTCTATCACGGATCGGCTTCCCGAGCTCATCCACCGGGCAACCTGCGCATCCTCCTGACTCTTGCGCCGACAGAGCTGCGGTGTATTTCACATATTCTTTATGACTCCGAAGCACAGACGACGACAGCCTCTCACAAAAGTGATCAACGCGTAATATTACCTTTCAAGTATCGATACCATACTCTGCTAATGATCCCGTTAGATGCGAGGAATGTAAAAGAAGAAAAGTGAAATGCTCGGGTCAAAATCCTTGTGAATCATGTCTAGCTCGGGGAGCACAATGTGTAATAAAACCGTCCTCGAAGAAAGTCTTAGTCTCCGAAAGGTATGTGGCGCCGGGCTCGTCACCGTAAGGTGCTACCTGATTCGTTCTAACGCTGCGGGCTAGCTATCTTCGCGCATTAGAGAAGCAACATACAGCTCTGCCGGACCACGGCTCAATGGCTATGCCCGATCGAGAAGTTCCGACTCTTGAGACTCCTGCATCAACTATCCGAGGTAAGAAATGCCCGCCTACGTTTGCAATGGCCCGAAGGCTCATGTCACTCGTGCAAATTTTTAGAGAGTTTCCCCGAAGGCGCTTCCAGATCGGAGCCCATCACAAACCCGCTCGTATCCCCGACATCATTCTATCTCCGGCACAATTCCGGGCGCTATCGTAAGTCCCAATGCTCATAGATTGCAAATTAAGAGGCCGTTGACGCTAGCTTCACAGTATTTTGCGGACCATCATCTACATGGGGCTTCTCACAGCGGGTTTTCCTTCTCATGAAAAAAGTAATTCCAGATCATCCATCCCCCAATTTACCATTTCATATCGATGGGAATACCTGGAAACTCAATTGGACTCGGGTCAGTCCAGGGGACACCTCGCTACTTGAGGATCTACCATCTCTGGATGACTTCCTTTATCTTCTCAGCAGTATCAAGTTCCACTCGCACCAAATAGTTGTACTGCTTGACGAAGAGGAATTTCTCCCCCATTTGACAGAGTTCTATGAGAAAGGAACAGAGAAAGTGAAGACATCACCTCTTTGGTTTATCCAGTACTTACTGATTATTGCCTTGGCAAAAGCTTGTTTTGGAATATCAAATCAGGCTGGATCGCCCCCGGGATCTTCATTCTTTGAGCGAGCCATGTCCCTCATGCCTGACTTTGTAGGGCTGCATCAGAAGCCAAATACTGGGATGCAGGTGCTTTATCTCACAGCTCTCTTTTTGTTAACAGCAGATATGAAAGATGCGGCATATGCATATGTATGTGCACATTTCCCGAAGCTCTTTCCCCCACATCCTTTTTGTTGGACAACTCTCACTAGTTGATAAAGATAAGCCAATCGATCCGGATGTGTATCATCGAAGGCTTACATAGAGACCCACCCAATGAGCTCTTTGGTCACAAATTTGCACGCCAATGTCGCGATATCTGGTGGACAGCTTATATCCTTGACCGACAACTCGCAGCAGTGATTGGAGCCCCAAACTCCATACAGGATGCTCATATATCTTGTGCATTGCCGACTCAATACGACGGATCAGAGCAATCGTGCTACATGGCCATGCATGTCAAGTTGGCTAAAATCGTGGGACGAATATTGGACTGTAAGTCATTGCAAAGGGGGAATCTGAGATAGTCACACGAAAAGGGAACTAACAATATTAGCTGTTTATACTGCAGACAATAGAATCATGCGCTCTTTCATTGTGACCGTACAGGGGGTTCTTAGAGAAATGGCGCAGATTCTGCAGGAAATTGAAGAAATAACTTCATCGACCCAATCTGGCTCATTCAGCACAATTTCAACTATTGACTGCCATCTATATCTAACTTACCATCAGGTACTATATATTCAATATTCCACTCTTATACCTTGAAAGTTGAATTTTCAGAGATATAAATCCGGGCTAACGACTACTCACAGTGTATCGTTTTGGCCACTCGTCCACTATTTTTATATTTTCTTCTTCGAAGGGTCGAAAATAATCTTGGCCTTGACCAGGGCAGCGAGGATTTTATATTGGCTCAACTCAAACCACTGCTAGAAGCTTCTCTAAGATCGGCTAAATTTTCGCTTCGCACATTGTTGATGCTGCACGAAAAGTCTTCGTCAGGTTAGTCACAGACCTTCCATAGATATACCGTCATTTTTGCTGCGAGAGGATCACCTAATTTTCAAAAATAGCACCTCTATTTCCATTCGGTCTTGATAATCTCTTCTCATCTGCATTCATAGTTGTCATAGCACACTTTATTGACCCGTCTTTCGTTATGGATATGCAACAGTATGTGAGCAGCGTCAACCAAATGTTGATTGATTTGGCCAGCAAGGGCAGTGCAACTGCCCAGCTGCGACAGAAAGAATTGGAATTGCTTCAGCAGATGACGACAGAGATCATGAGAAGAGAGAGCAGTCAATTGGAGAGGCCTAATATTCTTACACCCGATGACACTACCATTATGGCAGCCTTTACGCCTTATCAGTCTACAGATGAGTGGGCCGGAACGATGGAAGATATCAGCGTCAGCCATACACAAATATTAAACTTGGCACAACAACTGGATGTTCTGAATGGCAGTGACTTTGATCTCAACATTGGAATAGGTGACTTTGAATCATGGCTGTAAAGGAAAACAAGAAGTGCGGCCGCACTTGCGCGGTCTGAGTCTACTTTTTTACCTTAAAATTACCAGCTTAAATATTAGTATGGATATTTCAAAGAATATCTCAAAAGAAGTCTTAAAAGATGTATAAAAAGATTCCCGTGGAATCCCACCATCTAGTCTAGAGTACTACTACCTAGTAAACAGTAGAATACCCGAGTGCTGCCGCCCAAGGCGACTAATCATAAGACTCGATTTGCATATACTTTAAAGAAGTCGTGATTGCCTTTTCAATTCTAAGGATACTATTTTATACTATAAAGGACAGCTCCTATTTAGCACAGGCCTGCATCGTGAACCCACTCTCGCTCGTCACATCTCCTTTCTCAACAATGAGGTTCATTGAGCCCGTATAAAAGGCTTTCCCCTGGACACGGACAACGACTCCCTTCTTTGCTTGGTTATGATCGCCTTCAATCACAATATCATCATCCACAATTGATGCCATGAAAGCGCCCATATTGAAATGATTAGAGACAAGTGAATTATATGCCCATGTCTGACCCTTAGCCCTTAAGTTCTTTGCATGTGCCAAAGCCATACGGGCAGCCACACACGATCCTGTTGGGGATCGGTCAATCTGATTCTCTGCAAAGAGACAAAGACCAGTCTCGGCCCCGTCAGCACCATCCGGCTTAAACCCATTTTCATAATCGACAACCATGACAGAATAAAGAAAAGACAGTCTCCTGTCCTCAGGATGCTGCAATGCCTTCGAGACTTCGGGTATACTGGGAAGGAAGCTTTTCAGTGTTTTTGCAGCCAGCACAACGGACTCAAGTTCCACATTGCGCAAGCCACTTTGAAATCCTAATTCACGAGCATCCACCAACGCATAATATGCACCTCCATATGATATATCAACTTTCACAGAGGTCCTATTACCAAGCTCAGGCCACTTCAAGCTCTGCGGAATTGACACTTCAATGTTTGCGCCAGCGCAATAGGCCGGGGTAGAAAAGAAGGTGACTGGACGAGAAGGGTCTGACTTCTGGCCATCCTTAGAGACAGGCACTATCACACGGACAAGACCACAAGGTGCGTGAACATTGACCTTCACTTCGCGAGTTGCTAGATCGGGCTTTAATTCGTGCCGACGCGGAAACACTGTCAAGTCATGAGTGTCGACGAGGAATCGACCAAGTGCGATCGTTGCATGTCCACACATAGTGGAGAAGCCTTCATTGTGCGTAAAAAGAGTACCGATATGCGCTTCTCCAGAATCCACGAGCTCTGTTTCGGGTATGATAATCGCGCCGTACATATCATAATGGCCGCGGGGTTCCAACATGATGCGCTTGCGGATGTTGTCGTATTCGCTCTTCGCTTGATCCCTCTTTTGTAGAAGCGTGCCATCAAGAGCAGGGAAACCAGAATAAATTATGCGAGTGGGTTCTCCAGTCGTGTGCATGTCGATGCACTTGATGACCTCCCCTGAGGAAGATTGCTCGAACTGTTGTGCCAGATCCATGATGGGTAAGTGCTGAGGCAAGATTGCCGGAAACAGATCTATGGAGGCAAGGGGAGACAAAATTCTAGTCCAACAACTGATTCTCGTGTTCCTCGATAGGCAGAATGTAGCAATGGTTGATAACCTTGGAATTTATCAATGTTTGATTTCGGGGGCTCCGCCCGTGGATGTGGAGTAACCGCGGAGGCACCTCCCGAATGGTCTTCATTCTCTTTGATGGAAGTCAGCAATGCTTCAAGGGCCAAATGCGCAGGTGTGTACAACAAATTTCAAGAAAAATCCCGATTTCCATTCTGTTTCCATGGAATCAAAAGAGAAGTCAATGGTAAGGAAAAGTCTGTTCTTGTATAAAAACGACATTTCATGATTACTACCTACTATTCGTCCAATTGAAATTCCTTTGAATCGACCCATAACCATATATGAGTCTCCTCAAAAGCCTTAAGGCCGTTCTCAACAGCAGATCGCCTCGTACTCAGGAGCGAAGATGTCGGAGACCATTTCAATTCCAGCTAGCACAGCATCATAATCTTTGTCCATTTGACGCGAACGTCTCGAACGCCGCTTCGTTATGAGTGGATGGTGCATCTCACTTTCGTATTGATAGATGGCGAGGGTTCCGGTATAATTGAAGACAACATGGATGTCTTCAAGTATTCGTTCATATTTAACACATCGACTGCGTGGATGGCTGACTGAGGTGAGAATGTCGGCAGTTTTGTTGGCCTACTTAAAGCGATCAAAATGACAGGACACTTGACAAAGGGGCTTGTTTGCTTGAATTGATACCTGATGTATCGAAATTCTTGATGATTCATTTCAAATTTTATTCCCCTTGGATAAAGACCAAAGAAAGTCAGACAATGATTACAGCGGTGATCCAAGGGGTTGTGCAATGAGACTCACAACCCAGAAAATACCACAATCCTAACCTCTAGTATGTCGCAAGAACATTGAAGTATGCAGTAGCCTAGGAAGATCAGTCGAGTTTAAATTGGAGCGACGGCGACTCATTTTAAAAAGCTATCTCCTTGAAGTTCCACATGGCTACATAGTACACTGAACATACTGAGTCCTCTCTATGAATTGCTCAGAACCCTCTGGACACTACTCAGGTTGCTTGACAAGGATATACGTGTCATAAACATCGTCAAACCCCCAAGGGCTCAGACTCTGAGAATTCTGATCCAGTAATTCGAACCCATACTTCTGATACATACCAAGAGCATTGCTACCCATTGCCACCAAAAAGATCTCCAAGCCCAACTGATTTGCTTTTTCAATACCGGACCTGACAAGCATGCTCCCTATGCCTTGGTGCCAGTATGATGGGCTCACGGCAACATAATCAAGCTCTGTGTATCGTTAGTCGGTCATCTTATATTTATGATTATTTGATCATCTGATCAGATCATACTCACTTATGTATGACTTTTTGGGTGCGTGCTTGTCCATCATCTCATACAGCGGATCATCGAAGCCAGGCATATCATCTCGGGGTGACCATTCGGCCTTTTTGTAGTTTGCTTCGAACTCTTGTTTCTCTTCTTCAGTGACGCTAGGGGTTTGTGCCTCAAGCCAGTTCCCCGAGTGGGACTCTGGCAAGATCCATCGCGCATACCCCACAGTCTCGCCAGTTGCGGAATCGATGACTTTCTGGTGTCTTCGCACAGCTCGATCGGTCAAGAGATTTTTAGGAATTCGCAAAATAGAACTTTCGATGATACCTTCGAGATCTCTGCCAACGTGTAGCATTCTCCACCAGGTTTGGGACCAGAAAGCGGTCATGTTGTTCTTCGATAAAGATATGGCATCTTTCTTAGGGCAGACTGGTTCAATCTGGAAAGGTGCCATGGTAAAACAAAAATGTAAATTAGTTACTCAATATAAGTGAAAGAGAAACATGACAGTTTGACTTTAAGTGAGCTAAGTGAAGAGGACACCTGGGCAGTTGCAAGGTCTAGATATGGGAAACAATTGAACTGCCCCACTCGAGACCACTCAAGCACCACTGCGGAGCGCCCGAGCAAGCCCACGCTTCCTGGCCAAAGGTTAACTACGGAACTGTCCAGGCGGCAGTTAATGGGACCTCCTCTGGGGGATCTTAATGGATACAACGGACATACATTATCTTACCGGTAAAATACAAATTCGATATCGAAATTACTCTCTTTGGAAGACATCGCCGGGAAAACAGTTACCAACTGAATCTCCAGTTTCAGGAGACTTCACCATAGCAGTGATCACTTTTGCGACTCTGCCACAACAATCATACCCAGTGGTTTCCATCATCTCCACGATAAATTCAAAAAGGACATACCCGGAAGTTTCAGTGGTACTGAGAAAACTAGCTTTCAATTTCAAGGCCTAGTGCGAAGTCTTGTGCTAAGCCGCTGTGGCACCCGGGCTTAACTGCTATAGGAAAGGTAATCGCAGGTGAAACATCGCAAAGGGCAAGGTAGAGTCCACCGTCTCAGACTTTTACTCGTTTTGTTCTTTACTCGCTCACAAATATCCAGTGCGATGGGACAAAACCCAACTTCCAGCCTTTAAATTCGTCACAATCTGCGGTGTGAATACCAATCCTTCGCGCTCCGACCACATGAACATTCATGGTCGTATGCTAGACAAGGCTCCCTACCCACAAGCCGACCTAGCAAACTCCATGCCGAGCCCATCAAGCTCTACAAGATAAGGAGCGAATGTTTTGTAGTTGAAACCACCTCCACATTATGCGGCCGAGGCTTCTCATACGCTAGGCTGCTCGAAGCGACAGTCTAGTCGCTATATGTGGGACCTTCAAATTCCACAGATGGTGTTCGAATATCAGCCACTTCTTGACGCAATTTTAGCGCCCAGTGCCGCACATCGTATATTCAAATCTCGCTGCCTAACGAAGCCAACCAGCCACGTCCTGTCTAACATGTCTACTTCCTAATATAGTAGTTGACATTGTCCTTCTTCAGATTTCGGGTGGGACATCTTTGACATCTGGATATTTGTCATGTTAGTATTGGTGAAAACTATTATGAACTGGTATAGCAGTTCTCCAACTTGAAAACATCAATACTCTATCTCTTAGGCTTTGGCTTTTATATTCTTTCAAGAGATCCATCTATAAAATAGCCAAGGGGCAAAGGAATTGTACATATTCATAGAGCAAGCCAAGGTCCTAATGAGGACTTGCACCTAGTATGTTCCTTCTCCCAAAGTTATTACCAAGGGAACCGAGACCCATCCCACACACGCATTTGGGCACCAATCGACTCCCTCGTACCTTCGTCTATCGCCTTCACGATTCCACTGGAGCTTTCTTCGACTGTCTGAAAGGCCTTTTCGAGGCCGTTGGCCTGGGCACCGGCGTTGCCCATGTCGGTTTGCGGGAAACTGAATGAGTATTAATATCTTTGTAACAACCACTCGGAAAGAGCACACACTAACCCAGGATCCGCAACAAAGCTCACAAATTCCTGATTCTCGAAATGGATCTTACGAACAATCCAATGCAGAATGGCCTTGCTAGGCCCGTACGCCGCACATGGATACGGGCGCTGCTCCATGCCACCAATACTACCCAACGGACTGCCCACACCCACAAAAGTAGGCTTCTTGCTTTTCTTAAGCAATGGATAAACCGCCTGGTAGAGATAAATAGGTCCGTATCCATTGACTTCAATATGCTCATGTAAGATGGGAATGGATACCCCGTGCACAGTTGAAAAATCATCACTAATACCGGCGTTGGCAATGACTATATCTAGGTGGTCAATGCCGTACTCCCCCTGAAGGATCTCAACTGCAGTATCCGGGTCGGTGGAGGACTTAGAATCGATCTTCAGTACAATAAGTTGAGAGCCTTTTCCCTTGGGGAGTGATTGCAGGGACTGAGATGAAACACTGGCAGGTTCCCTGACGGCCGCGATGACAGTGGTATCAGAACGAGCGAGAAATTTCTCGGCCAAGGCACGACCAATGCCGCGGCTAGCGCCAGTAATGAGATAGATGGTGTTGGCCATAGTAGCAAAGTATAGACGTTTTGATTCTCGGGATATGTACCAATATTAAGACGAGATGAAAGGCCATTTATAAATGTTGAAAGTGAGCTTCGATTCCTCAAAATCAATTATCAAGAGTGATTTATAATAGGTAGCACTATAGCTGATCAATATTCCTGTATGACAAATGCCATCTGAATAATGCAATTTTAATAATACAATGTGAATCCTTCCAAGGTTCAAGGTCACGCTTGGTACGAACTTGAGTTGGATTCTTTTTCTCAATTAGGAAATACTTTCAAAATGTTGGAAAGGGGACTTTGAAAGACGCATGACTAATCTTCATTGTTAGAACAGTTCGGTCATTCATTGCTATTATATGCACATGTGTTCTTTATTAGTTCTGAGTGGAAGGTGTCTCCATTTATTTCAGAATTTAATATTATTAAATTCATCGATTGGGGGATGTCTTTTCCTTCTTTTGTAAAATTCAAAATTAGACGTATACTACGAGTTCCTACCACCCATTGAGTCTCTCAACTACATAGTAATAGCTAGTTATTACTAATTGAGTAGGAAAGCAAATAATTTCTGATTGCCTTGATCTTCGGGGCCAACATGTTTCGCATTGAGAACCTAGTTCAATAGTTGACTAGTTCAGTAGCGATAGACTATTAGTAATCCCAATTTGAATCCACGATTTTAAAAAGCTTCTATCTTCCCCTACTAGGTTTGAAAAATAAACGTCACATAATAAAGTGTCCTCTTCTGCGCTGTCAACTTAGAGTACTTCCACCTTTCATCTATTTCAACTTCGATCAATTGATATGGGAAGTTTCAATATTGTATCTGCTGGATGGGTGTCTGCATCTGTCTCATACCTAGTTATTAAGCACTCCCCGGGCTTGCTAGCCTTGATGGTGTGGTGCCTGGCCACCTTTGTCAATCTTGGTATCCAACTTTTTACTTTGACAGTTGATCCTGTTTCCTCCATGTTGGCTGTTCATAAAATATTTGCCCATTGAAAACGTAGACTGTCTATCTGCTTAAACTCATCAGGGTGGTCATCAAACGCAGTATAAACTGCCAGATCAGCCTCTGTTTACTATCTGTTCAACAAGATCATCGTTCACAGGTGTCTTCACCCCAACCCTCAGACCCATTCGGCTCCAAGACCCGTTAATAAATTTGATCTCAGTTTCCCTTTTAGCTCGAAGATCCCAAACCATGGAGCAAGTAGTTTTCGCCGTCTTTTGAATAATTGCATTGACTGTAGATTCCAACTTGTCAACAGAAAACCTTTCCTCGAGGCCATCAACTCCCTGCAAATCAGGCAGTGCGAGGACAATCTCCGAAATTTCTGTCAGTATAGCCCGTCGTAATTTTGGCACTGTGAACAGAAATTCATTCTGTGCGTCATTTAGCGCGCAAATTGGGTTACAGAAGGCATTGATTGCAAGCTTTTCCAGTTGAATCTGTAGGATATCGGTATAACAGTACGAAGTTGCATTCAATGTTGGTGATTGTGGGAGAGCATTCAGAAGATAACTTGATTCCATCTTCTGAGAATCTCCCTTTGCTGAGTCGCATGGCACAGCCCCAATAGAGGTTGCAGAGAATCCAGTATGTGTAATATCGAATGGCCGATTAAGTGTCACGCCATGGGAAATCACTCCAATCAGATAATTAGGGCGTGAGGAAGGATCCGAAAAGACATGCTCGTTGATCGCTTCAATCATACCAGCGCCGTTTTGAAGGAATAGTATGTTTGTGTTGCTGTTTAGACGACTTGCAAGTGATCGAATCGCGGAAACGGCCTGTGTAGCTTTCACACAGACGATGAGGTTGGTTATGGGTTCTTGTATAATACCCCAATTACCATTTTGAGAATTGTTTTGGTTTTTGTGCCATTGACCACCAGACAGAAACTCGAGACCATATCCCTGGGAGCTAAAATTTTTCCCATCTCGAGATTTGAAGTTGATCTTGTTGCCCAGCAATTGGTAATCTTCAACGAGTGATTTCCGATGTAACAGAAGATTCACGGATGGACCAGAGGGAATTTCTGAGAGACAATGCGCGGCAAATGTACCAATGCTTCCGAGACCAATAACGTGTACTCGGGGCTGCAAAGCAGCGATGGACGAAGGAATTGAGCACATGAAGCTAAAAAGCAGTGAAGCGATGATAACGGTTGATCTGAAGACAACACACTTTAAAGCGGGTGAGTTTCATTATAGATAGTCGAGTCGTCTCTTATTCTCGGAGTCTTGAATTCCACTTTTATGTTCTCATGGAATTTATAGTTGGCTAATGAAAATCCAAAACTCCAGAGCACTGCAGGGCGCGGTGCGGGCGTAAGTAAAGTGCGCCCTGTGGGTCTCGGAACTATCGCGACATGGAGCATCAGTCGGTTAGTCGGATATAACACTCCACCTTCCATCTACACGCCCTGCGCCTTAGAATCTGGCAAAAGAGACAATTCGTTTCTGGGATTTTACATTAAAGTGACGAATCTCATCATGGATTCTTTTCATCAACTCTTTTGCTAGTCCACTCTACAATCTGCTACGACACGTCGGAATGGCCCAGGGTTTCCCAGACCCGAATGGATCCCTTCCAATGGAGTTCCAGCAGATCCTTCAAAATCTCCCGAAAAATAAATCTCTTGGTAGCCCGTTGAAGAGCTGAATCTCACCGAAAGCCCAAAGCCCGTTCCTTCGCCGGATCCAAAGGATCTCCGTGCTTCATGCAGCCAGTGGAGTATATCCAGAATGGGTAAGTCAAGATAGAGACTGCCCGGGAGGCTGTCCCACATTATGGCATTCTGCGCAAATGGATGACTGACATCTTGTTCGGCAATGAGGTGAGTGCCTGGGGAGACGAAATCTCGGAAAGTTAAATATATGAAAGTAGTTATCGCAACATTTGAAAGCACATGGTCATAGATCATTAAAAATCCCAACACGTCTCGAAATAAATGTGAATATATCAACTTAGACAAATACGATACTTTATACCGATGGAGTTGATGGGTCTTCACTGTGGTCAATTCCTTCGTTACCAGCTGATTCGGCTCGATTGGAGCTAGCACAGTGTTGTCGCCGGAAAGAAGCCATCCATTCGGGATTGTCTGCAATCGTTTGGTTCCATGCATCCTCCGAGTCATATAATAGTCGTCTTGCCTGGTCTTGGAGCATTTCATCCGTCGGCATAATTCCTAGGGCCATTTGTTCTCGTGTATACCGACCAAGATGTCGAGTCAAAACTTTGGTGAAAGTCTCCAATGGCATCTCCTCAGTTGTCTGAAGCTGTTGAAATGAAGATCTCAATTGAGGATCGTCATTTTGACCATTTGCTCGTCGCGATATTTGAGCAAAGTGATCCTTGACATTAGAGTTTGTCGCCGAGAAAGGCACAACGGTTGAGGATTCCGCAAAGATAAGGTATGGGGGTAGGGAATTAGTGACCATTTGAGCGATTGATGGCGGGAAGTCGTGATCGCCTCGCCATTCTTTCATCGTAAAGCCCTGACGGAAATGCACAGCCAGATGTTCAACTCTTTCTTTCCAGCTATGTAGGCGAGAGTCGCAGAATCCACAGCGTGATGTTACAGTAGGCTCAGGCGCTTTCCAGTTATCGATTATTGGCAGTGTATCGAGACGGTGAACAAGTCGAAGATGTTGTACAAGGTGATCTTTTCGTTGAAATTTCCTGGGCGTGCGGGCGCATTGCGAATAGGCATGCTGATCCAGGTGATCGGCAGAGGGGTCTAGACAAAAGCAAAAGGCACAGTGCCTTCTTCCTGTTGTGAGTGAAATCGACGTTCCTCCATCGGGGACACACATCCACCCTCCCAAGTTCAAATGGAGAGTTTTCTCATGTCGGGCCCAATCATACTTGGTTTTGAAAGTATCACAGCAGAAAGTACAGTAAAACCCTCTGTCTTGGCCTGAAACATTCGAATTCTTTGCAGATTTTGTGTTCTTCTTCACTCGTCCTGATCCTTCATGCTGTGGGGCCAAGGGGTTCCAGGCCGGTGATGACGAATGCCTTGAACCTGACGATTGCCACGATGAGGCACTGTTCCCGCTATTGGAACTAGTCACAGACTTGGGGCGGCGATGATGGAGAAATGACTCGCGATTCATTGTTGGTATTTTTTCGATTTCAGAAGCATCAAGTGTGTTGCTCGTCGACATAATCACAGCATGCTGTATAGCAGACATAGAAGCCGGTTCATCCTCAGGTGGGGATTCACGCCATCGCCCTAAAGGATCAAGGGATTGTGTTTGAATTGGGATGGGTCTTACTACCGTATCCTGGCCATTCCTCTGGATATCGTAGCGACTCCTCCTTCGTGGTAGACCGGATTGAGGCACCCTTCTTTCTAGGCCTATTTGACGTGACTGGATATGATGCCCGTTGAAAGATACCGGAGCTTCCATAGTTGTGCTCAGTTCTCTTGGTGAGTTGTTAGGAGACGCAGATAATGACATTGAGAAAGGCATCTCAGCGAAGTTCAAGTCATCATCATATGGAGCTGAGATGTCCCAGGGTAGAGGATCTTTATCACATGATAGCGGATACCATTCCTGATTCAATGGGAGCTGGTAATGAGTATTCGGGTTTTGGCCGTCTGCCCAGCCCGATAGATCTGTTCCAGACTGAGTAACAGGAAGGTTGTGAATAGAAGCATCGTCATCAGCGAATGCACTATGGCCTGAATTCGCATTTCTTGGTACTAATCCTGGCATTGGATTAGTTGTCTGAAAGATTCAATTATGCAGCGTGTCCATATGAATGACTTACCTGGAGGCAGGTCGTAGAGGCCGTCATACAGGTCCACGGGATCCGGGGCCTGATCAGTGCTGGAGTTTAAAGAACTAGATATCATCTTGACTGAAACATGCAATACCAACGTCTTATTGTCCACAATGGGTTTCTCCCAGTCTTAGGGGGGTTCTCGGAGGCGTGGTGAGTCTGGTGACGAGCGGGGCGGCCTTCCCAGCGAACGACCTAGTGGCCTGAGGCAGACGACGCCTAAGTCTAGATCCATGGATGCGTGTGAGTTGACTGCCGGGTTCAGGTGACCTGGCTCGTTTGGAACATACTTATGATCGAGCCATCAAACATGTCCAGATTGATATGCCATTGAAGCGTGGGTAGAATAATCGCAGAGTCCAGCTTGTAGATGACCCCGGTGACAACCGGCCGTTTTCAGGGGTGTTAAATCAATAATCACACGTACCGACCGTAACATGAAGTGTTCTTCCGAGTAGGGCGCAACAAATTTCACACTCCAGACCTACTTTCTCTCTCATGGCCATTAGCTAGAGAGATAAGCAGTTGTCGGCATGTGGATAGACGCTAATGTAGGGCGTGGCGGGCGCAGCTACATTATGGATACCTTTAGGCCAATGATAGGCTTGAATCAACAGATTAGTCATACAGAGCGGAACTCCCGACTTACTTATAAGTGTTTCAGTGGACCTCCAGATCCCGCCACAACATCCTCTCTATGTACTTGGTACAGCACTCTACGGCGGAGTCTTGCCAGTGGCAACCAAAAAGGCGACATCAGTTATATGGTTGCTCATATCACCGGGTTGCTTTACTTTTGAAGACACGAGTTTATATCTCAAAGTAAAATCAGCAGATACGAGGCCTCTATTCTCATTCCATGGTTCAAAAAATACAAATGACCATATACGTACTATTTCCACGCATGTTATATTAACTACCTCGTTAATGGAAGTCCTGCCTCGGGCAATCCAAGGGAGCAGGAATACCCTCGGTCTCTAGGACTTGAAGCTCTCCTCTAACTCATCCCAAGTATCAGCATAACCAGTTCAGCCCAATTTTCGAGCCTTGCTCATGCTTCCCACGCAACTGCAATCACGACCAAGAGTCATAACCAGAAAGTCCCAGGTTGCCCTCTCCCAGCCCTTTTGATCCAAATTATATTTTTCCCGAAACTTCGACCACGTGTTATTCACGTCTGCTCGTTTTGCCCATTTCACTGGGTCCACTTGAAGGAAGAGAGTCGGGGATGTCTCTGCAGCGGGATCAGAGGAAAGACCCAATTCTGAAGCAACTCCTTTGAGCGGTGTTTTATTCTCCGATTTGGTGGTAGATGACTCATAGGACTTGAGCCTATTGTTGTTGGGTATTCCACCGTTGGGAAACATAGGATCTGGAAGCTTGCATCCAAATCGCTTGGCTAGACGCGGCCACAAGTTCTGGAATGACTCTGTATTGCTATTCATCACGTTGAACATCTGATTTATGGCACCTTTTGCTTCCGCGGTCCAGAGACAGAAGTTGGCGTGCAGATTGGCAGAAGTCCAGCAATTGAAAGTGGAATAATTCGCCCTGCTTCCCAGGTATGGGAGCTCAAAACCAGGCAGTTCTTTGCTCCCAGCACAATATAGACCGAGTGATGTTGCCTCATTCATAGATTTGCATCGAGCATATCCGAGTACATCTTCAGGGAGTGTGGCAACCCATTCCTATCCACCTTGTTTGGCCGCTTCTGCTAGAATGCGTTGTTGCTCGTAGTAGAATATGGACGGCCATTAAACACCGCCCAATCCGTTTTCTAGCCGCGGGTCATCTTCCAGAAGTGGTTGCTTCCCCTGTCCTATATGGACTCCATATTGTTTGAATTCGCAGGTTAAAATAAAACGCTTGATCTTCTGGGAAGCCCCAGTAGCGGTCAGAGCCTAGAGAAATTTTGAAACTTGAAGAAGCGCAGCATTGACCGTTTCCAGTTGACCCGGGTTGCTGGGTACAAGATATGCGCAGAAGTAAATATACTCTGCAGAAATATTTTGAAAAGACTTGGCCATATCATTTGCTGAACTCTGCAGATCTAAAGAGACATGTTCGATCCTTGGATCTTTATATCCAGGATTGCTGCGGGAAAAGGAGTAGATTTTGTCGTAAGAAGGATCTTGTCAGAAGATGAACGATTGCGCTGCCGGTGATACCTGTATCAAGTTAGCTATAAAGATCATTGGCTGGGTTCATTTCAAGAGCCTTACCGGTAGCGCCAGTGACAATGGCAGAAGGCATGATGAAGCTCTGTCTTGCTAGTGGATCTCTTGATAGAGAGCTAAGGCTTCGAATACTCTTGATGTGAGGGATAGTGAGAGTAAATATTAAGGTAATTCTAGGTAGTATGCGTGGTCGCCGAGTTGATGACCTCACAAAAACTTTGAGTCTATCTGGGAGACCACATCTCAGTAGGTTGCGTCATTTTCAGGATTGAGATGTACTCTCCAGGAAACACCAATACAAATCATTGCATTCTCCACGAATATTTCCGGCAAGAAGATTCCATAAAATCACGCTGGTGTCATTACCTGATTGTTTCGGTGTCTTTATTTGTTTGCCGTTTGAACTACTTCTGCTTGAGATCGCCGAATTTTTCGGTTCTTGCTAAATTGATCTATTAAAGCAGTTCATATGCATTTATAATATGCCAATGCAACTTCCCATTCAACACTATAAGAGTTAGCTATAGATCCGTGCAGATCGGCATCGTGGGGTTCCAAGGTTGTGGGCAAATTTTTACCTTGAACCATGGCTCACTCATCATCAAGGCGTATACTAGTTAGATCCTGCTCGGGATTTGCAAGAAAATCGATCGGCACAACAACATTGAAGTCGGAAAATGTGCCATCCAATTCACTGATAATCTCTCCGGGTACATAGCCTGTTCGCAGTATATGTAGCATTGTGAATTTAGTACATGTACAGTGGCGTCTCTTGATTACTTAGGTACTAGTATTTAGAATACTTCAAGTTATAAACCTGCCAAGTATTCGTCGAACGTTTGAAGATTCAGTAACTTGAAATCAGTACCTACAGACACGTCTTCTCTTTGTCTTCACACCGGCAGAAAGACTTAGATTCTGAATCTTTTGGCTATCACAAGATGTCGTACGTCACTTCTCCTTTTCCTTCTATCCTCCATATATCCAATTGGGCATTAACAAACCTAATTCACGAGGGCAATATATCAAGCTCGTTGAGACCGGCGGCGAGGCCAACCCAACTACCATCGATAATTATGTGTTCAAGCAACTTCCCCTTGAAGCCCACTCAGCTGCTTGCACATGTGGAGATTGGAATCATGATGGACTTTTCAACGCCGGTCACCCCGTGGGCCCACAATTGGAGGAGATAATTTGGATTGGAAAGTAGTTCAAGTCCATTGAAGATGTTGACCCTGTCATTCTTGAGCACATGGGATGGCAAAAGGGTCACTGGGATAAATGGGGATTCGCAAGTGTGAGGAATCCAACTTGAATACTGCCTTGTCGTAAATCAGTCTACTAGGTATGATAGTGTGCTGACCAGCATCATGATATGTATCACAGTTGTGGGAGTTAGTATACGATGGAACTGTCTCGACGGCGATGATAGACAACCCGTCATTGATCATTTTCGCTATGTGAATAAAGAATTAATGGCAGGAATCATGCAAGGAAAGGCTCTTGGGAGCGCCGGAAGGTCTTTTTCTATCTGAGGAGATAGAAAATTATTAGTACAAATATTTGAATGAGATTGATCTTCTGTATCTCCTTTGCCTTCAAAATGTTACAGGGATGTCGCAGTAATGATTCAAATGATCTTGGGTCAAAATTGGAAAGAAAGAGATTCTTAGAGCTCAAGTAACACAACCCACTGTATAGTGCATAGTTGAGTACTAATAGGTGGTACTAGGTACTGGTAGTATCCATTTCAATTCTGTTCTATTCAAAATGCTTAGTAAGGTGATTAATTTTATCGATTTAGTCGTCTTTACAAACAAGCACTCAAAAGAATCACCATAGAATATTGAATCTGAGTCTTCTTTGCATATGCACATCATGACAGCCATCAGGCAGTTTCGA
Source organism: Talaromyces sp. PF30-5 (assembly GCA_023626375.1). Classification (NCBI taxonomy): domain Eukaryota; kingdom Fungi; phylum Ascomycota; class Eurotiomycetes; order Eurotiales; family Trichocomaceae; genus Talaromyces; species Talaromyces sp. PF30-5. Next base: position 739,576 of record JAMAGU010000001.1, read on the forward strand.
CGAGTTTACGACTCAATCGAGCCTGAAAGCTTCTTCGCAACATAAGAATCCCGCCTTTCCCAAAGATCAAAACCTCGTCCTTCATATCCAACCAAACAACATGACCAACTGACCCAACGTTCATATCAAGCACTTGAGCTCGCTGCTGGGGTCCCATTTTACACACCTGCGCAGACACCAACAGCTGGTACTGCTCGTGTTCCCCAAACAAGCGGCAAAGCCATTCCCAAGCTCTTCCGTCCATTCACTGTTCGAGGTACTGCCTTCCATAACCGCTTGGGACTGGCACCGATGTGTCAATATAGTGCCGATGACGGACATATTACCCCCTGGCATTAGGCCCACTACGGCGGCATTGCCCAAAGAGGCCCCGGATTGATTATTTGGAAACAACTGGCGTTCTTCCAGAAGGCCGTATCACACCTGGTTGCTTTGGTCTCTGGAAAGATTCGCAAGTCGGCCCACTCAAGCAAGTTGTCGACTTTGCCCATAGCCAGGGCCAAAAGATTGGAGTTCATCGCTCATGCTGGCTGTAAAGCATCTACTCTGCCACCATGGGTCGGGGGAAGTACGGCCACAAATGCAGTTGGCGGCTGGGTTGAAAATGTCAAGTCAGCAAGCGGTATCCCTTTCGGCGACAATGATATTGTTCCCAAGGAAATGACTGCCCAGGATCTCGAAGAGCTTAAGGAAGCATGGGTTGTGGCGACCAAGCGCGCTCTTTCTGCTGGTGCCGATTTCATTGAAATTCATGCTGCGCACGGCTATCTTCTCTCTTCATTCCTCAGTGGATTCTCGAACAAGCGTACTGGTTCATACGGCGGAAGCTTTAAGAATCGAATCCGACTTCCTCTTGAGGTGACACTGTCGGCCCCAATATACCCGTATCCCTGCGATTCTCGGCGGCCGACTGGCTTGAAAGCCGTCCAGAGGAACAGGGATGGAGTGTGGATGATACCGTGAAATTCGCAGTTGCTCTAGCCGATGAGGGTTCTGACGATCTGATCGATATCAGCAGTGGTGGTGTTCACGCCGCTCAGAAAAATTTCTTCCGGTCCAGCATTCCAAGTGCCTTTCCCAGCAAAGGTGAGGCAGGCTGTCGGAGACCGCCTTCTTGTTGCTGCTGTGGGTATCATTAACCACGGAGATATGGCGGAGAAGGTCCTGACAGATGACAATGTTGACCTTGTTCTGGTTGGACGCGCGACACCGGCCTTGCGTGGCACTTTGCGAAGGACCTAGACGTTGAGATTGCTATGGCCGCGCAAATCCAATGGGTCTGGATTTACCAGCTTCCGAAATTCTTCGGAGTATATTCAGCCGAACTCTATGAAGGCGTCCATTTTTGATTGAGAGGAGCTATACTAGGTAGTTACTACCTGGACACATTGGTTTCGTGTTTGTTTGAATTTAGATTAGAATTATAGACATTTGCATTAGAGAATGATAAACTCTTTAATATGTTGAATGTTATTAAAATTGAGCTCTTCTAAGTTGGAATAGTAGTATAGCCTTGACATCTTTGAAAGGTTCGGAGGAAGCTCGATACTTCATTATTGAAGATAGATCAATTGATGTAACGATATCGAGCAACTTTCGCGGTGAATATGATTCAAGTTGACTTCATGCAATGTAAGAGTAAATTGATCATTCAATATACTTGGACTATCATTAGTACCATCAACAACTTGAACCTGCATGTTTTCTCATATTACACATTCACTTTGAAAAAAATACCTGGATATGATCAGCCCCGACTCGGAGGAGCCGCTAAAATTCATACAACGAACGCCACGTTCATCATTCGATGCCCCAAATATCGGCAATAACATTGATCATAAATGCCATTGTTTAGACGGAAACAATTAATCTGGACGAATCAGAAACTGCAGAAAATCCTTAGTGTCAGCTCTGCAAATAGTTACGACCCGCACTCCACTCGGAGTTTATTTAGGGCCTCCAAGCTTGCGCGTTGCCGATAAAAAGGCCAAGCTGGCGATAACCATACATCTTCCCCCTCTCAAGCTCCCGCTTTCTTCCCCCCATTTCCCTCCAATGGGGATTCTTTGTACATGAAAATTCCCATGTTTTTGCTTTAAGTCCTTTATTATATGGAGTGATTGCCTTCCATTCCCTTGGCAACTCTCGAGTCTCGCGCCTTGCATCGTTCCCTGTCGGCCTTCTCCGCACCGCAGCTAAGCTCCTCCACCAACCATGGCCGAATCCTTGAGCGACGTCTGTCGCCAATGCGTGACGGTCTTGTCTGAAGTTCCGCCCTTTGTTCTATTGGGCACTTTCCTCGCTACTGCTTTTGGGTTTTTCGTTTTGGTTAGTTCGCGTCCCCACATGTTCTCCAATACCGCGCGCGCACCCAACCATTGATAGAGACCTACGCGCAATTGACGCCGCTCGGCTCGATAGATGCAACAACACTAATGTTTGCTTGTTATGGCAGTTCTACCTCATATTATCCTTCATTGCTCCGGTCCCTCGCGGCGCCCTCCCAGAAGAAAAGAAGTATAGAACCCTTGCGAAAGATGGAACCATTACAACACCCGAGTCTCTCCCCTGCTGGCTTGACGCCCTAGAAACCAAGAAGCGAACCCAAACATCAAAGAAACACGGAATTGAAGAAGCAGAGCTTTTCATGTCAGTTGTTGTTCCTGCGTTCAATGAAGAAGAGAGACTCTCGGGCATGCTCGAAGAAGCGGTTAATTACCTGGAACATATGTACGGGACACTAGGAAGTGAGAGCCAAGCAGATACAGTGGAAACACGATCGATGCGGAAGCGGAAACCGAACGGCTCCTCTACAAACGGTCACGCCACGAGCTCGGGATCGGACCGAGGCTGGGAAATCATCATCGTCTCGGACGGCTCAACAGACCGCACTGAGGAGGTCGCGTTCCGTTTTGCGAAGGACCACCAACTGTCATTGCATCCCAAGGGTAGCGCGGGTCCCTGGACTCCCCAGGCTGTGGAGGGCGTACACATTCCGCCTGGTACGATTCGTGTGGTCAATTTAACACATAATCGTGGTAAGGGCGGCGCAGTCACCCATGGCATGCGACATGTTCGAGGCAAGTATGTTGTATTTGCGGATGCCGATGGGGCTAGCAAGTTTGATGATCTTGGCAAGCTTGTTACCGCGTGTTCGGAGATTGAGGATGCCGATGGACGGGGCGTAGCTGTTGGATCACGGGCGCATATGGTTGGCAGCGAAGCAGTAGTCAAAGTGAGTTGACTTCCCTTTTTTTTTTTTTTTTTGTTGTTGTTGTTGTCCAATCTAGTTCTTGGAAACAAAATCCATTCAACTGCCGAAATGCGGAAGATACAATTCTTGGCTCGAATCATGTGCTGACAGAATAACAGCGATCAAAACTGCGGAACTTCCTTATGCACTCGTTCCACTTGATCCTTTGGCTCATGACTCCACCAAAAACAGCCACTGTTAAGGATACACAATGTGGCTTTAAGCTATTTTCGCGGGCTGCGTTGCCTTATATCGTACCATATATGCATTCCGAGGGCTGGATCTTCGATGTCGAGATGCTCATGTTGGCTGAGTTTGCTGACATCCCTGTGGCTGAAGTACCGATTGGATGGAGAGAGGTTAAGGGAAGCAAACTGAATGTGTTGCGCGACAGTATCGGCATGGCCTGGGGCCTGGCGCTTCTACGGGCCGCATGGTCACTGGGCGTTTATCAACAGACCTAGATGAACTGAATTCTAGCGGTTCGGGTACTCCACATGATTACCACATGTAAGCAGACCCATAGTTCACTGGATGATATTTTTGGGCGTTTTTAGGGGGTTCATTTCCACATATTCGGGGGCAAATTAGTACCCCGTGGTAGCTTCCTAGTTGATCGTCGCAGACTCAACGACACGTGGGATTTCTTTCAAAGAATAAATATCAAATATAGGAGAATATCCACCCTTCTATGGATCCCATCGAAGGATTTTCCAAACTCAAAAGTTTAGCTTCTGCGGTTCCATCGTCCTGCTGGTTTTCGGGCCTTCTCTCCGGGTGGAACCACCTCGGTTTCCCGGTTTTCGCCTTCTATGGCCCCCGATGTCATTCCGATTCCTTAACAGTCAGAATCCCTTCAGAAAGAACATATTTGGGCCTTCCATGTTATCGGAAAAATGTCGTAATATTAGGCTCTCAGGCCCTGATCGCCATTACTACACCTGTGCAAACCGACGCAATTGTGTAACCACCTGCATAACTTTCTCAACCTCCATTAGGATAGATTTGACGTTAGCAAGTCGAAAATGACCAATTGTAATCGCCGATCTGTCCTGGGGAAAAGACATGCATATACCTGCATTAATGCCGATCTTCTTCAGAATACGTGCAATTAAACGAAGAAAGGGCGAAACCGGCATGGCAAGCCAAACAGACCGTCTTGGGGATTTGCACCCGGTGGGAAGGGTAAGGTATAGTAATCCCTCGTCCGGAGTATTCTCCCTCTCTAGTTATGCATCCTAGTCTCCAGGCCCCGGGGTATGCCCGATCTACACGGAAGCATTCTGCTAGTGGATATCTATGGCCATTGGCCAGAAATGGATCTACAAAATGAAATATTCTCCATTGCCCGTCTTGTTGGGATCCTTGGTAGTAGTTCAGTGGGGGCTTCTTCATCTGTAGGGTGCCGAATTTGAAAATCGGCATAGACCAATCCTTTTTTGGTAGTCCCTATTATCGCTAGCAAGTCTTATGGTGGGTTGATCGAACTTGCGCCCCCCGGAAGATCCCATTACGTAGAGGGTATGGGCTGCCGATCAGGTGCTTGCTCTCTCCGAGTTCAAGTCTATGGTACGGCATGATAGCTACTTAAGTAGGGATATTTCCTTCAAGGTGTCATCCTGTCATCTTCAATTACTTATTTCAAGTTCAAACTAATATTCACCATCCAAACTAAATATCTTCCCCTGTCTGTGCGACATCATCACAACTTGAAGACCCAACCCGTTACGAGTACAACAACGGACGGAAATTGATCACAATTTTCAAAGCCTATATGAATGACAGGTGTCAATGACTTTGGATAAAAACCTCATCAACTTACCAAGAGAGATATCAACATAAAGTCCGCGCAAATCAGGATGCCCTCCCGTCAAGCTTCTACAAAAGCAACCTCCTTCATGCATCTACCACCAGAAATCCGCCTGCAGATCTACCACTACGCCCTAACAGTGCCAAACGACTACATCGAAAAACCACTAATAGTAGTACAAGACCGTGGAAACGTCTTTACGGAAAGAGCCCTTTACAGATCTCTCTCAATGTGTCCAAGCAGAGTCGGGGAAGATGGCACAACCCAGAATCTCCTCGCAGTCAACCACCAAATCCACAACGAAGCAGAAAATCACCTCTACTCATCCAACACACTATTCTTCTGCAACTCCGTCGACCTCGACCGACTAGGCTCTTTTCTCGATACATTAAGCTCTACAGCCCGTCAATGTATCCGCAGCATAGGTTTCGAGATACTCCTCTTCGTGCACGCTCAAACAGGCGTGCCTAAGCGGTCATTCAAACAATACGCCCTAGCGCGAGATCTCATTCTGAAGAAACTCCCACACTGCAAAAATGTCATGCTCTATGTTGATCCGCGCTTCTATTACCCAGCCACATCTGTCGGGGGGGCCGATCTAGCTGCAAGAGGAGTTCGTGAGCTTGTTAGAACATTTAGCGCTTTTGATATGACATTTTATCCAGTACTGGGCGGACAGCATCTTGAAGAGGCAAGACAGCTTGTTTGGAGAAGTAGCTCACCGGAACGGCGCGCGCCGGCGGACACTTCGTCTGGAAAGTGGTCTACAGGCGATGGGTTCGTGCGCGGTCCTGCAGAGCAAGTGCATGGGAAAATGCTTGGGTCCAATGTTGGATCATCGATTGCGATGTTGAGTTTGTGATCAGACAACTGATGTTATTGGATGATCTAAATTCCAGAGTTTCTTAATTTGCATGTTGTTGCATCTCTCAGGCTTCGGTGTTCATTTTTTTTGTGAATGGGGTGCGCTTGGTTGTCCAGGTTTATTTGGAATTGGGGGGTTGACTTATGCGCTTAGTCGTTGTCTGACAACGGAGTACTGCCTGATGACGTCTGAACGTACTTGAGTGCTGCTTCAACCCGGGAATACCCCTTGCTCGTCTATCTTTTTTGGTTTCTTCAAATATATTTTGAATGATCTGGATTTAAGCGGTATGAGGGAGTTCTTGTTTGATATCATGACTTACGATAATTTTCATTTTTGTGCTGGTTCAAAAATCTACCAAGATTTGACGTTTGCCGGATTTTTCCACTCTAAAAGATAAATAAAATAAAATAAAATAAAATAAAATAAATATATATATATATATAAAACCCAACAACTATCCAAATGCCGAAATAAAAACATTTTATACGTCCATATCATCCTGGTATTTAATTCATTGTTGAAGAAGCTATGTGCTCAGGCACTAACCTGAACGTACAAAATCAGGTCTCCATTTTCATACATATGGCTAGATCACTGCCCATTGAAAGAATCCGAGGAGCAATCACCTAAAGCCTTTCGAGTTCATGCTTGCTTGCTGATTGCTGTCCATTGACGTAATATAGATGAGTTGTGCTAGGGGTGATTGGGGCTCAGATCGCCCGAGGGCTGGCAGTAAACATCATCGAACGTGACTCCATTTAGAACTTGAAGTACACAGCCAAACCGTCACTCAATTTACCCCGGCCTGATAACGCCTACTTGGACATGATGCAGATGATGGAGAGGCCAAGTCCGGGCAAGCTACTAATACGAGCAAGAACACTGAATTTCACTCTTCTTAGCCCCTAATTGAATACGTTTATAGAGTTAATAGCTCATAGAGCTCCAGAACAATCGACCACGGCGACATAAATTGGTTAGATTTTTTGATTGGTAGTATATGGTTACAGGACCCTAGCAGGGCGCTTTCGACTGTTGGCGACGATGTCCACGAGCCTGGCACCTTTCATATCTGTCTGTCCAACAAGCTGATGGGGCTTGTATCAAGAACTCAACGCTTCACTATGGCGGATGTCCTATCAGGGATATCGCCTGGCCTCACTCAAAATAGAAAGGCTACCACTCTCACGATAGCTCGAGCACCAATTCATCTCCCCAAAGGTAAGTATAAAAGACAAGCGGGCAATTAAAAAAGACAAAAATAATAAACAGAAGCATCCAGAAAGGCTACATGAGTAGCCTTTTGTACATTCTGCTCATAAAGAAGAAATCTCGACAGTCTATTTGTTTAGCTGCCGGGGACGAGGCCCTTGAGGCCAGCGCCAATGTCACCCTCACGGGCAGCAATTTCGAAGTAACCGTAGATAATACTGAATAAGTTGTTAGTTTCATACTATGTGGTCATGGGATGGAAAGTTGGAACTTACGTCACAGCAAGCAGGATACCAGTTCCGCTGCCAAGGGCACCGAGGAGGTCGGAGGCAACAGACAGGGCACCAATGCAGGCACCACCGAAAGCGGCGGCAGTGGGGATAACACGCTTCAGCTCCTTGTACATGCTCTGCTCACGGTGGCCAGACATGACAAGACCCTGGTCCTTGAGCTGCTTAGCAACGTCACGGGGAGCGGAGCCAGAGACCTCAATCCAGGTCTTGGAGAAGAGGGCACAGGCAACCAGCATGAATGTAATGTAAACAGCAGTGTGGATAGGGTCGAGGAGAGCCTCCTTGAAGTTTAGAGGGGGAGACATGTAGTAGGCAATACCCGAAGCAGCGTAGAGCTGGGCAGAACCCTCACGGGGCTCCCAAACACCGAGAAGCTGGACGAGGAGGTTGTCCGAGAAGCGAGAGTACAGCATCTGGCTGATCAGGAAGATGTTGGAGCACAGAGCAGACTGGAGCATGATAGGCATGTTGGAGGTGTAGAAGAGACGGATGGGGTAAGAGCCGCGCATACCACGCTGGCGGGAGGACTTGACGGGGATCTCAACACGGAAGCCCTGCAGGTAAATGACGGCAGCGAAGACAACAAGGGTAGCCAGCAGGTTCATGACATTAGGCAAGTTCTGACGGTAGAAAGCCTCGTACAGAGCACGCTGCTTGTCGGGCCAAGTGAGGAGCAGGTGGAACAGAGCGATGATGGCACCCTCGAATTCGGGGCCACGGCCGGTGTTGATGGTGGTAGGAGAGAATGCCTTCCAGACAATGGACTCGCAAATGTTGGTAGCAATGAAAAGCGAGATACCACTGCCGAGGCCGTAGCCCTTCTGGAGAAGCTCGTCCAGAAGGATAACAACCAGACCAGCAACAACCAGCTGGACAATCAGAAGAACACAGATACCAGCACCCAGATCACTGGGCTGGCCGTAGAGACCAGTCAGGACGTAGACACAGGCCTGGCCGAAGGAAAGGATGATAGCGAAGAGCTTCTGGGCAGTCTGGTAGAGCTCGCGGTCGGTCTTGAGGTCGAGGTTGACATCGATGAGGTGGGTACCAGCAAGGAGCTAAATGGGGGTTGGTTGATCAGCTTGAATTCCGCTTTCTCGTCGCCCAGTAAATATGATTTGCATTCTGGTAGCATACCTGGAAAACCATGCCGGAGGAGATGATAGGGGTGATACCCAACTCCATCAGAGTACCACGGTTACTGGCCAGCATCATACGGAGCCAGTACAGGGGGTCGGAAGTGTCAGAGGACACGATACCGTACAGGGGCATCTGACTCATGACCAGGAAGATCAGGAGAGTCAACTGTATTCAGGATACCGTTAGCAAGCGCGTCTTCCCATGGAGAACAATGTAGATTCGGAGGCCACTTACACCTGTCCACATCAACTTCTGGTTGAAGGGCACCTTGGTTTCGGGCGCTGCCACCTCCGGGAGGAGGGGCGTAAAGGGCTTGATCAAGTCAAGGAAGCGAACTGCAACTGCGAATCAGTATTTGTGGATCCATTGAGAATGTTGTGATGAGGTCGATAGCGATCGCGTGCTGGGGCAGCGCCGGGGTCACTCACGGCCGCTCATGGTGACAGTCTTCCACCCAATCCGTCAGGAAAAGAAATTAAAGACGCTGGAATATTTCACCAGCAGAAGGAGTGGGAGGTTGTTATTTAAACAAAAAAGAAAAAGAAAAAAGGGGATGGGGTGAAGGAAGGAAGGTCGGGGAGGGAGATGGGGGGGAGGAGAGAAGAAGAGAGAAGAGGTTCGCTGGCCACTTTTTCGCTTCGCGCTAATTAAGGCCACTTGGTCTTCGCCGCAAACACCACATTAACACCATTGAAATTGTGACTCAACGCCAACTATTGGAGCTGAGGAGAATTCACCATTCAATTGTATACGATAAATATCATTATTCTATTTATCCACTTGTTCTCTCCATTATCACCACGCTCCAGACAAAAGGTGTATACCCCAGCAATGTTGAGCCAGCTAAGCTTATCCCCACACTATACCTAATCAGTACAGGGTCTACAACCTTGGAACCATACGGAATACGGGGTCACCAGCATTCACAGACAGAATATACAGGAGGGACAAACAAATTAATGGTCGATGTTAAGAAAATGGCAATGACATCCAATCATTAAAGTTGGATATTGATTCCAGGACAGCCCGTATTGTAGTTGGTATCTAGACATAGGAAAAAGAAACCATGAAAACCTAAATAATACAAATGCGCCCTTCTCTTCTATAAACACCAGGTCTTTTCGAAGTTTCAAAGGGTAGAGGGTCTTTAAAATCATCCCAAGTATAGTCATAAACATCCAAATCAAGTGTGTATACCTCGAGTTCCCGTTCAAGGGCCAACAAGGCTAAGGCAGTCATCAACAACCAACTCGAGTTCTCCAACTCGTGTCTTGAGGCCACGGTTCTCATCTTTCAGAACTCCCATGACGCTCCATGCTTCATGAGGCGGCACCCCGTAGCAGTTTCTGCATTGGTTGGAGTTGGGATTCGCGACAAATGAACTACCCAGGCGTGTAGAAGCAAGACCCTTCATCATGCGGTCATATGTGGAGGGGCCCTTGGGCGTTGGTGTATTGGTAGCCGCAACAAGGTTCTTCTGTATGGTAGGGGTGGGTATTGGGCCAGCGGTCGGGGTGGAAAGAGCGACCTGTGATATGTTTGGTGAGGGTGCCGTCAATGTAGACGTGGGTGACTCAACACCCTCCCGTTGAGAGAAGACACTATCGGCGACGCTTTCATCTCCGGACTCAAAGCCCGAATCACTGGTAAATGTGCTATGGCTGGTACGTTTGCCTCCGCGGTGAGGGGTCTGCAACGCCAATGATGGGATATCTTCATCTGCGGGGATCGCTCGCATGGTACTGGTGCGGTTACGGTTACGGTTCTCTTCCTGTTGTCGTAAACGCCTCTCTTCTTCCAACTCCTCTGCCATGGCCTGCATGGCTTTCTCTTGGCTCATCACCTTAGCGGCCATGCCGTCTAGTTGTGTTTTCAGGTGATCTACCCGTTGCCGAGTCTCTCCAAGCTCTTCTAGTCGGGCGGTTCGATCTGCCATGGCTTCGTGCATGATGAAAGTTCTTTGTTTGTATGCCTCCTGCATGCGTTGCAGAACATCGCTCGCTTGTTCACGGAGGATATCAAGAGCATCGTCACTGTTGACATCTGCCGTTTGCAAGGAAAGTGCCGCGTCGATATCTAAGTTCAGGAACTCGTCATCTGCAGGCTCCGGGGGGACGGGTTTCTGTTCTGTCTGGCGCCGAAGACCAAACAACGTGGTAAACCGGCCGGTGCCTGTTGTTGCCGTCGAGCCTTTTCGAGAATGTGACATAGCTGTTAAACGCGGGCTCTCCGCGGTAGACATGTCGGTCTCGTCAGAACGCATTTTAATTCCCAAGTCGACTGGCTCTGACTTTCCCTGGAACCAATCTGACAAGATCCGGGCTCGAGCTTCAATGTTCTTTTTGGGGAAAGTGCCGGTCCACGAGGGTGTTGATCGAGTCAGATGCTCGTCACCCGAGTCTTCAAGATCTTCTTCAAAAATAGGGGGACGTGCGACGTATTCAGTGTTTGCCCGCCGATGTGATGGGAGACTGTTGAATCGATGGGAGGTTCTAGGGATCGATGAGGATGACGAAGTAGCGATCTCGTGCCCCTGGGATACATCGGAATGCAGGGTGGGGAGGGAGAGATCGGTAGACATGGTGACAGGGGAGATTCAAATGCCACGTCGGGATGTGGCGTGTGTGTGACCTTGATTGGGTGTGGGGATGGATGTGTTGTTTGGGATCTGATGATAGGGGGCGAGGGAGGGGACAAGGTACAGAATCTCGAAACAAGTCCTCGGCGGGGAGTGTTAAAAGGGAAAGATGAAAAGGAAACTAAACCGGCGTAGTGTGTTTCACAACATTGGATGGAGAAAAAAATAACAAGCTGTGATGAAATGAATCCCTCCAAAATAAAGAGGCTGGGGAAGTATGAAATAGCGGTGGCTGAGAGAGCTGTTGCCCAGGTCCGCGGTGGATCCACTGGAATTCTTCTTTACCTCGCGGGCTTCGTGATCCACTTTACTGGTCTTCCAGAAAGAAGGCGACAAAGAAAACGACAGCTATACAGCGTAGACCTCTAGGAATACCTGAGGGCTGAATACTATCTCGAGTCGAGACAGCCCAAACCTTGTTTCCCCGTTGTTCCGCCCTTTCGATCGTGCTCCCCCCACGTTCCTCTCCTACCCCCAAATTCCCGCCCGCATCATGGCAGCCACCGGCTTGAAGCAACTGTCTAATGCTCTCGCCACCCCAGACCAGCTTTCGAATTCTTCTTCGTCGATCGATGGCGTATCTTCCGATCTTGAGACGTCGATCCGCGTCGCTGGGGCCCAACTGACCCAGACGGCTGGAGTCCTGCTAGGTTTATCGCAAGACATCATAGCTCAAGCCATCGTCATTTTCACACGCTTCTGGCTGGGCGCAGATGGGGGAAGCTTACGAATCTATTCGGCCAAGGTTTGTGACCCTCTTTGAGCTCTCATTGGAATCTGAAAACAATCTTTTAACCTTCATGCAGGATATTTCCGCGGCCTCGCTCTACCTCACTGCAAAACTTTCCTTCCAGCCCACCTCCCCACGCTCAGTCCTGAACGTATATACTCTCCTCCTTTCCCAAGATGCCTCGCCTCTATGGTTCGTCAACCCCCGAGGCGCGCCCGACCAGCCTCCTGCTCCGGAAACCTACCTCCTCACAGAGGGCGGATACCAATCTGCTCGATTGAACTTGTTACGCATCGAATCGGTGATTCTGCGAACCCTCGGTTTCGACACACATGTCGCACTGCCACATACTATTGCTTTGACTTATCTGCAAACCCTCGGCATATCAAAACCAGCCGTTTCACGCCGGGTCGTCGGACACCTCAATGCGGGACTTCTATCGCCCCAACTACTTTACGTAACACATCAACCGAATGCACTTGCGGTCGCGGCAATTTATTTGGCAGCGCGCGAAGAGGGTGTCAAATTAGTTGATGGGAATTGGTGGGAAGTTTTCGACGTCGATCGGGAAGAGCTTGGGTTTCTGGTTGTGGGGATGAGGAGTTTGGAAGGCTTCCTGCGGAAGGAGATGGAGCAGTGGAAGAATAAGGCCATTCCTATGGTTCTGGATGATGTCGATTCAGAAATTGAACGTCGTCGCATGATGGATGAGGGTGAATGAGCTGGGAACGAAACATCACCATCCTCTCTTCTATAAGCAACATCAGTATCTCAAGCAGGTCAATATTGGTCTCTGAGGGGGCTGTGCAATTGGGAACTTTGAGTCGAAGTATCGCCTCGCTATGGCTATATGATGAACTAGAATTCAGCTCCGAAGCAGCTCTCTAGGGTGATTTGGTCACCACACACAAAGGTTGGTCGCCTACACTGCACCAGGCCGGTTGTGGCGATTGGATTCTGGTTGGCCGCTATATGGCGAAAATGCCTGTCCTTCAAGGCAGAAACCAGGCTGCTGTCATTTTCCAGCGAAATACTTCAGATGACAGGCGGTTCATAAAAATACCCCGGGCAGCCACAATGCGATCTACTATGAACATATTCTCTCATCACTATACTTTTTGTTGGCAGGCAGAAATCCCACTCAACTGGTAGAATTAAAAGTATAGAGACTTCCGTATATCCACTTGTAGCCCTGAAGATGTACATACAATAATTATAGCCCGACCTCAGGTACCCAGCTAGTTCTGGTATTCATTCCAAGGTTCTCCTGCTACCTACTCAGTTTACTGAATTTCCCATCTATTTCCTTTATTCCTCTTGTTTAGTACTTGCTGGGGCTGCCCCACGAGATCCCAGATCATATGCATTATTCAAAGGGTAGAGTATGCCCTGAAGTTGGGTAGGGTGTTGGAACTCTGTACATAATTACAGATACCCACGTAAATAGTATCCTTACGTGTGTCTAGGTAGTAGTTACTAGTATAGATTAATGGATTAGGCACTCATAAGTTCAAGTTGTAGAAGTATGGCAACCTATGACTGCAAGCCACATTGCCCAAGGCTCCGAGGTCGTCACCACAAAGGTTTCTTGAAAGCTACAGATCGTAAAAAGAGCACTTGAGCCAAGAATTCCTTCTCTGAGTCTGAGATGAGTCCAAGAAGCTGGGAGTATTGGGTACCTATCAATTGATCCAGCAGTTTCGCTTTTCAGAGAAAAGAAAGAAACGTGCATTTGAAGAAAGCCTCAATTTCTGAGCTGCGCATCATACATATACAACTTCTTGAACCCGTAGACATTCACTTACCACTGGCACATGCAAATTCAACTTGAATTCTGAAGACTGCATAGGTAGCGCATTCTGAGGAGAATCAATAACCTTGGAATGACTTGCCTCTATTAACTACTATTATAAATTCAAAGAAACATTAAACCGAGATGCATTATGAGTTCGGCCCTTCTTTATGCACAAGTATATGGGCAGGGCTTCAAAGCTGAACTGCTGACGATAGCAGCCAGAAGTTGAATTTAAATAATGCTATATATACTACCTATTATACAAGATTGAGATAAATCCCTTCCAAGGTTGGTGTCGTGTCCTGCGCACGTGTGGACCACATGCAGACCTGTGAACCCGTCGATACATGACCAAGATAAAGAAACTTGAACAGCTTTAGGTGACGATTGAATGTCTGGCAAGAGGCTTTTATACTCCGAAATCCCCTTAAAACTGTCTGACTAGCTTTGTATATGTAATGTACAAAAATTAAAAATTAAAAATTAAAAATTAAAAATTAAAAATTAAAAATTAAAAATTAAAAATTAAAAATTAAAAACAAAAAATAAAAAACAGCGAACCAACGCTGTATGAAAGATGACTCCTCATCATATGTGTCTATCACGCGGGGCCGATCATGTGCTCCACCGCTTATCGATCAGCCTCCCCGCTCCAAAACATCCAGCTTCCTCTTCAACTCACCATAGATCAACATCGCCTGAAAAGGAGAACCAAAGCCCACAATACGATGAATATTCTACATTCTACATTATCAACCTGGCGAGATCGCCTAGCACCTATATCTCGCACCTCGACATTCCGTTCCACCGGCCAAATTACACCCGAGGAATTCGTCCTGGCAGGCGATTACCTCGTCTATAAGTTCCCTACATGGTCGTGGGCTGATGCCTCTAGTCCGGCGAAGCGAGTCTCTTATCTTCCACCTGACAAACAGTTTCTCGTTACTCGCGGTGTACCATGTCATCGTCGACTGAATGATAACTTTGCCGGGGATGCGGGACATGAAGATGAGATCGTGCGGGACATGCTTGCTGGTGAGGGGGTGGAGGGGTCGGCGGGAGATGACGGGGATGATGGATGGTTAAGGACAGGTGGAGGGGCAGATCGAAGTGAACAAGAAGCTCGCATTCGAGATGTGAGGACTGTTGACGAATCTGGGAACCTTGGGGAACAGGAGGATGAAGAGGAGATTCCGGATATGGAAGATGATGATGACGATGAGGAGGCGATTATCCGTGAGCCGGTCGGGCAGTCAGAAACATCACAGTAAGTTTATCTTTGCGCTTTAATTAATTATTTGGCCTTCTTCTGCTCTTTTACTTACTTCTATTCTTCTATAGACCGCTCCGCACTTATACATTGTACATCACGTACTCCAACTTCTACCGCACGCCTCGCCTCTACCTATCCGGATATCTATCCCCATCAAAACCACTTCCACCGCACCTCATGATGGAGGATATCGTTGGGGACTATAAGGATAAAACCGTTACTTTGGAAGACTTTCCTTGGTTCGATGGCAGTGTGAAAATGGCAACAGTACACCCTTGTCGCCACGCATCAGTGATGAAGACGCTGCTCGACCGAGCTGATTCAGCACTCAAAATCCGACGCGAGAAGCTCAAGCAAACACAGTCTCGCGAAGACGCAAATCGAATCCTGCAATCGGCGCCAGCTAAGGGCCTTGAAGGGTTAGTCGATGATACAAATGCACTCTCGCTAGGCGAAAACCAGCAACAGCCTGGTGGAGATGAGTGGGAGGTTCTGCAACATGATGAAGAAGAGCAAGTCGCTATTCGGGTGGATCAATACTTAGTTGTTTTCTTGAAGTTTATCGCGAGTGTAACGCCGGGCATTGAGCATGATTTTACGATGGGGGTATAGTTTGAGATCAGCATCCAAGAAGAAGGGCTTAGCCTGGGACTATTCATTTCCTGCACATGTGCTTGGACCTCGGTCTGGTGATCTCTTGAACTGGACTGGGTGGACCGGCCTGCATTCCTGCCTGGCGAAGATGATCGACTTCACCTGTCTTAATATGTGATATGCATGACATGATATGACCTTTTGGCATTCATTTGCTGCAGGCGTGAACTTTTGGTCCATTTTATATTTACGACGTGTCAGATCAATAATGCGTCGTATTGCTTACCAGCAAGATTGCAATGCGCTGACATACTTTTTGGTGCTGAGGGTATTATTGGGTGGCTCTGGGGTATACCCCCTATCTTCGAGAAGGTTTGCTTTTCTTTCTGCCTAGCCAAGCTTCAATTGGAGTTGCTTTTGGGAATGATGGATCATATTGTCCGAGATCAAAGTATAGCCCCTTCAATCCCTAGATCCCTAGCGTCAGCATAATACTGGGTCCAGCCCGGGAGATCGCCATCCCCACCAAGGCCGAGAGGGACACAGCCCAGCTATAGGTATGGGGAAAGCATGGTATATACTTCCAATGTGGTGCTACTGAGCCACTATCATTAGCAATGATACTCAAGCATAAGGATAAGTTTGAATGAAATTTCTTTTGAATTATAAATGCAGTAGTGCATAGTATTATCAGTGAAAGCATAAAAAAAAATAGTAGTAAAACTGTGCGGAATGTGCAAAGCACGCCCGGACTCCCAACAAAGCCAACTCCCAAATCATATCCAGCAAGACATCAATAAAATAACATGGCTCTCATATGTCAGTCGAGATACAGGTATCTGGTCAGTGAGGTACCAGCCAGAACAACGACCAATAAATAAACAAGCAAGAGTAGACATGGAAGAGAAAGAACAGTGGACAAGTCACAAAAAAGGTACATCCATCAAGAAGTCACAGAAGGATACAGATACAGGTCATCCGACACGGCGGGGAAAGCTGTCCAAGAAAGATAAAAGACCAATTGATCACGGAAGCCGACTAGTAGAAGATACCCAGCATGATAGGAAGAGCTAGGGCCATGAGCGAGCTTGGAGCCATGGCGGAACCGGCGTTGAAAACCGGGGTGGAAGAGGGTGTAGTCGATGGGCCAGGAGCGTGGATCAGAGGAGTCGAACGGATAGGAACCGGAGTCGGAGGCACGTAGGCAGGAACACTAGTGGTGGTAGGAATCACAATAGGAGTAGTGTAGGTGGGGGGGATTTGGACAGGGATATAGGTGGAAGTAGTAGCGGGTCCAGGGACAACAACAGGAACGGGTTCAGTAACGGGCTCAGGAACGGGCTCAGGGCATGGAACAGCTTCGTGCTGATCGTGAGTACCAGCACCAAAGGCGACGCCAGGACCACCGGGGATGCCGACATTGAAGCCGGCACCGGCGTCATGCTGAGAGTTCACTCCGGGGCCACAGGGACCATGGGTTTCCTTGTGAGTGCCAGCTCCATAGGCGACACCAGGTCCACCGGGGATACCGACTTCAAAGCCAGCACCGGCATCGTGCTCGCTGTTGCCGTTGGTAGGGGTGTTGTCATTGTCACCAGATCCAATGACAGGGAGACCGTTCTATTAGGCTGTTAGTCGGGTTGTTTCAGGCACTGAAGGGGTAAACCATGTGGTTCGGGAACTTACCAGCTGAGGAGCAGCGAGAATAGTAGTAGGGCCAGCGGCCAGGAAGAGGCACAAGGCGGCCGAAAAGCTGATAGTGTTGGAGAACATTGTTGCGAAGTATAAAGGATTATTGAGAGTTGAGCTCGAAAGAGAGTATTCAAAAGATTAGAAACGATTGTTTGTCTTCGAAAAGAGGTAGAAAGAGTGGTTTGAGGAGCTGAGTCCGAGAAGAGGAAGATAGAGAGCGAATGACTGTCCGAGACTCTGTTGTCGAATGGATGATGAGAAAAGGATATTGATGGCCGAATTCCATGACCTTTATGTAGTTTTCTGTCGAGGTAGTGGCCGAGGGGTATCGTGGGGTGAACCAAGGGCTAGCCAGGAACCAGGCTGCTGCAAGGCCACGGACTAGCCCTTGGTGGCTTCCTAAGGAAAGCCACAAGGACAATGATCAGCAAGGCGTCGACAGGAGACATGGGGGACAAGACTGCCAAAGATAGAGACCATGCGTGTGAGAGGTGTCATGGTTTGGATTTCCTGGGGGGCTCATGCGAGCAGGACAAGCATGAATTACAAAAATAATTGTAAATTTGCAGATATTGGGGACATGGGGCCAAGCACCAAACATGCATAGTCATTAGCGCGATGCAGGCCCCAGAGCGAATGAACGAAGCTTATGCACGCGCCCGAGCCCGATTAACCGAACGCTGTCGTAATTTCAGCTTGGATAGGATTGTCGAGGATCCTCGCTGTCGTTGTGGATAGTAGGAGTACCGGGCAACACGTGGGGCAGGTGTTTAGAAGGTTGCAAATCCTATGCAAGGGACAGATCCAGGGGACACTTTCAAATCTCCTGAGACTGAAGACGCTGAGAACGAAGCAGCATTGGTTAGTGATTGGGCTACTTCTTTTTTGATACATCAGACGCAAGGGAAGTTCAATATCAAAGAACATGGTAGGAGGTCAGTATCAAGTCTAGACCCTCCCCTCTTTCTAGAAAGATCCCAAGGCAACTTGAATATCCTGCTAACCTAGGAGACCGCCCAAGAAGCAAATGAATTTAAGTAGAATGGAAATAAATTGGGCATCTCAAAGTATCCTGGATATATCATCATGTCGTAAAGAATCTCCACGATTCTGAAAAGAAAGTCGGTCGCAGTCTTATGCGATCCTATGGTGAATCAAAAAAAAAGTCAATGAAAATGTAAAAAACATACACAAGAACAGGTCGCCAATATCGACATATCACATAGTATGAAAGCACTAGCGGGGGAACAATCAAATTGTTTCAACACAATTCCCGCAGTTCATTAGCAGTTCGTTATTCCAAACGCCGTACCAAAGTTGGTTGAATTTTTAAATTTGATTTCCGGCTCTTGATCGCCCTGGCTTGGGACATCAGGGTCGGTTTCGTTAGGATCAATTGAATCCCCTGGGGTTGAGAGGATCCGCTTTGCTTGGTCTAGGAGCTTTTGATCAAGCTCGTTCAGGAAGCTATTGTCATGTTCTTCATCATTTTTGAGACCAAGGGGCCCCTTCAGGGCAGGATCTTCGGGCAGATCGGGAAAATAGGACTCGGAAGATTCCTTTGGAAGGCGGACCGTTGTATGCACAGGTGCCAACGGATTTTCCTCCTGTACCGCGGGCTCTGCGAAAGGAGTAGCATCCTGTGTCGATCGAAAGCTCCCATCGGCCTCAATAATAGCCATAGGAGTGTGGCCAGCATCCCGCACGAGATTCTCATTGGGCGGGCCGAGTTCTGACAGCTTTAATTTGAGACTGTTTCGGCGGTCTATCTCAGACCTTGCAGCGTCCGAAGGGGCATCAAGAGGGGATGTCTCCAGGGGCGACGGCGGGGTGATAACACGAGCCACAACGCCAGGCGGCAGAGCAGTTGACTTAAGGGTAATACCGTCTAGTCTACTGTCAAGCTTCTCGATCGGCACGGGTACGCTAACGGTTGTACCAGGAGCGTCTGCGGGCTGCGCCTGGGGAGAAAGAGCTGCATCCAGGGAAGGGGGAATTTTGTCACTTCCCTCGCTGATCGGTGATAGAAAGGCATTCTCTGGGATCTCTTCATCGCGAAAGACCCTTGTCGGTCGGCCTCCTGGACTTGTTCCTTCCCAAACCTGAGCCGAGTGTAAGGAACCATCGCTGCTTCCCTGATAGTGTGGGACACCAAATACAGGATTGACGGAGCGAGAAGCTGACCCATTGGTAGACGATTTCTGGGATTTTACCAACGACTCTAACTCCGCGATCTTGGTTCTGAGAAGCAACCGTTCATTCTCCCACAGCCGTCTCTCTTCTGCGAAGAGCGCCCGCTCTCTCTCGAAATGCTTTCGCTGGTTCTCGAGGAGCTCTCGTGATTGATCAATGTATGAAGTGTCTAAGGGCTGGAAAGCCTGTCGAGAAACCGATGGTTGGCTATATCTGGAGTTTGCCGAGGGATTGCTGCCGGAAACCGATTGCACTCGGCGGATCGGTGTTGCTGTAGGAGAGAAACGGACTTCTTTGTAGACGCAGCCGTGGCCCTCAGGAAGATCGGCCATTGGTGATTTCATGTTGGCTGATGGACTCATATTTTGTTCGCAGGGTTTTACTATGGTGGTTTATGGAAGGATTGAAGCAAGCGGGATAATAAATCTTGTGGTGTGGAGGGGGTGGTGGACCTAGTTGGCGCAGGAATACGGCGTGTGGTCGCACTCTAACGATTAGGTCGAGAAATGAAGGAATGCCAGCGCAGCTTTCACAATGTAACCGAGCTTGCTAGTAGCTAGTACTGTGAAAATGGGTCCAGCTCACGGTCAGTGCGGTTCTCCGACAGGCGATTCGTAGCTTGGTCTAACTGTGCAGCTTAAGTGGGGGTGAACGTACGGGAGAGCGGTCAATAAGCACCAGTATAGCAACTTGGGAGCTTGTCCACCATTACGGTGTCAGGCGAACTCATGCAAGAATCCCGAAGCAGGGCAACCGATCACAATAGGAGCTCATGAACGGAGAATGCAAAATAAGCCCGGACCACTCGATCGTCAACAACTGGCCGTCTGGTTGTCGTGCAGATACTAAGGAGGTTGGGCAGCGTCGTTCGTACGCGCTGCTTAGTGGTGTGTATGGGGCGCGGGAGGGTCTGAGAAAAAAGGTAACGTTCCTGTGAGCCAAAACTAATATATGGGGCCCTGTGGAACCGATATCCGAATGTAATCTCCACCAGGCCGTTCTGTGGGTTACAGAATATATGGACAACGTTCGCGATTAAAATCCTGGTTTCGTTTCTTCACGCTGGGAGTTAGGCATGACGTCAAGGATGTGGTGAATGTGACCCGTGAATCCCCGCGTTTTCGGTCAGGTACGGATACCTCGGTCGGATGCTCAGGTCAGAGGGTCAAGGCGAACTTAGCCACGGTAGTGTTGGACTTTTGGAATATGGAAACCTTGGAAAGCACTTGAGGTACACGCAATCCAATTTAAGGCCAAGGTTAGAGCCAAAAAGTGACAGATCCCTCCCAAGATCTACATCCATGGTCACACAAACCTTGGAATATAACTGTGGAAGATGATGCAACAGGAAGCACCTGGCTCAAGTGCTGCCAGTGAGCCCACATAGTAGTACCTGGCAGTACATAGGTAGGCACCTGACTACATAGCCATACATTGATACTAATATAGGTGCTTGCTTATTTTAAGCTTGAGGCCATACCTAGTACATTTTTGACACCTGTATCTTTACCATGCATTTTGACATGTATTTGCATGTGCATACTAGTAGGTACCTCAGGCTACATTTGAACGTCTTGTTGATACTAGTATATCTTTGGACATGTTGATATAGATTTGCCAGATAGTCCCGGGCCAACGAACAAACTTGAAGAACATTTCATTAGGACTTGAAGCTAACATATACTACATATGTACTAGTATGTTTAAAGAATGTTTGTACTAGTAATACATACATAGTATGTATTTCCAAAAAAAAAGGTTGCAATGCCCTTGTGCATATATGTATTCCAAGGTTTCAAGTTTTCAACGTGTTTGGTCGTTTTCAATTATCAACAGTCTATTCTTTTTTTTTTTTTTTTTAATAGTGTTCAACTATTAAATTCTCGTAACTATTGAAGCAATATTAACGGCCATGATAACATAAGTTATTTTAAAGCCAACATGTAATGCGAGGGTTTTGGTAAAAATGTAAACAGTTGGAACAAATCATGTTAGAATAACGGTCTTAGAGGGGTGTTAGGAGAAAATGGTACTAGTGCGGCTATGTATCTACCCATATGCCTAGGTGCCACCGTACATTTAAAGACTTTCAAGATTCAACATAGGAATAGCCTTTGGCTTGTTTCGACGAATTAGGGAGTAGCACCTGAGCCTTCAATTTTATGCATTGTGCAATATACATCCAGGCACTTCAGTATACATTGAAATCTGCATATTAATCGAAGTACTAACAAGTACCAACCCAGAATGCCCTGGGATGGACTAACCTTAATGAGCACTTGCCCTAAGGGATTGGAATCATTTGATATCTTGGGAAGGAGCGATGGAGGTCGACCCAGCCAAACCTGGAAACTTCAAGGTGCGAAATTCGCAGAGCTTCCCTTCAACTTCTCCCCACATGTCTGAGTCGACATCTGCAATGGCTGATCATTCTGATCAGCAGCAGACCGGAGAGGCGAACCCAACGGAAACAACGCCTCTGATTACGAATCGATTCCAAGATCGACAGTCCAACCTTCTGCCGCGCAATAAACTGCTCTTGGTGATCCCAGCATTGTCGCTAGTTCACTTCACCTCATTCATTGACCAAACAGCAATATCCACAACCTTACCAGCCATCGCATCAGAATTGAAAACGGGCTCCTCGATTTCATGGATTGGAACAAGCTTTCTAACCACAAGCACTAGCATTCAACTAATCAACGGTCGTCTGTCGGATATACTCGGACGCAAAACATGCCTTATTACTTCTCTCGCGATCATGGGTATTGGGAACCTTCTATCGGGATTCTCACAAACAGCTGGGCAGCTATATACAACGCGGGCATTGAGTGGCTTCGGTGCTGGGGCATTAAATGCGCTGGTACAGATCGCCATCTCGGATACCACCCGGCTTGACCAACGGGGATATTATTTCGGAATTTTGGGCGTGGCTGTAGCAATGGGAAATGGACTCGGTCCAGTGATTGGCGGTCTTTTCACTGAGAGGGCATCCTGGCGATGGGCCTTTTGGTTCATCTGTCCCTTAGCAGTCACGGCAGTAGCCCTGATAGCCATTGTTTTGCCCGGAGCCTCAGCAGCAGATAACGTTCGGCAAAAGTTCAAGATGCTTGATTGGATGGGATTCCTGACGAGCATGGTTGCTACTATACTGATTCTGGTTCGTGCGAAAGCTTGGCTACGTGTTTGCAAACCGTGCTCTCATGGCGAACTGACAAGAATATGTGTTTAGATTCCTTTATCGCAGGGAGGATCTGCTCTGCCCTGGAACTCACCAATGGTAATAATTATGCTGACATCAGGAACACTCCTTTTTCTAACCTTCATTTTCTTCGAATGGCGTTTAGTTAACTTGCCTATTCTTCCGAGTACGTCAACCTTTTCTGCAGACTTATTTGACTTCAAGCTAACTTCTTTCCAGTGCGTCTGTTCCAGTACAACTATTCTACAAATATCTTGCTTGCTACCAATTTTCTTATTGGATGGGTCTTCTGGGGTAACTTGTTTTATCTACCCTTGTATCTTCAGAATGTGCGCGACTTCAGTCCGGCCACTGCAGGGTCTTTGATTTTGCCGATGGTTATCGCCCATGGCGTGACTTCTGGACTGAGTGGTTCTATTATGTCACTGACTGGGTGTTTAAACCCGTGATCAATGTTGGGGCAGGCCTATGGGCCACCGGTGCTATTATGAAATCTACATACGGACAGACGACTGCTTTCCCACTCTTCTTCTTTGCAGGCATTCTGGAAGGGATTGGTATTGGATGTGGCTTACAACCAGGTATTATATCCATTCCTGTTTAAGTGATATCTCTTGTGCCTGACTCAAATACAGTTCTTGTTGGTCTACTTGCCGGAACTGACAATACTGATCGTGCAGTGATCACTGGCCTGCGTAACTTCATACGGGATATGGGGGGATCTATTGGAATAACTGGTGAGTTGAATCCAATCATGGCCGTGTTTTGTTATGTGTCATTCTAACATATAAGAAGCTTCGGGGGCAATCCTTAATAACATCCTGCAAGCTGGCCTCAAGGGTCAGTTTAGCTCGGAAATAATCTCGCAATTGACTTCATCTGCCTTCGCATTGTCGGGCCTGAAGCTGTCAGCAGAAGAGAAACAGCTCATTCTGGGCGTTTATGCACGTGGCTTACATTTTGTGTTCATGTCATTCGGCTTGTTGACTGTAATCATGTTTATGGCATCTCTTTGTCTATGCGATTATGGCCTTGCTCAGGCGAGACAGCGACATGTGACAGATGTCGATCAACACATGTAATATTAATGTATGTATTATGGGAGAAAAAGAACCTAACATAGGTGGAATATATGGCATCCTCAAATCCATTACTACTATTTTCACATGCAAGTGCTGATCTAGCGTAGTTAAATTCCATACTTCTATGTGGTTAATGTTCTCAAAATGACGCGCCAGGTGTCAATTCATACTAAATATCAAATGTCGCGAATATCGAAGTCGCAAAATATCTACAGCTTTTATCTAGGTACGGTAATCACCGTTAATAGTCACATACTCGTGGCTGAAGTCGCAGAACCAGTAGACAGCGTCCTCTCCACCGCAGCCAGCAGTGCCCTTCTCGCCACCACCAAGGTCGATTTCAATCTCAAGATCCTCATTTTGCAGGATAGCACTAGCACGTTCCTCATCAACAGTCTCAGGCTCACCATTTACCAGAAGCTTGAGGATAGGGCTTCCATCAACAGGACGGAAGCTCACGGAGGTACGCTCAGGCACAACAACGCCGTCCGCAACACCCTGAGTGTAGCCGACAGCGCACAGAATACGGCCCCAGTTGGCATCACGGCCGTACAGCGCGGTCTTAACAAGTGGAGAGCGAGCAATAGTGGAAGCAATCTTGCGACCAGACTCATAGTCGGAAGAATTACGCACGCGCACAGTCACGAACTTGGTAGCGCCCTCACCGTCACGGACAACAAGCTGGGAAAGCTGCTGAGCGAATTCAGTGAACACAGTCTGCAGAGCCTGGTAGTCGGCGTTAGCCTCGGCGGACGAGGGAGCGCGGACGGTCTCGCCGCCTGCGGCGCCGTTGGCGAGTACAGCGATGGTGTCGTTTGTGCTGGTGTCACCGTCAATGGAGATGGAGTTGAAAGAGCGGGAAATAGAGTGCTTGAGGATAGACTGGAGAGCAGCGGGTTCGACTGCTGCGTCTGTGCAGAGAACACCGAGAAGAGTAGCCATGTTGGGGTGGATCATGCCAGCACCCTTGGTCATGCCTGCAAGGCGATAGGTGCGGTCTGGGGAGGAGGGCAGGGTAAATTCGCGGGAGAGCAGCTTGGGGAAAGTATCAGTTGTGCAGATGGCGCGGGCAGTGGTCAACCAAGCATCATGTGTTGAGTCGAGGTTGGCATGTGCTGTGGGGATACGGTCAAGGATCTTGCTAATGGGCAGTCTGCAATTCAATTAGTATTATGCGCTCGCTTGGTCAAGTGTAGAAGGTTATAGAGGAGGAACGTACCGCTGACCGATCACACCGGTGCTCATGACCAAAGAGCTATCCTTCTCGGCGCCATTACATGAGTCGACGGTGTGGCCCATGCTAACTGCATCCTCGAGTCCACCCTTTCCAGTGACAGCATTGGCACATCCAGAGTTAATTACGACAGCGCGAATACCCTCTCCCTTGCGACTGCGCAATGTCTCCCGGCTAACCTGAACGGGGGCAGCCTGGAACTTGTTGGTGGTGAAAACAGCTGCGGCGGAGCATGGGGTTTCGGAAGCGATCAATGCCAGGTCGGGGAATCGAGTGTTAGACGCCTTGACACCGACATGGGTACCAGAGACAAAGAAACCTTGGGGGTAGGTGCCTGAAGTCGCGATATAGCGCTGCTTGGAGGCCGGGATGGCCATATCCAAAGGTGCGGAGTAAGATCGGACCTGGCCCTTGAGCATGCGGGCAAAGGTGTTAACCGCCATTGTGGCGGGTTGGGTATTGGACACCATGTAGAAGTTGTTCAGTATCTAGTGCGAATCATACAAACATGGTCAGTCCAACCAATTTAAAAAGAAGTGGATTTGCGATTAGCTAGAGCTCGGTGAGTCAACTTACCTACTGTGGGAACCACGAAAAGTTACCCGCAGCTCCGAGACCGGGATTTGATTCCCCGGTAACTGCTGAGTACTTAGGATTAAGGCAATTACAAGCTCACTCGCAATATGAACAAAACGCAGACTGAAAAAGAAGGGAACTGGGGGTAAATTGGAGGGGGAAGATAGAAAAGATCTACGATAGGGAATTTGTGCTGCAACGCTCACATGACTTTTCTTCACGGACGAGAACAATGGAATGGCACCGATTTATTCTACTGGTAACAATAAACTCTATTCAAATCTATATGATTGACTGATAAAGACACAGAAAAACACCTCAGTCTGTGATCGGTGTGTTGAGTGGACAATAAATGCCGCGAACAAAATGCGCTTTGAGCGCTGTAGATAGCGCGTAAGGCGGAGTAGTCAGTGAAAACCCACCGCGCGATTGGCGAACAACTTTGATCTCCACAGCTCTCTTGATTATTCTCCAAGAACACCCCCAATCGAACATTGTCACATTCCCAAGTGTCGATCACTTGCCGCGCATCCAACTAGCACGATTGTCCACTGAGACAAGCCCTTGAGACCGAAGGGAAAAGGAAAAGAGAGCCAAGCCTCCCCTTGCATCGCGTCCCTGCCGTACATTCTCCGGATCTCATGGTATTGTTGATTCCCTTCTCCCCTTAGCCACTCCATCAAGGCCTGCTATCTGACTCGTCTCATCATGAAGCGTAAGCTCTCGGATTCCGGTCTGGAAAATGGTATTCCAGCTGGCTCGACACCGAAAAGGCCGAGAAGAGCTCTGGTCCAAGCCAATGGCGACGTAAACGGCCACGCGCCAAACCAGTCACCCCCAAATGATACTGCGATATATGATCTCCCTCCAACCCAATCTACGCCTAAAAAGTCTACTGCCGCCATCGAGACTCCGTTGAAAGAATCGGGATTGAAAACGCCCACTCATAAATCCAAGGCTCGAAATCTGTTCGCGACCCCGACGAAACCCAAGACGCCTGCTGCAGGTACACCCGCTCGTTTGAAGAAAGCCGATCAGTCTGCGAAGAAGAAGAGCGCCAGAGTATTATTTGAACAAGACGAAGATGCCGAGTGGGATGGTTCAGAGCAGCTTGCGGAGGAGATCCTTCAAGAAGATGGGCTCGAGCCCGAGAACGCGACCAAATCGGTAGTGGAAAGTGTTGAAGGAGGTGGTGACGCCGAGAAACCGCAGGGCAAAGATGCGAAAGCACCAAAGCGTCGAGCGGGCAGACCGAAAGGCGCAAAGAATAAACGATCACCAACACCAGAAGGCGAACTTCCCGCCCACGAGCGCTATTTCTTCCAGAACCGACTAGGGACCGGCAAAACGTCCAATGCTACCCTGAATAAAGTGCCACTGTTGACGCATGAAGAGTATTTTGAGAAATTGGGTCATTTTGTGGATCCCTGCAAAGAAGAAAAAGATTACCTTCTCTCATTGCATCACCGATCGTTCCCCCAGTGGAATTTCGAATTTGAAGAAGGATACAGTATCTGTTTATATGGTTATGGTTCCAAGCGAAGGCTGGTACAAGGATTTGCCGACTGGGTTTACAACCATTCCGCCATTGATAATCCGCCCATTATTATAGTCAATGGCTATACACCTGGTCTCTCGATTCGTTCGATCTTTGCTATGATCGCAACCGCCCTGATGGGTGATGATCTACCGTCAAAACTGGGTTCACAGCCAACCGAGGTGCTGGAGCTTCTCCAATCAGCATTGAACAACCGACCAGTCGAGGAAGGGCCGGTGACAGTGTTGATCAACTCAGTTGATGCCCCTCATTTGCGTCGTGCGGCCAATCAAGCCCTCCTGGCTCGTTTAGCTGCGACGCCCCGTATCCGTCTCCTGGTCACTGCCGATACCCCCAACTTCACAGTGATGTGGGATATCAGTCTGCGTGACCACTTCAACTTCGTATTCCATGATGGTACTACCTTTACTCCTTTTGTGGTTGAATCCGATGTTGTGGAAGAAGTCAATTCTCTCTTTGGTCGTAAAGGTCAACGGGCCGGTGGCAAGGACGGAGTAGGCTTTGTGCTCAAGAGTCTTCCGGAGAACGCTCGCAACTTGTACCGTCTTTTACTTACGGAAATTATCACTATTATGGATGACGGACACCAGTCTGATGATGAAGGTGCAGCGGACGGCAACAAGTCTTCTGAGGAGCACGGTATAGAATTTCGCTTGCTATACCAGAAGGCAACAGAGGAATTCATTGCATCGTCCGAGATGATGTTCCGTACTTTGCTGAAGGAGTTCCACGATCACCAAATGATCACCTCACGCATGGATCCCAGCGGTGTGGAGATTCTAGGCGTGCCATTGTCTCGAGATGAAATGGAAGGTGTGCTAGAGGATCTGGTGCTTGGCTGAGACCTCCAAGGTTGCCGGGCCATGTATGGAATATACATATCGAAGGATGTCATGATACCCCTGTACTAAATATAACTTGTACCAACTTGCATTGGCTGTATTGGTGTCTCGCATCTAAAGAAGTGGTAAAAGTAGCACTGTAGACACAATGAGTATAGTAGTCATGTTCAATGCTGACTCTCCTCTATGTACATAAAAGTTGGTTCGATCCTTCAAGTTTTAGAACTGCGCAAACGCTGCCAGGGCCATCATAGTCCCGAAACTAACCTTGAAGGGCCGGTGCTCCGACACAGCACGTTGCACATCAACACCCTTCACATACTTTTGGATACGTTCAAGAGGAAGAATATTATATCCCTTGGAAGCAGCGTACTGCAAAAGAAGTCAGTGTGTCAGCAATTGATACTCCAACACGCCGAGGCCAAAGACAGCTTGAAAATGCTCAACATACCTCAACAAGAACAACACCCATGCCCAAGACAACAACCAATATACGCGAGAAAGCCCTGAGTCCAACGCCAGCAACCAATCCCAACACACTCCCCAGGCTCACCTGTCGCATATTCTCCGGCGACATGAAAGCAGACTTAGCCTTCTCAGCAATGCTCGTACGACCCTGCTTCGAAAGAAGAGGGTCATCCGGCTTCACGGCCCATCCGGAGTCAGCATTACCCTGAGACTCAGGTCGGTAATATGGCGCACTGTATTGGCATTGAATGGGAGCTGCGCGGAAAGGAGAGAGGGGGTGGAGAGTAGCCGCAGAGAGACCCAGACCGACACCTAGCCCGAGACGGAGAAATGAAGGGGAGAAAAGCTGGAAGGCCATTTTTGAATATTTTGGAAGGAATTGGGAGAATGGGAATATTGAGGCTCAATGCAATGCAGTATCACGATGGGTTGGAGGAAGGAGTTTGGAGCTCTTGTTGTCCGGGGCCGATTAGATGCCGCATGATGTCATCCGGTGTCACGCAGGTGCTGTGGGGACGGGGATTGGCTGCCACGGTTTGTTGACGGTGCATTTGCGGGGAGTAAAAAAGGCCGAGGCTAATAATTTCATGGATAGCTCTGTGGCGGCGTACATGATAACCTTGGCAATTTGAGTTTGCGATCGTTCTATGAAATGATATACATGAAATGCACTTGGTGTGTTCCCGAGGTCCGGACGGATCTACATTGACGACATACTAATAGTAAGTGGCCTCAACAACAGTATCTACGTTTGACTAGATCTGAAGCAGTCCTCAGGTTTACACTAAGGTCTTAAAATGCAATGCATTCAATGAAAGCTCAATCTATTAGTCATTCGACCTTGGAAGTTCTTTCAAATATTGTCGCTAAAATCCCGGCATCAAGAGCTTTTATTAACCGATCCATGACATTGATATTTGCAAAAGAAAAAGGAAAAAAAAAAAAAAAAAGAAGAAGAAGAAAACCCGACTCTGGCATCCATCACCACTGGCACTTGGGCACGGAGATGCACACGTGTACTATTCGAATGAGCTTCAAGTCATTCAGTTTGCCTCCAAGAACTCCAGTAATTTTTGCGCGACAGCAGATGGTTGCTCTTCGGGTAGAAAATGCCCACAATCATGAATAGCACCGCCGGTAACTTTGCTGGCGAAGTTTTGAACCAGTTGAATCATGCCAGTACCAACGGAGCTAGCTCCGCCCAAAGCTAACACAGGAATATCAAGAGGAGTCTTTGCAAATTCCAAATTCTGTTCTGAGCTCTTTCCAAAGGCCCGATAATATTCAAAGCCCCGACTCATCGCCCCAGGTCTTGAATAGGCCTGGATATAGCTTTCGAAGTGGTCGTCAGAGAAACCATCTGGATGAGCCGTCTTCAGCTTAAAGAACCATGTAAGTAGCTCACGCTCACGACCCTGGGTCAGAATTTCAGGCAATTCAGGAAGCGAGTTGAAGGAGAATTGCCAGAGACGCATGTTGGTCGGATGAGACAACGGAAATTGAATCTGGGGTAGGAAACCCGGCACCGATGCGTCTAGGATGCTGAGCGATTTGATTTTCGATTGGAACTGAGCAGCCCAAGGATAAGCAATCCATCCACCCACATCATGGCCTACAAGATGGTATGGCTTTCCACCTAACGTGTCATGGATAGCCTCAGCCATGACCTTGCTCACGTTGGCGGTATCATAGCCATTGGTGGGAGGAGACGACTCCCCCAGTCCGGGGGGATCAAGCGCGAAAAACTGATAGTGTTTTGAAAGGGGCTCGAAGATACCACTAAAGGCTTCTGCAGTTTGTGGCCAGCCTGGAATGAGAATCAAAGGGGGCCCTTGACCGCCAACCAGGGCTCGGATGCCGTGAAGGAGACGCGTGGTTCGCCATGTTGTTGTCATGATGTTGATGCCGGCTGGGTCAATTGCACGGGTGAGGCGGTCAATGGGCGAGTAATTATAGACGTAGTTTATTCATTCTTATCCGGATATTTCGGCGTATTGCCATCATTTTCTAGTGAGTCATTTTGTAGATTATGAATCAAGGCAAGGGGTTCTTTCAGGGGTATCCACATGAACAGGGGTGATGGAACTTCGTGATAGGGTCAAAAATCAACTAGTTTCTTTAGGGCACTAACGTGCGTACATAGGCTCCTGGGAAATAGTACCTACCTAGACAGCCGGGAACCAACACTCAAGTGCTCTTATGAGCACTTGCCCAGGTGAGGAGCTACGTGTCTTCTGTTGCAAGAATTCAGCGGGCTGTCGTCCGTTAAGAGTCGGTGGTTTGCATCATACATACGACATAGCTACTCACTGCAATTCTGGGCTTCATGCAGTATACTCCGGCGTTATCAGTTGAAAAATATATTTGTCGAAGTAGTAGTATGCACGTGTAACTGATTTCAAATATGGCTTGGAAATGAAGATTGATCCTAGTACGTCACAATATGGCGCTGATGCTCGCTATGTATGTCTATGCTCCGTGCTAATGCAAATGTAAGAATAACCGCAATTGGTTACTCATAAATCAATGCTTCCAAGTTTAACCAATGCTCATGCCACTGACTCTGCCCACGATACCCACCGACGCAGACACTCATCCACTTTCCTCAGTGCGTCTTTCGCTGCTTCAACCTCGAACCACTCACGGTGCTCTTTGCCGCACTCATTGCATCGGCCCAAATCGCGCACTCGTATATCTGCTAACTCAAGATGAATCAATCGTTCTACACGATGAACATGTGGAACTTTTCGACCAGGTACTAGATTGTCACCTTGCTGTGACTGAGATACTCTAGCTGGCGATGTCGATGCCGATGACGATGTGTAAGGATAATAACGGATCAATGTTAAATCATATGAACATTGTCGTGTCCATTCATTCATTCGTCTGTGTACGTTACTTGTGCGTCCGATTTTCAACCGAATGGTTCCGGGAGTGGTAGATGTCGGGTTGGATGTGAGAGCATTTAGATCTCGCGCGGCACTAATCGCGTCGCTAACACTGCGAGGTTGGGCCGGTGGACGAAGACTTTTATTTCCAGATGAGACCGGTGGGACCAACGACGAAGCAAGATCTCTTGGGAGTGGAGTTTGAGAAGTAGTGCTGCGTGAAGTCGTAGTTGGGGGCGTCACCCAAAACATGTAGATGTATCCTTCTTCATCCGCATCTGAAATGGGTTTAGCTAGCTCTGTTAAAAGCAGAGATGTAGTCTGCGGAGAAAGCGTCGAAGGTATCCATGATAAAAGAGAGTTGGTTTGCGAAGATGTGGATGATTTTCGCGGTTTTGGACCTGAGGGTCGCGGCGGCTTCTGTGGCTCGGAGGGAACACGTCCATGCTGTGGGTGCCCTGTGGAGGCAGGTCGCTGTACCTTTTGATATGGATTTTGAAGAACAGGTGAGACGCCTTGTGATGGTCGAGTCTGCGCCGGCCTTTGCACTGGCTTGGCAGGGCGATAGTCCTCTCGACTATCCTCTTGAATAGTAAAGCAGCAGAAGGTACTCTTCTGACGAGGCCGTCGCTGGTAACCTATTTTATTTGGAGCAGGCTTCTCATCTTTAATTTCCAGCACACCGAGTCGATCCATCAGTGTGTCAATACTGGTCCTCGGCTTGGCCGATACATTCGGCCCGTCGCATGTTGTCGATGAAGTTGACGAAGCAGCTTGATCTTTATGCTGCCAGCAATACAAAGAAGATGGATCTGGCACTTCTGCACGATTATCTCTTTTTCGAGGTGTAGATGCTGGTGATGGAGTTTTAGAAGACGCCAAGGCTCGGCGACAAGGCCGACCTTGGGCAGTAATACCTCTACATGTTGTTGCTGGGTTCCTAGAATCCGTGCGTGGGAGCAAAGATTCTGGTGTATTTGAAATTTGAGGCATAAATCAGTTCCCAAGAAGACGAGCGATACCAATGTAATTGATGGTTGTAAAGTGGATCTTATGGAGGATGAAAAGATTTCAAATGTTCCAGCTAACGCCGAAATGGTGCTGCAGGGCCATGATGCTGTTGCGGTGAGGAGCAGGAATGCAGCGCCGCCTTCGAAACAACTCCACTTTGGCCCACGTCAATTGTTGAATCGGCGCGAAAGGGATGTTATTTTTATACTGCACCGCCTCATGTGGCAGTGACTTTGCTGTCACACGAGCAGATGACTCGATACAGTGTTTATGTGGGTCTGTTTAGAAGCTGAAGCCAATCATAGATGGAGCTGGGGGGAGGATGGGTTATACTTTTGGTAGGGCAGTTAAGTAGATCTGTATGTACTATGCGATAGTATACGTATATGGCCGTCCATTAGCAATTATCACCATGCACTGAGGGAGGTAGAAAGGGTGGCCAAAATTTTGAAAATTCACTTTCAACCTTTTGAACATTGAAGATATCTGGGCTATGCAAGTATCTCTGTATCATCCCTAATATCATCTAGCTGTTGAGCAAAAATCAAATGGAACCTTGGAATACAACAGGACATTCAAAGGCTCAGAGGCTCCTGCTCCTGCTTATATTTTCGTGTTGAGAGCTTTGAATGAGATAAAACTGTGGCAGCCAAAGAATGATTATTTTTTTCTATACCTAGGTGTATTTTGAAAATCATCATGATATGGATGGACATTCAATTGAGTGATTTGAAGTATAGCAACATTTGAATATCACTCAAATAACGGAGGCTCATAACTATCCACCATTTAGTAAATCTATTCCCTATTCTTACACAGTAAATTCATTCTCAGTTTGACTAGAATGTACGAGTATTCAATGTGCTTGCTTCTCGAGAAAAAAAAAAAAAAATATTAGCCTCAGCTTTTTAGCTTGAAGTCAGTCATACTAGTAGGTTGATTCTAAGTTGACCATGATGAGCTTATATCCCGACAGCGCAAAACCTTGTAATTCGGCCTCTACACTAGCAGGTCACAGATCGAACAGCCGGCAATAGCTAGCCAACCTTTGGAGTATACACTAAATTTGTCAATGGAAACGATAATTTGGTTAAAACTGAAATGAAACCAATCTTTACTCAGAATTGCAAAAGGCTTCGATATAGGAATCATCCAATTCTGATAGGTGTGTACTGTATACTGCGCCAGGGAACAGGTTAACCCGGGCCGAGTTCACCGGGGCTGCCATCACCCGGTGGTAGCCGCATGCTTTGTTGGACTCGCCCCCCGCCGCCAACCCTGAGACGTCGCCTTCGAAGCCTGTTATCGTGTATTCCCATTCGCCATTTGGTAGGCCTTCTGTTCCCCGCGCGCATTTCAATTTTGTGTGGGGGGGGGGGGGGGGGGGGGGGGGGGGGGGGGGGGGGGGGGCGCGGGGGGCGAG
>JAMAGU010000001.1:773360-955464 GCA_023626375.1 Talaromyces sp. PF30-5
TTTTTCCCCTTCCCCATTTGTTTGGGCTTCTGTTCCCCGCGCCCATTTCAATTTTTGGGGCCCCCCCCCCCCCCCCCCCCCCCCACCTGCACCTCCTTGCCGCGACCTCTCCACAACCTGGGCGTCCATGCTTTTCTCGCATCCCATTCGCCTTCCCTGGACGTCTCTGCGATCGCTACGTCCGCTTAAACCATTAAGGTTCTTTTCAACCTCCCGCCCACGTTTCGCCATCGACATGGGGACCGTGGACACCGGCGCACGCCTTGCGCAGCTTCGCAAGCTGATGCAGGAGCACAAGCTCGATGTGTATAGTACGTTATCAGTCTTGTTTTCCCCTCGCATGTTCCAAGATCTCTCTAACACTTCTGTTTAATAGTCGTACCTTCTGAGGATAGCCACCAGTCCGAATACATTGCCCCATGTGATGCTCGTCGAGGTTCGCCAACCACCATTCCTTACTTCCCTCCGAATTAACGCTCAAGACTTACCATATCGCAATTATAGAGTTCATCTCAGGCTTCTCTGGCTCGGCCGGCACTGCAATCATCTCCTTAAGCCAAGCAGCACTCTCCACCGACGGCCGATACTTCAACCAAGCTGCTAAACAGCTCGATAACAACTGGACATTGCTCAAACGTGGCGTTGAAGGTGTTCCTACGTGGCAAGAATGGTAGGGGCTTTATAAAATGCAATTCAAGGACATTTCCGACCGAGGAAGCTAAGGGTACTTTAGGACTACGGAGCAAGCCCATGGGGGAAAAGCCGTGGGTGTGGATCCATCCTTAATCACTGCCTGTGAGTGCTACGATTTCCGAGTATCCTTGTACCCTAATTGACGCCGGGATAATTAGCTGGTGCACGGAAACTGGCGGAGACCTTGGAGAAAAACGGCTCGTCGCTGGTCGGAATCCAACAGAATTTGGTTGACTTGGTTTGGGGCAACGACCGTCCCCCTCGCCCAAGTGAAAAGGTACGGGTGCACCCGGTGAAGTACGCCGGCAAGACCTTCCAGGATAAGATTGCCGATCTGCGTAAGGAGCTGGAATCTAAGAAGAAAGCGGGGTTCATCATCTGTAGGGAGACGCCCCATGCTGGTTTGAAGACGAGTATCTAACTGTGGACAAAAGCTATGCTGGATGAGATTGCTTGGCTATTCAACTTGCGAGGAACCGAGTATGCATTCTCTCCTCCCCGTGCCTAATATTCATTTCATTTGCCGACAACTAACGCCAAATTAGCATTCCCTATAACCCTGTGTTCTTCTCATACGCTGTGATCACCCCCACTTCTGCGGAACTTTACGTTGAAAGTGACAAGCTCACACCGGAGGTGAAGGCACACCTTGGCAGTGATGTGGCTATCAAGCCATATGACACCATCTATGCCGATGCTCAAGCTTTGAGTAATACTAGCAACCAATCCACAGGCGAGGCGCCTACTAAGTTCCTCTTGTCTAACAAGGCTTCCTGGGCACTCAGCCTTAACTTGGGCGGCGAGGACCAGGTTGAGGAAGCTCGCAGTCCAATTGGCGACGCAAAGGCTGTCAAGAACGAGACTGAGTTGGAGGGCATGCGCGCTTGCCACATCCGTGATGGCGCAGCCTTGACTGAGTACTTCGCATGGCTGGAGAACGAGCTCATCAACAAGAAGACAGTGCTCGATGAAGTTGACGCCGCAG
The DNA here is from genome assembly GCA_023626375.1 of Talaromyces sp. PF30-5. NCBI lineage: Eukaryota > Fungi > Ascomycota > Eurotiomycetes > Eurotiales > Trichocomaceae > Talaromyces > Talaromyces sp. PF30-5. Next base: position 775,039 of record JAMAGU010000001.1, read on the forward strand.
ACAAGTTGGAGCAAATTCGTTCCAAGCACGATCTATTTGCTGGCCTTTCTTTCGACACTATTTCTTCCACTGGTCCTAACGGTGCTGTTATCCATTACAAGCCTGAGAAGGGAAGCTGCTCAATCATTGATCCCAATGCCATCTATCTCTGTGACTCTGGCTGTCAGTACTTCGACGGAACTACCGATACTACTCGCACATTCCACTTTGGCCAGCCCACCGAGTTTGAGAAGCGTGCATTCACCTTGGTTCTCAAGGGCTGCATAGCTATTGACACCGCAGTATTCCCCAAGGGAACCAGCGGCTTCGCCATCGATGTTCTAGCCCGTCAATTCCTCTGGAAAGAGGGCTTGGACTTCCTCCACGGCACTGGCCACGGAATTGGCTCATACCTGGTAAGCCAATACCGGCACTTTAAATCAGTAATGTTTTGTTAACATCAATGCAGAATGTCCACGAGGGCCCCATGGGCATTGGAACTCGTGTTCAATACACCGAAGTTCCCATCGCTGCAGGAAATGTTATATCCGATGGTTCGTTATGACCCGTACTCTTCAACCTAATGCTCTTTCTTCGTACTCACAAAATATTCTAGAGCCCGGATACTACGAAGACGGCAAGTTTGGTATCCGCATTGAGAGTAAGCATTTTGGAACCCGAATATGATACCGTAAACATTCGCTAATTACATAACTTTCTAGACGTTGTCATGGCTCGCGAGGTCAACCCCCCTCACAAGTTCGGCGACAAGCAGTGGCTTGGATTCGAGCATGTTACTATGACCCCCATTGGACGCAACTTGATTGAGCCATCCTTGCTCAGCGATGCCGAGCTGAAGTGGGTCAACGACTACCATGCTGAGATTTGGGACAAGACACACCATTACTTCAACTCTGATAAGCTGACCCAGAATTGGCTTGAGCGTGAAACTAAGCCAATCTCTAAATAAATCCGATGACAATGAGGCATCGTGGCATCTGTGACATAGCATATCACCCTATTCACGCAGAGAACTGGGTAATCGGGCGTACATTTATTCAAATAAAGAGGTATTAATAGCTTCTTCAATCATATTCCTAGTAATAGTAAAAACAAAGTTAAGCTGTCACGCGAAATTGAGATGTTTGGCTCTGAACCAGCCCGAGAAGAATGTAGCCGCCGAAGCTCATGTGGAGCTCACAACTTCGACTTCCCATCCCGCCCCGGGCACCACCACTCTGCCATTGTTGACCCCTCCACGCTTCATTGCCTTCTTCGGCACTCGAGAAAAGTGAGACCAAGCATGGTCTCAGTCCCTTCCTACCTACCCACGCGCGCAAGCCACTGAACCTAAACCACGGAGTCCTAATTAAAACTACCCCAGAAACGCCCGTTGCGGCCCCGCCTAACCCGCCCCTTGTCGCAGGCGACCACGTTCTCAACAACCACATAAATTCCGACCGGATACGCTGCGAAATAGTAGGGAATGAGTGGGAGAAACGGCTACGGTAACGGCTACGGGTACGCCGATGGCGGCCGGTACGACGATGGTAGATACGGCAGCAGCGAGAGTCTCGGAGTGAACGGGTATGGCGGTCGAGGGGGTACCAGCGGCTCCAGCGGTGGAGGAGGTGGAAGTCGTGATCGCCGGCCTGGTGGCTATGGAGGATTCTACTCTGAATCGAGCCAGCAGCCCTCTTTATCGCCAGGCCAATCGCCAGAGCGCCGACGTGACATGGCGGATCGGGACAGACAGCAGCAGCCTTCTCAGTCGACGTCCCGGTCTCGGCCACGGAATACCGATTCGGAACAAAGATACCAATCTGCGAGAGAGGATCGATCGACTGATGTCAGTCGCTATGCGAATAGTCGCAGTCGAGACAGGACCGTCCCCGACGCCAGTCCTGTAGTAGTCAATACCGCTGGGCAGCAGTCAGTGGAAGAAGTGCTACAGGCTATTCAACGTGATTGGGATTTTATGACAGATGCTGAGTGCATTCCTGTCAATGTGGCGCTGAACTTGATGGACACAAGCACATTGGGAAAGGCAGATCGCGAACCCGAGTTTTTGAACATGCATGCTCGGATCCAGAAGACGTTAAAGTCGATCGTCAACGAGCACCATCAGGGATTTAACAGTTCAATCGGAACGTACCATAAGATTCAATCCAACATTTCTAATTCGCAGGGCCGAGTAAGGGACCTCAGAACCTCCCTGGAGGAGGCCAAATCTGGGTTGCTATCAACAAAGCCTGAGCTGAAGGGATTGGCCACATCCTCTCAAAATTACGATGATATTCTGCAACTATTCGTTCATATTGAGGAGATTCAGTCCCTCCCAGAGAAGCTTGAGTCTCGGATCTCGGACAAGAGATTTATTGCGGCGGTCGAAGTACTTCACACTGGGTTGCGATTGCTTCGGCGCTCTGAGCTCGAGGACATTGGTGCCTTGTCTGATATTCGTGCCTACTTCACAAACCAGGAGATCTCCCTCACGGATATCTTGATTGAAGAACTACATGACCATCTATATCTCAAATCTCCATATTGTTCAGATCGCTGGAAGACGCCCGCTACCGAGAAGGAAATTAATCCGTCAAGCTGGACGGGCAACCGGACTTGGGAGCGACCTGTATACGGCTTTCTAGCGAAATTTGATCCTACGACACCTATGATAGAAGATACATCACGGAATCCAGAGGCAGACACCTTTTCGTACATCCAGCTATTAATAGAGGCCTTGAACAGAATGGGTCACCTGGATACCGCCGTGGACAGAATTGAGCAGCGCCTGCCGGTTGAACTTTTCACAGTGGTGGATAAGACAAATGCTGAAGTTGACGCGCGCTATCCTACACCGAACCGCAGCTATTCATCTCATGATAACCAGCTTAAGTCAAATCTCCCCACAGAAACCATTGAACAACGTGGCCATGTTCTTTCCGAATTCCTTTGGGCTCTATATGCGAAGTTCGAGGCAATTGCCGAAGGACACCGAGTCGTGCATGATGTTGTCTCTGGAATCGTTGAACGAGAAAATTTGACCAAGAGCGAAACACTCAGCGACGGATTCAAAGAACTATGGAAGCTTTTGCAAAGCGAGGTGAGCTTATGTGTTCTGAAATCCCTTGGCTTTGAGTTTTGAAGTTGACAGCATTTAGATTCGATCATTGCTGCATGACTATCTTGCAACTGATGGTGATTCGTCTTCGAGATCCCGAGGCGAGGAGACAGATGCCCGACGGAATTTCAATTCCAATAATAGAGACAAGAACAAGGTATTTTACCTCAAAAACACCATGAAATCGTCCCCAGTGGCTAATAGCTCCCAGAAGATGTTTAAACTATCCGATTTTGATCAGAACTCGGAAATGAAGGCTGAACAAGATGAACTGGATGAGATTCTCAAATCATCAGTGCCAGGTCTAGTTTCTAAGTCGAGGCAAAAGGCATCCGCTGCAGACGCAGCACAAGCCCGACAAGGGAACTCCGGCACTGGTCATAAGATCCTTCTTGAGCCAAGTGTCTTCAATATGAGACTACTCCTCCCGCCATCACTTTCCTTCATCCAGCGCCTTAAGGACATTGTGCCAGTTGATTCAGACATATCTATGGGCACGGTAACTTCTTTCCTCGACGATTTCATGGTCAACGTGTTTTTGCCCCAATTGGATGAAACCGTCACCGATCTGTGCACTCTCAGCTTTATCGCTGCTGATGCTTTCACGGAGGATCCCCAATGGACCAAGGTGTCCCCTCGGCCTATTTTCAAGGTTAGTTTGGAAAATCGTCAATGCTTTCCTGACCATTCATTAATAAGGCAATCAATAGGGAACGGTTAAGTTCATGACGATCGTGCGAGAGTTCAGCAAAATGCTATCGAGTATCCCACATGATCAAGCATTCACACAGCTTCTGATTGACCAAATTGTGACTTACTTTGATAAGTGTTGTGGATGGTACAAGGGTGAGTCAAAAGTCCCAAACCAAGAGTTTGAATACATTTTAACTGTCATTTAGCAATGGTCACAAAAGTTTCCGCACGCAACCATGGAGGCGAAGTAAGATTGAAAGCTGCAGCAGCATATGCTGAAACCGGTGATATCCGCGATGTCGTTGAAGAGCTATGGAAAGGAGCTGGATCGAAAAAGCAGACTCTCATTGACACTGTAAGCTTCAACACAGCTCTTTTGGTTTGAGTTTAACTTTCTTTTCGGGCAGCAAGACTAACAAACATAGGAAATTGATCTCTTATTGAAGAGGACAGACGCCGTTCCGTTAGAGCCATACGATATTATATCAGACCCGAAGACTGTTGTTGCTCTTTCACTCCTATATAACAGCATGGTAAGCACTTTTTCGTAGATTTTGCTCGACTCAATCATCTAACGAAGTACTAGGAATGGCTGGGAAGTCACCTCGCAAAGATCCGACTTGTCGTCGACCCGTCTCATGACACAAGCTCAACAAAAATGTCAGCCAATGGCCGACCATCCCGTAGATGGACTCTCTTCGGCGCCATGAGACCTAAGCGTGACAGCATCAACCAGCCAGTGCATCTGCCATTAAACCATGAGACAGCCGCAGCTTTTGATAAAACCGTTCAATCCCTACACTCCCTTGGAACCAATGCCCTTCTGACTCTCCATGTCGATATTCGCTGTGGTGTCATCCATATGCTGACACGAACAATGTCCGGCCCCAACCCTCCGACTATCCGCAACTCCGAGCCTACAACACCATCTCCAAACACATCAGACAATTGGTGGCACATTATCATGAACCAGCCCACTGCTGCATCTCCAACAATCCTCCAATTAAACGGGGACTTGATCGCATTCGACACAAATATTGCTACATACCTCGGGTCCGCAGAGCGCTGGTTTATTGCATCCGGTCTGGCAAGGGTAATCGATCGCGTCTTCGTTGCCTGCACTAGATATATTGGTGCTATGAATGAAAATGGGGCTCTACGTCTGCAACTGGACGTTCTGGTTCTCCAGCAGAACCTCAAGAATATCATCATTGACCCAATGATTGACCCTTCGTTAACAGCCGAACATGAAGTTGTCGCTCTGCCCCGTAGTGCCAAATTCTTGGATTGGTTCCTGGAGGGCGCAGAGAAAGCCCTAGACTATGCGAGCGAGGAGAAGGGTACATTTGCTGCCCAAGGTGAGAAAGCCTTGGCTGCAGGAAATGGCGAGCCATTCACATACGATGAGCTCCGTATTCTTGTAGACCTCTGTTTCTCTGAAATCCTACGTGGCCCGCGTGGAGCCGAGAACAGAGAAGACTTTATGTCTGCGAAGAAGGCTAGTGCAGATGCGTTGCTGCGTCTGAATGAGGTGATGTGGGATGCACGATAATGGTTTGCATAGAAAGCACACGCACCATATCTCTTGATCCCATAGCCAGGAATTCATACATTATTTGTTTGTTTGTTTTATTTTACGCTCCATGTCCCAATATCCGGATGATGTCCGGCATAGCTCCAAATGTAATTCGACCACCTATCCCCTAAAATAGTACGCTTGGGGGAAACAGAACCCGCGACTGAGCTACCCAGATAGGCCCCATCCTCAAACCACAGCTGAGAATGTCTCGTTTGGGCATATAGGTACGGGTGGCTGCATGACGAACGGTACTTTGTACGACATACCAATGCAGTAACACATCAAGGTCCCATGTCCTGCATATAGGGTATCGCTGTGCTCCGTCGAATTTCATGGTCTCGAACTATGCCAGGTGTTTTTGCAACCCTTTATCTGAAACATTCAGCTGCTACGACCATACGCCCGGTCTGCAGGAATTAGCGTAACCACTTTATTCTGAAGCGTTTCGCAAACCCATCCCGATCATCATTCACGGGGATGGCTCTGTAGAACTATACCAGCCCCTGAAGCAGTTTTGAAAAAAATCACCAACTACTTGGAAAGTTATTTCTTTCAATAGCTAGCTATAAATCCTTTGAGCATTGAAACAGCTTCTCTTGCCTATATGAATGTCTGATAATTATCAAGACCAACCTTGCTCTTCTTTTTTTAATGCCTCCAATTCTCTCGGTGATCACGGCTCTTCTTGCCGCTCCTCTATCTACTAGATCTCCTCCTATGAGAGAACCATGTACAAGCGCCGATATCATCACCACTCTTACGACAATAACCCAACAAGCACATGAATGGAACTATGCTTTACAAGGCGTTGGCAATGGTACCATACAAGCACAAGTAGGCGCTCTTATTTTCCAAGCTCGCAATGATCTTAATAATGATTGGAATAGATCATCATGTCTGGAGCCAAGCAACAGTTGATGCTAATTAGATCAGCGCAACGAGAAAATTGCAGCGCACCGACCGATAACCAGGAGAAAGTCTGTGAAGCAATTCAGGAGGCAAGATGCTGTTTCGAATCACCGGTTCCGTTGGGGTTTCTGTCTGACGCTTTAATGCGGTTTAGTTTGCGCGATTGGAGGAAGTGGCATTGTATACCGTGAAAAGCAAGAATGATACAGTGGTTGGGACGCCGAAGTATAACTTCAGTTATGTCCTTCAGTACGATGAAGATGCGATTAATGTAAGTAGTGAGATGTCTTGTGTGCTTGTTGCAAACTAATGTTTTTGATGACGCAGAGTTATGTGTTTCAACTAGTCGGAACAGTGCCGGATTGCATCGATGAGATTGCGCCCCAAGTCAACGCTCTAGTTGCTTCTCTCCGAGATGCGGTCAATGCTTACAGTGAATATTGAGGCGCATGCCCGTGCGTTCTGCGTGACTGACTGGTCGAATGATATTGTAATGAGAATAACACCCATTTGATAAATCAGATAAGCCCCATTGCAGAGAAAGTGCTACCTATTATATCTTTGGGCAACGTCAAGTGTGATCTAGTATCTTGGGATATGGCACAAATTGAACGGTTTACGGGCAGACGCTTGATAAGATTTCAGATAAAAAGAATAAACTCGCATTTGCCCGATAGCTCCATGGCTTCGCTTCCAGTAAAAAAGAAAAACCCCCGATGCCAACCTAGATTTCGCCGACCAGACCAATAGTAATAACAGAAAAAGAGACGAAATCAGATGAAACAAGTGCAGCTGTGAAGAGAATAAGAGGAGGGTAGTAGATAGAGGAAAGAGGAGAAAAGAAAATAGTTTAAGAAAGATAAAGAAGTCGCAGCAGGGTCAACGGTATGAAGAAATACGCTGTTGAATTGATCCAGACACACGAGAGCACTTATCACTCCCAAACGCAAATCAGAGAATCAGAAAGGATAAACGTGGAAAACAACCTGCATCAAGGGAAGAAGAAAAAAAGCCAAGCCCCAGGAAAGAACAAGAAGAAGTCAAGTAGGGCCGAGGAAAATGAGGGTATGTTCAGAATCTTAATCAAGAACGCGACAATCGTTATCACATCGAACGAAAGATTAAATAGAGCGGAAGAATCTACTCAATGTCCAGATTCTCCAGGTCCTTCGATTCCTCATAGTCCTCGTAGTCTAGACCTGCGTCACGGCAACGTTGAAGCCACTTCAGAGCGATGCCATTGCGGCGGACAACCTCGGCCTTCAGCTTAGAGTTCGACGCGCTGATCTCATTTAGAGCGTGAGTTGTAGTAAGGCTATGTTGCTCAAATCGCTCGTCAATGCTCTTTCGCTCTTCTTGGAGCTGGCAAATGTATTCGATTGCCCGCTGTAGTATGGCTCCCTTGTTCTTATCGCAATTTGGAACAAGTCGGGCGATTTGATTTATGCCCTCATTGATGGCTTCGCGACGTCGACGTTCAACTATGATAGTTACGCGTAAGTGGAAAAGCTTCTTCGACAGAAAAACACGGAGTCAACACTAACCTTCTTTGTGGTTGTTCTTGCGGATTTGATGCCATTCGGGTGAACCGACAGTAGGCTTCTGATTCATTTGCTGTGCCTCACGCGCAGCGTACACAGCAGCAGCAGTAGAATTGTGTGTATGGGACGGGCCCATTGGTGGTTGTCCCATATCATCACCAAAGGTCAACCCTGATGTAAGGTTATTTGCATCGAAGGCTGCATCGGGAGGAGGTGGATATTTGTGTTGGGGCGCATGAGCTGCAAGGGCAGCCTTTGCGTTGGCAGTAAGAGCACTGTCATCAGACAAGCCATTTTGACCAACATGTTGGAGAATTTGTTGGTCAATGTTAAGCTCGGCGCCGGTGTTTGGCAGTGCATGGTCGTAGTTCAACGAATGGCCGAAATTGTGCTGGTTGTCACCCATGCTGCCGTTGCTACCGTGTGATGAGCGATTCAACCGCTGGGAGTCGTGACCCAGGTCGTCAGAGAGCTCGCGCTTGCGCTTGTGGCCGTCAGGACTGTTCATGGGATCAGACATGGTATATCAGTTAGAACCTAGGTTGGAAGGCCCGTTAGTAATCCAGTGAGGGGAAATCGCCGAATAGAGAATGGTCTATGGGGAGTAGGGCAGGAGGGGATCCCGGGTGTCAGTGAAGTTCGGGTTAGTGAAAGGTTGTTCGCGCAGTTCTGGCTTATCTCCCCCGGGAGGATCGATCGTCGCTCCCCCGAGGGGTAAACAGAAAAGGTAAACGCGTAAAATTCACGCGCCCCGTGAAGCGGGATGCCAACCGGATGGATGGGATCGACTGGCATCATCACCAGGAAGGGTTGCAGCCATTGTCTAACTCGCGACAGCCCGTCTACAGACTCATGACTCGACTTGAATGACCTTGAGGCTCTGGCGCACTACACAGAGCGGCGCGAAGGCATCAGAGGCGCGTCATGGCTGCGGGCGACCGATGGAAGACAGGCAAGGGGCAGATGGCGGCGTCGAGAGACATGAGAATAGTATCAAGACGCGACCCGGGAGGGTGTAGATGGAGATACAGATAAGGGAAGTGATAAAAAGAGATTCGTTACCTTGGATGATCCTCTTTATCACCTGACAGGAGGTCACCTGCCACGGACAATAACAAGACCAGAAGTCACGTTTTTCGCGATATGCGAACTTCAAGATGAAGACCCCAAATTGTAGGGGAAGAAAGGGAGTGCAAACGGATTCAAGAAAAGGAGATCGGATCGATAATCCACTTGAAAACACTGATTTAACATGTAAAAGGGATGGTCTTTTGAGAATCGTCGAGTCGAAGTGAACTCACGTGGATTTGGGGGGGAGAGTAGAGCGTTGTTCGGAGGCGCACATCTACCAAGAGCGCACTAAGTCACCTGACCTTGTTCCCAACATGGTAACACAATGCAGTGTTGTAGATCTACATACTTCCGAAATATATTTTTTTGCTTATTTCTACATTTATCTCATTGATATCTTCCCACCATCGTCAAGGATTTTATCTTTTGGCTCTTTGGTCTTTCGCCGTCACGATCGGTCATGTGCAATAGCCCCGTGCCCCTCACACACACTCTTTGCCATTCTGCCCTCTCATTGGTTCATCTACCACACCATCACGTGTAAGTACAACGCATGGACCACTATCTATCCGGATCGGGTATGGCGCGGCTGCACTATTTCGGGAGATGCGAAGTATAGACATCAACGAAACCCTCCAGAGCTAGGGACTGTCCCCGGGGCTTGTCGTCTATTCTCGCCTGGTGAGAATGGCTGATCTACTTGCTCAATACATCTTGCTTGTCTCAATGATGAAATGTCACATGTCTGACCCTGTATTTCCCTTCTTAGTGGACTTAGGGGTTGCACCCGGGCTGGAGGGGCTAGATTCTGGTCGTTGGATGTAAAGGATCGCCCGGTCATAAGACCCCCCAAAATTAAAGTGGATGTGTGTTCTGCAGAAATAGTCGATCTCCCATGCGATTATCGAACAAAGATCTACATAACTGATATCAGTATAGAGAGGGGTTGAAGCATAACATCCAAGCCCTGGGGGTAAAAAAACAAAGCCACACCCAGTCAAAGACCGCGGATCTATCATCACGCATCAACAATACGCAAGGACCCAGATTTCAAGGCAACTATTGAGTAGCGATCATTTATAAATGTTGTTCCACTACTCCATCTATATAGGGATTCATAAGTACATCAGCCTCGGAGAACTCACTAGGAGCAGGCAACCGTTCAACCCCTCCTCGCTCTCTCCACATTTCAACTCCACTGAGCGCGTTTGAGTCTCGGAGTGTCTCACTCCGCACGACGAAGTCCAAACACCATTTTCGGATCTGCCGTAGTATCCGCGAAACAAATTCCCTCTTCCTGCGCCCCAAGTTGATCCCAACATAGAATCTTCACATCCATCTGGTTCCCCGCCTGTGCATCCTCCCGTGACCCCGACCCGGCCCGCTGCGTCACTGCAACAACGGCGCTGGTCCCCGCATAGAGCGCCGGTGGCTTGGTATCATCTGCCGCCGGCTCTTCGCCTGCCCGATTAGCAAAGACAATGACCACCCGCTTCTCTTTCTGTTTCGGGTTGGATCCCTGCGAACCGGTCGCAGTCTCCACATCCTCATCTGTATCCTCGTCCAAATTTCGTGCATGCTGCATCTCTTTCTCTAGTAGCGGCATGAACCGCTGTAACCAATAACTAAAAGTATCCATGTCCGGGTCACCGTTCAAAGCGGCCAAGGCGTCGCGGCTGTGCATGCTTAGCCAGGCCATAGAAAGAATCACGAGCTGCGATCGGGAGTCCAGAATGCGTGAGGCGAACTCAAACGCAGTGTAGGGTGCTTCGAATTTGTAAGGGTTGATATCCATGCAGATCCCGAATGATGTCGCCACTTTTTTGTGTTCTGATCCCGATCCTGATTTCTGTGTAGAAGGAGCGCTTGTTCCTGCACGTACATCATCACCCTCGCCACTGGCTGCATTGTTGTTTCGGCGAATATCGCCCACGAGATCTGATGCAGCACTGGATTCACGCTGTGCATCCTGCGAACGGAACTCAAGGTCGTGGAACCCCCGCTCCACGTTACCTTCTGCTGCCCAGGTGTCGTCGGTGAAATACAAGAAGCATTTCCGATAGTTGTGGATCACCTTACCATGCTCATCAACAACGATAAGAGAGTTGTAGTACTTTGGGGTTTCTGTGGTCTCATCTGCACTAGCTTCAATCTCAGGATAACCAACGCAAACTTTGCAGTTTAGCCGTTTTGCTGTTTCGCGTGCCCAGTCTGCACTGGGGCCCGTGCCAGCAGGCTCTAAATGTGGCTTTATAGCTTCTAGCGAGGGGAAATTGTAACCTGTATATTGGCGTGAGTACATGGTACATTGGAGGTACATATAGAAGAATCCTTGTAGGCAGTTTGGATGACATGTGTCATGCTTCATATTGTAGGCGATTCAGGACGGAAAAGATGTTTGAATCAATGCATACCAGTCAATGCCATTTCTGGCAACACCAGAATATCTGGTCTCAATCTCTCCGGTTCAATCGCTATAGATTTCACCAGGCCTTTGACTCCAGCCGTGAGAACCTTGCCCCGATTGAGTATCTCATTGGCCCGTTTGATATTGCCTTCAAGATCACCCAGTCTTGGGGCAAATTGAAGTGTTGCGATCCGCATGTTGTAGCAGCGCGACGTCGAGAATCTTCTCCTCGCGCGCGTAAATTGATATGAAGGAAAAGAGTGGTGGCGTAAGAGATAAAGTGTATGTTTGTGTGAAGAAAGATTCAAAATGCCGTTTACCCTGGAGGCACAGTTCAATGCCATGCAGATATCAAACCTTGATTGATGTTCCTGGACCCTGGTTTGAGGCCCCAATTCCAAGTAGGTCGCTGCCAAAGTGGACCACTCATGCGGGTGAACTCCCCGCTTACGTCGACAGTCCAGAACTGTGTTTGTCACGTGAATGAAGGAGACCTCTTTTGAGATGAGCAGAATATTAAGTGAACGGAATTGAAGCAATTCTCTATATACATATATACATGTCTCAATCAATAGGAAATGAAGGACTGATGAAATCGACGCTGAATGTGGGCTGGATTATCATGATACAGACCTCGTTGATAGCTCCAGGGTGCCGATAGCCACTGGTACCAATCATGGTACAGCCCGCGCCAAAATCTCCGGGAAGGCGGATTACGTACAACATTTGTAAAATTATTTATGGGGAGTTAGAGACTATCATAGTTCATGATAGTATTGATTGGATAATTACTTTACACACTGCGTTGAGATGCAAGAGAAAATAACCTTGGATATATGTGGGTATGTACTGCAGTCATCATCAAAACACCAGGTGAATGTGCGAACAGACTGAAAAAAGAATATGAGCCCCAGACAATAAACGCCATCCGACAATGCTAGGGAAAAATATAGCTAGTTTTATATTCATTCCAATATTCATTGGTAGAAACTAGTTTCCTGGCCAGAACGGGTGCCTCACACCGTTGCATCCCTATTCACTTTTAGAGAACTTGTTCTTGTCGTCTGAAGGTTTGGCATGTGCTTTGCTCAAGTCCAGAGGAATATAAGCCAGTCCGTGGGCTCCTGTTCGCCGGATTCTCTGCTCCGTGCGAGATAGAGTCTGACCTGGGGTATCAGGAGCATACGCAACCTTGTATCCATGGTTGGGATATTCTGGGGGCGACATGCTCTGTGTATATGGAGTCGAAGCAGAGAAACTTCTGTGTGGGCTGTAAGAGTAGCTTTGTGACTGATTAAAAGGCTGAGGATCATGCCCATCGAAAATCCTGGGTCCATTTTTTAACTTCTCGGCCATGATGCGAGCTTCAGATAACAGCAGTTCATCTTGGTCAATCTCAAGCTGTCGATGTGCCTGGGATGCAGCCTCAGTTCCGGCATCTGTTGGTCCCTTGCGCTCTGTCAATTCTCTAGCGCGTTCCAAGCATGGCAATTTCGGAAGCGGCTTGGCATATGTTGAAGCAAACGAGTACTTGGCCGTGGGCGGCGAGTTTGGCACGAGATCAGAGACTTTAAGTGTTTTATGCTCTGGTTCCTCCTGGGACTGCGCCAAAGCCGATTCGTCCAAATCCCTTTTCCGATTCCTAGCTTGTTCGAGCTCCCTTTCGCGCTCCAACTCGCGTTGACGCTGCTGTTCCTTTTCAAGCTGCCGTGCTTTCTTGCGTGCTTGTCTCTCTTCAACACGTTTAAGGATTCTATGCCAAGCAGCTCGCTCTTCTTCTTCTGTTTCGTAAACTATAAGGAGTTAATGTTAGGACACTGTCTTGTTACATTTTTGGCAACAAAAGGTTGAAACTTACCAGGAGGCCCATCGGAGAACTTCCGCTTGCTTGAGGATGTAAGAGAGTCTTGCGATGATACGGACGATTCTAAAGGGGCAGTAGACCCGTTGAACCCTTGCTGCTTTGTCAAAGAAGGCGCTTCAGAAGGCGCGGTTCTCAAGCTGTGTGTCTTATCTTCAACCACGGCACTCGCCAAAGATGGACCAAGAGAGACTGCTGGCTGGGAAAATATTGTGCTCGGTTGTTTGGTATTTTCTTCGATCGGCTCGGGGGTAGTCGAAGACGTAGAGGCCGCCTTCGGTTGTTGGAATAAGGGGGACGCGGAAGATGTGGTTGTCGCTGCTGGTCCAAAAAGACCAGAGTTCGGCGAAGACGTTTCTTTAGATTGAGCAGACTTATTTGAGACCGCAGGCGTCATATGAGCTGCTCCTTTTCCTGTAAACAAACCTGTTGTGGAATCATTTTCACTGCCACTGAAAGCATTGGCTTCGCCGGACAGTCCGAACGCTGGCAATGCTGCTTTACCCCCAGATTGAGGGGCTGAGGTAGCGGAAGGGAATTTAAATGGCGATTCAGAGCTCTGTGCCGGCTTCTGGAAATTGAATCCCGAGGCTGGGCTAGAGACTGAGGGGTTTGGTGTAGCTGCAGAGCCGGGGGAAATGAAGACTGAAGTTGGCTTAGTAGCAGAAGCTGATAGATCACCTGCAGGAATCCCGAATGGTGATGGCTTGGGCGATTGATCTTGTGTGTCCTTAACGTTTGTTGATTCTGATTGAGGGAAAAGAGGCTTTGCAGCTGGGAAGGGCGAAGACGAGGTGGTAGCAGAGGCTTCTAAAGATTTAGGCTCTTTGGATCCAGTGGAGGGAATGAAGGGGTTGGTGGTAGGGACTAGCGGTGTCGATTCTTGCGTACTTGGGATTAGGGAGGGCGCAGGAGATTGGGTGGCTGGTGCGGATGATTGAGGATTTGCGAACGAGAACGTAGGTGCAGCAAATGGGTTTGAAGTTGTAGTTGCAGGCCCTGCTGGTGACTGAAAAAGACCGCTGAAGGGAGAAGATGCGGGCGGTTGGCTAGATGCCGAGGAAGAAAACACAGATGACCCTTGTTCTATCTTATTTGAAGCCGATTCCGTCGGCTTGGTAAATGAAAAAAGAGACTGTGATGGTGCCGGAGCAGAAGTTTGAGCGATGCCAGTCGCATGAGAGGGTGATACGGAGCCAGCTGGCTCTGTTTCTTTTTCGATATTGCTAGCTGCGTTGCTGCCAGGAAACATTGGTGCGAAGGGAGATTGGGTCAAAGAAGAAGGCTGAGGACTCGAAGTGCTTGGTGGGATGGTTGATGGCTGGTCTGAACCGAAGAAAGAAGTACTTGCAGGTGGAAGAGACTTCTGGAAAGGGTTGAAGATATTGGGTGCGGGAGTGTTCATGGGGGGGTCAGACTCCATTGTAGAAGCATTTGGTTCTACCTTAGGAGCAGGTGTCAAGTTACCCTTAGCACTAACAAAAAGAGAATTGTTGGTATCAACAGAAGCACTTTCAGACATGGCCGTGCGCAGCTGTAGCTCTGACTTGTCGATCATGCCCATCTTAGCGGCATCTTTCAAGGTCATTCCCAGGATGATGGAGGCTAAGTTTCTTCCCACTCGCTTGGACTCAACGCAGTACTGTGAATAGGCGTGTTCAGACGAGGGCGAGAACTCTAGTCAAGCTGTTAGAATCTTGCAAATAATAAAAGCCAAATAAATGCAGGATGAAAGCAATATTGGCTGGGATACGTACGAATAGAATCGACCTCTCGGTTTCCCCAGTTGAGATAAAGATTCCCATTGGCATTCTCCGCCAATTGCAAATCCTGTTCTTCACAGAACTTTATAGTCTGTTCATCGTCATCAAAATGCAGCACCCGTGTTAACTCATCGACCGTCCACTCTTCATTCTTATGTTGCTGGGACTTGGGCGTCTTGCAGTAGCCTTTCCAAATGGCTCGAATGGCTGTCTGGCGAATATAGCCGAAGGAGATTTCAGCAACACACGCCATCAAATAGGAAACACTTGGCGAGTTGACAATATTGAAAAAACGAGTGTAACCCGCCTGAGCAATAGCATTGGGTCGTCGTGCATCCAGAATGCCTTGATGCTCCCAAAAGTTGCCGGCAGCTGCATAAAGCTCGAGTGCGATTTGGACACGGGGAGATGTCAAAAGACGAGCAGGCCATTTTGAAACACGAGTTTCGAGATCCGGTCGTGGGTCATGGATGGAGAAGATGATGTAATATGCGCTGAATTCATCCTCGTTGGCAAACTGAATATCACGATTATCATCGTAATAGTACATTAAGGACAGCATCGTGTTGTTCAGTTGTTCACGTTCTTGATGACGGTCAAAGGGCTCTTCATTGGCTGGACTGGATAGTAGGTGAAGAGATACGATATGGAACCGAGCAATTCTTTCTAGACAGGTCACAGCGATCTTCACATCGTTCTCCTGCGAGACTTGTTGAACGGAGAAGTCGTTACGAATAGACCGCGTACGGTCCCACACAAATTTGTGAATGAGTCCTAACGGCTCACTACCAGAGATGACATAGCGAATGAGGTAGTTCATGGTCTGTAAAAGGGCATTCGGAGTTCGAATGTCCGAAGGAATCTGCGCGTCGTGTCCAGCAGCAGAACGTCGAAATCGTTTCAGCATTTTGGTCTCCATAAATTGAAGGATTCCTGATGATGGGTGAAGATACTGAAAATACCATAATTGAGGCGCGGTTAGATCCGGGGTAAAGGACGAATATAACCAAGAATGAATGACGGGCACCTTACTTTTTCGCTCTTGTCCACCATCTTTTGCACAATGCGTTCAACGCTTTCGAACTCAGGGCACATGCCATTACAGGCTGCCACCGGTGTGATAGCTTGGCCAAGTGTGGTAGGGCAGTCGGGGTCAGCCATCTGTCCTGTCTTGATCGCCTCTTGTCTTTCCTTCGCACGACTGAGTTTGAGCTACCATTTAGATCAGCTAATGTGTTCAGAGAGCGGCAAAGGGTGGTATTGGTGAGGTCGGGCCTTCTCACCTTGTCAAAGCGCTCATTATATTTAGCTTGCGTCGCTGAATCCTCCACAGGAATATTGTGCAATCCCTGGCCAGGTGCTTCTGCAGCTTGACTTGTTTGAGTACGGACTTGAGTGGTAGATCCATTCTGTAGACCAGCAAATGGCGAAGCTGACTGGGCCTTCAATGCACCAAAAGGATTCGGGGGTTGCTTGCTCTGACTCGGCTGGGCGAAAGGGGAGTTTGTCCGTTGGTTTTGAGAAGCACCTGTTGCAGGAGTCGGCGTTCCTGAGTGCTGTGTACCTGTGGACATAGCGCCAGCACCACGTCCAGGGCCACGAGCACGAAATTGTGGGGCGCCTTTCCCTCGATTGACCAACTTCCCTCGGGGAGCACTGGAGCCTCTGGGCTGAAACTGCGAGCCTCGTCCAGATGCTGTCCGCCGACCACGACCTGTCGTAGACGCATTTGTCACTGATCCTCTCTGGCCTTGTCCAGCAGCTAGATTGGCGAATGGACTGGACATCCTGCCCGCTCTCAGCGGAGAATGCTTAAAGTGCGACCAGCCACTTCACCTCTAGCACTTCGCAACTCTATTTAGCTGGGATTTATGCGGTTTGACTGCGATGTGAATCTTTCGGACGATATAACGATGGGGATTCGATAGGAAAGGCCTGTGGTTTGAAGCTCAGTCGCCAGGGCGAGAACAAAAAGTCAGTTTTTGTCATGAATGAACGTAAGAATCCGTTGGACGAGCGTGTATGCGAATGCGGGTTTATGTGACGGGCGATATTGGTACCTTTCGAGCGCTGCTAGTTTCTATTAAGAGGGATAGCTGGATATTTTATCGCGACCGGTAAGACTTGGGTATTTGTTCATTCAATCGATTGAACAGCTGGGCAATGCGGCGCGACGGAACGGGGCTTGCACCAGCCACTGGCGAAAGGTTTTAGTATCAAAGAAAGGTGCTGCGCGAGCGCGCGTATTAGGAATAGCAACATATCAGAGCCTCTTTTACAAGAAAATCCAGCAAATGCGCTGGGGAGATATGGAACGTACCTGTTCGAGTCGGAGTTGAATGATCGATCGATGCTCTGCTGATTCACGCGAGCTTGAAGAGGCGGGCGCGGGTCCATTATTAGCCGCGCGTCTGACGCCTAGGCGGCTGGTGCATTTTTTTTATGCCTACATCCATGGATTGTTGCCATGAACGTTTCATTTTCTAGGTTATTAAAAGATTTTTTATTTTTATTTCCATTGCTTTCTCTCTTCCTTTTTATTTTTCAATATCGTTTAATTTCATGTGAACTATCTACCAGGTATTTATTGAAATGTCTCCAAGAACAAGAAAAATGGGAGGTCAAAAGACCATATACATGAAAAAAAGACCATGATAAAAAAAAAAAAAAAAACCAAATAAAAAAAGTATTAACGAAAGTTGAGAAGGTTAACAAATAATAAGTGTAGAAGAGTGGGTAGAAAATCCAAGAAACCGAATCATAGAGAAACAGAGATATTCACCAAAATCAAAACCAAACCAAGATATTTTCAAGAGAGAGGAAAAAAAGCATGAAAATCCAACCCATATCTGCGATGTTCCTCTTATGTCGACACCATCCTTTTTTTATTCACAATCAAAGATAACTCCCTGACAAAAGCCCCTTTATTGAGTGCTTCAAATGGTATTTAGAGCCATCAGTCATATATTCGTTAAAAAGCCCGTGGCTTCTTCAAGTCATTGCAATGCCTTCAACCGGTACCAGCCCGTCCGTTGAATTTAGGCAGAGTGAGAGAGCGTCATCCCGTTAGGGTGGCCTAGAGAGCCAGTGCGGAATGGCAGAGCCCTTTGTGCCATGTCCATAGGAGATTGGGCATGGTGATGAGACATCTCATGCATCTGGGGCCCGGTCATGGGCAGATGGTAGGTCATGGATGGGGGGTGAATAGTCTGGCTGGTTGGTGCAGTAGTGTATCCCACTGGGCTGAAGATATCCTGGCGGAATGTGGGGGTGACCCAGGAGTCGTAGGGACCTGGAACTGTTTGACGCTGCTGGTCTGGACTGGAGGATGTAAAAGAAGTGTTCTGTGAAGAGTAGTCGAAGACCGAGACATCGTGGGGGCTGATCATCTCTGTGCTCACGGGGGTGCTGAGCATGGGCTGAGAGAAAGAGTCAGTGTAGTGAGGCGGGGTGGCATAGTAGGGCCGCTCTTGTCTGCCATCGAAGCTGAGAGGCTCGGGAACTGCGAAGCTGCCAGGTAGAGAGCGAGCGTTGGCCATGGGGAGAGTATCGATTGGTGTTGTCAGTGTGCTAGCAGCTTGCTCAACGCATGATGTTGGGGTCATCAAGCCATCATCGATAGGCTCGGGTGCTTCAACGTGTACGACTTCATTAGACTCTTCATCCTCATCACCATCGCCCTTGGGGCTAGGGCCTCGGTTCTGAACAAAAACAACCATGTTGCCGTCTTTAGAATATTAGTGAAATGATCACTTGAGCTTAAGAAAAGATACAACACATACCGACTTCACCACGCTCCAGGCGCTCTTCCATCTTTCGTACGCGCAGGATCTCGTAGATAATTTCAACGTGAGAGGCGTGCTTCAGGCTTCGCTTAGTGTCGCCAGCGACTTCCTTAAGCTTGTCTGCAGTGATACCGTAGCCACCAAGCTTACGGATAATGTGAAGCAAGAGTTCAATGCGGTCTATAAAATTTAAGTCAGGAAGGCTGTATCAAACAAGACACAAATGAATAAGAGAACTTACACTCCTTGCGCAGGTGGTCAGGCTCCTTGTGCATAACACCGGGGGGCCACCACTCTGGCTTGGTCTTCTCAGGATCACCGCCAGATCCGGGGGCAGATCCCGGTGGGGCCTTTCCTCCATTGTAAGGGTGTCGCACTTGCTTGCGAGGCTCAATGAACTTGATGAAAGCCTTGGCAACCATGCGGCAGTTCAGCTGTTGGAAATGCTTCAGAGCTCCTTCGTAGTAACTGGTGACTTTTTGGGCATCTCCAATGCGGAGAGGAATCATATCAGTGGAGCCATTAGGGGAGTGGTCGTCGCTATCAGAGCCGTCATCATAGCGGTTATCGGTGACAGAAGTGCCTGGGGCATTTCCACGGCGACGTCGAACACGACGGGGCGATGCTTCTAAAGTACCTAAATAGATTTTAGTTAGATCTGCGCATAAAGTCCGAAATTATAGACTCAGACATACGGCGAGCACTGGACTGGTAGCCCACTCTTTCTCCCAGGATTTCAAGGAAATTTTGGCGAACTTCAGGTGTGAATAGAGTCGAGTTCTGGTCTTGGATAGATGGTGATTCTTCAACCTTGATCTTTCCCTCGTTGTCGAGGTAGATCATAGCGTAATGGGCATAAGGCAAACGGAAGGATGAGCGAGACTGGGTCATCATAGACTGCGCAAGGTTAGCAAGATAATCTTCCACAATACTCAGTGAGTCTAGACTAACCGGAGCAACCTCCCAACCTGGAGCTCCCTCATGGAGAGCAGAGGCAGACCGCTTCATAGCGCCTGTTGATGTATTGGGTTTGGCGTAAACCATTATATCATATAGATAATCGTTAAGATGTATGTGACGTCGAGAATTTTATCAAATGCAAAAAGAATAAACTTGAATGCTGGCTGAAGTTGAGAAGCCGAATTTGTTGTTGTTAAACTTGAGACGAAATGCGCTTTCTTATAGAATCAAGCTGGCGTTTTTCGGAACTGAACAAACCTCGAGGTTTGCTATTGTGAAGACTGAACTAGTCCGATCAATTAGCCCACCTGTTCCTTTGAAGCTTTCAGAACGTCCCGCACGCATGGAGCCGTGGCATAATGCTCTTGATGGCCCATTAATGCCCAAAGGGCGGCTATCATTCCCCGTGCCCCGCCGGGTAGCAGGAGATGCCATCCCGTAAACGGTCCCGGCCAAGCTATTTGAAACGGAACCATCCAGGCTCAGGAGGATTGATAGGGTGCTATATACTTACAGATGCCGGTATGAGAGCGGCGGCGCAACTCCTCCAATGGGTTGGGTAATGCGAGGGAAAACTGCAGAACCAGGTCGCTGTTGGCAACCGACGGGTTGAATGCAGGAACGAGAGGGATGACTCCACTCGCACTGTGCTCCCAGGGCTCCCAGGTCGTGAGGGATGGTGACACGGGGATGGATTGGTTGTATACACAATATCTGGTTGAAGTGTGGTTCAAGGAAAGAGTATTGCAAGTTGGTAGTGGGTTCCAGGATCTGGAATGGAGAAACTGGAATTCAAGATGGAAAATAGAAATAGAAAGATTTCAGATCTTTGGGAGGGAATCGCAGAGTGTTTAAATCAACCCAAAATAAAATCTACAGATTTGAGAATGGGGGGGGGGCAGACGGTGCAGGTTATTTGAATTCATGGTTTGCAGGCTATGGGGGGGGAGGATCTGTTGGCGAAAGTACGTTTTCTTTTTTTTTGCTAGATTTTATTTGCATTTTTATTTTATTTTGGTTTTTGGACTGCATTATTATTCTAATTTTTTTTTCTTTTTTTTTTAATTATTTAAGATCCTTGGGTTTAATCTAAATTTTATTATTATTATTTTAAGGGAATGGAATCAAACCTGTGCCACATCGAGCATGGATGATCCCTGGAGCACAGAAGCCGGGGTATCCCCGGTAGGTAATATTATTTTATAATAATAATAATAAAAAAAAGAATAATCGAGGAATTTAATATTCATGATTTTCTCTGATCGCGCTATGCAGCCATGCAGACAGATTGGCGTATTGAGGGCGGGCGTGCATTAGTACTGTAGTTAGTCCGGACTTAGTGTGCATTGGGCTGGCATCCCGATCTGTAAATATCCCTGCTCTACTATTTGGTCGATCGCCAGCTTTTTTGCTTACAATTTTGATTTTTCTGAATTACGTCTTGATTTCTCCAATGACAGACCCCACTCCTTTTTTTATTCGTAGTGTCGGGGCAATCTCTAAAAGAGACCTGGTGTCGATTATCGATCATCCCCCCTCTTCCCTTCCACCCCACTACACCCTGCCACTCCCGTGTGTCATAGCTGTCAAATGTACCCAATTAATGTCCGTAATCCATAGGTTTTCACACACATAAAAAAAAAAAAAAAATAAGAAAGCAAAAAACCCAATCCAAACCAGCGAGGCAAACCATACTGTATTTGCGGTGTTCTCTATCAAACCGTTCCCACTTTGAATTGCAGACCAGATTCATCTTCCCGTTTCTCTTTCCCTGCTGGAGAGCGGGATGAAGCGCCCCGAGGATCCACGTCGAACCAGGGTACATTCTTTGTTTGGTGATATCGAGTCATATGAGTTACTGGTGAATCTCATTTTACCCTGTCGCACCATTTACGCCCATATGTAATCGACCTTCCAATTTTCTTGTTTCGTGTTCACATCCAATTTTATAAAAAATAGTAATACTACCTAATACTCGCACAAGCCCGACCTTGCATCGGGGCCCACGGCCACGCCGCAATGTAGTGTGGGTTCTATTCTTATTATGCAGATCAACTTCAGCTTCTCGGAGGTTCCGTATTGTGGGAAAGATTGCAGATTCGTCATCCAGAGCTTGGAGCAGGTCCCTTTTTTTCCCATCTCTTTCATGTCGTATTACACCACGGATACGGGGAAAGCCGCCCCCAACAACGGTTATTGGCTCACGGGGCTTACTAGTGGTAACTTTGTAGCAGGAAAACATACATACTTCTCGACCAGTGCTCAATCGCCGGATCTCAATGCAAATGTGCCCCGGCGCTAGTAGGAGAGTTGCAGGAAGCTTTGAGCCAATAAACGAGTCCATCCGCTGTTACTGCCCGCATCCACTCCGGCCACCCCCTCTCTTGACAGTCTTCCATGAACCTATCAAGGTTGAGGTTTGTGCGTGGCCCATCATCCCGGATCCTGGGATGTTGAAGGATGACTCGCCGATAGGGCGTTTGTGTGGTTCTGGACTCTGGGACCCAGTCAACGACATCATGAACAGTCCTTTTTTTTTTGTTTCTTTTTTGGCTTTTGGCGTTAGAACTCTTGTCGATCTCCCTTGCCAGGTTGAACAATTGCCAGGAGCCCGCGGGGTATACTAGCAAACCGGGATAACCTGGTCACTCGTCCGGGCGTTCAGCTCGAGACGAACGAGGCCCCTGAGATCAGACCTTCAATCTCGCCAAATAAGATGAACTGGAAGAGGATTTTCATACTTCGTAAAAAGGGATGACCTGAGAGAAGACAAAGATACCATCAAAGCGAACGGGTTTTCTCGGACTGATCTCGTTCTAGCCGCGTACATTGAGTGAGGCGCTCGCAGTTCTAACACGCATCGAACCTGATTGGGCGGGTCTTGTTCGATCTTCTGTCATCCTCCTCCAGTCTAGATGCGATCATCGGGGGAGAAGGGAAGGCGGCAACAAACGCACGGATTTAGTCGAGTAATTATTCCTCCGAGGGTTAAGCGTTGTACTTTTGACAGCTCTCGGTGCCCTGCTTTGTCAATCTTCGTCTTGTGCTCTCCACTCTCCACCCTAAGTGTCTCCACTTGGAGAAAAAATGAGAAATTGATTAACGAAAAAAATTAATTCCAATTTCCCACTAAAAAGACCGTCTGTGCTAAACGTTAACCGTGGAATTTGTTCCCAGAGGAAAGGGAACTTTTCCCAAGCGACTGTCAGCGTTGCCCATCTCCCGTGGTGTGGAGGGACTTGATAGATTGTCGGGTCCCCATAGGCAAAGAGGCTAAGGACAAAAGTTTTCTTTTTATGCATTCCATCCTGAATGAAGTACAGCTCTGCTCTGCTTCTGCACAAACATCGTACCTGCGCTTTGTTTGATCTATGACCCCCCCACATAGAAAAAAATTAATCTTGCCTTGGAATATGTATTCTTTTAGAAATAATCAAAAAATAAATAAAAACAAAAACGAATAACAAAACAAAACAAAACTCCCAAAACAATCCGATTTGATTAGCTTCACCACTAAGTCTGGGATCGAAAACTATTCCCGCCACAAAGCAGGAGTTTGATACGAACAGAATCGACTAAGAACCGATCATCGTTACATTTTTCCCCGTCAGAATTAGGTTGCCACAAAGAGGAAACGATCTAAGCTTCATCACCCCCTGTTTGTCCGTACTTTTGACCGTTATTTGTCATTTATCCTTGTCCTTGAGATTCAATAGGATCTCGGGGTTGGCATGGGAAGCCACACTAGTAGCGACGGCTTCAGAAGCCGCGCGAGCCATTCCCCACTATCTGTCGCAAGGGGGTGATGTTTCTTTGTTTGTTATCTCAGACGTTTATCCGTCAATCAGCGGGACATGACTGTTTTTGCTTTTTCGTTTCTCAATACGTCGATTCTTTTCTGATTTTCTTTTTCTGGTCAAGCAGAGAAAAATTTTGCCCCCCACAAATGGGGTAGACTAAGACTACTGTCATGTACAAGGCGCAATCGGGATGCCCGTTTGATCATCGACAAGAAAGAACGCGGGAGAAAAGGGAAAGATAATCGGCAAATCCATCGCATGGACGTCAAAATGAACGGCTTACACCGGAGAACGGCCATGCGCCGAGTCTAGGCCCCGGTTCATCACCGGTCCAAGTGCCAACATGCCATCAGTGCAAGAGCTACCTTGCAACTTGGGGATGCGATTGGCGAAGTCAGATGCAGGGCCGCCTGTCACATCCCTGTAACGGTCCATGTCAAGCCACAACGTGGCACAGCTTGCAGGCTATTTTCAGCTTGATATTCGGGATCACCGCCACAGCTATCCTGGTCCAAGCAGCTTCGAGGGATCCTATAGGTCAATCGGACTCCCCTAGTGTCAAGAGCATCCACCCCCCAGATTCAGATTGAGATGCAGATAACTATACAGGGGACATCCTTGTTCATTCTGCTTCCCCTAACAAATAGAGACCCAATATGCGACTGTTCAAACCGTTGGGAAAATCCTGCAAGAGATTACTAGCCAACGCATCTTGACAAAGACAATTACTTGGCATGAGACTGAAGAATCTGTCATTATGGCTTTTCCCTCTCCCCTCTTGCTTTTTTTCTTTTTTTTTTTTCTTCTTCCCTTCCGCTAGCCACCAACTTTTACTCCATATTCATGGTATGCTATCTGGTTAGCAAACAAAACAAAGCCGGACACTATCCTAGTCATGACGGTTTGAGTAGGAGGGGCTTCATGTCCGGTGATGCCATTATCTTGTCACCGCTATTGCCGCCCGGGGGTGAGATTTGCGATCGCAAACTTGAACCAGTAAGCTACCCGGAGTTGTTCG
The DNA here is from genome assembly GCA_023626375.1 of Talaromyces sp. PF30-5. Lineage (NCBI taxonomy): Eukaryota > Fungi > Ascomycota > Eurotiomycetes > Eurotiales > Trichocomaceae > Talaromyces > Talaromyces sp. PF30-5. The sequence continues at coordinate 799,526 of JAMAGU010000001.1, forward strand.
GTTGTCTGATGCAATTACCCTGAAACCAACCCTACGGATAAGGTATAAAGCGTTGCCTTGGCTAGAATGAGACTGGATGTGACAGCGGGAATGTGCACTGACAACCCACATACTCATATCTAAATGGTCTAAATAGGGGGTGGTGGTGTGCACATGTGGGGGTTGGTGACTGCCAGTGCGGATGATGGAGGGGGTGGAGATCCTCTCCCTAAATGCTTTCTCGACGTCAAGTCAAGATTGTAACTGCATCAGACTCGATCCGGGTTGATGATTGTGATGTTTCCCTGATCTGCAGAAAATATCTGTCTGTGCCCGAGCTTGACTGTGACGGCTGTTTACTTTCGAATCGCCGGTTGATTGTTTAGTTCACCGCCACTGGAGTCATAGTATAGAATAGAACGCAATCCGTACTTTTTTGTCCCCCCCATCCTCTTACTCTTTTCGAATCCCTTTGCATCGAGATCGTACTATCTAAGATCTTGTCTTTGATCTCCTCTTTGGGATAGCTCATGGGACAACTTCGTATCGATCGCGAGAAAGGGGGGTTTCAATATAGTATTTGGAAGCAAAAGGGGGAAATTGAAGTCTGTTCGCGCGACCGCGATCGAGACTGTCGTTTCGAGTCCTACATCGAGGATGAAGGTATCCAAAGTACGTGAAATGACCATCACGAAGGATCGGGAACGAACAATTATTGCCTCCCCCGAAAAGTATGATCTAGCCCCAGGGCCAAAAGGAAAAGTATGATCAAAAAGGCGAAGCGAAGGAAGATCTCGTATCCAGAAGGATAATCAGGATTATCTTCGACATACTCTATTTGATTTCTCGGGACGCTTGAAGTAGACGGCCCAGGAAGGCACACAACTAATGCAGCGGAGGGTAACGAGCCGAGCAGCCGCCCTCCCGATCGTGCAATGACATGCGTGGATCGAAACCTGATCGCACCCACAGCCCGGTGGGATGGCGTCATGCACCGTGATTCCTCGGGACCAATCTGGGTTGGGGCGGGCGTCGGGCCTCCAGGGGTTGACGGGCTGACAGGAGAGTTCATGGGAGGTCACCTGGCCTCTTGGGAAAAAGAGTCGTACTTTTGGCCTGAGAATTATGGTTGGCTGAGAAGATGAAAATGACCTTGGGATCACTCCGTAACAGGGCCCAGAACTCGACCCCGCCAACCCGAAGACCAATACTGGCGGGGGCGGCCCGGGGATGCCGGTCCGGGACGCTAAAGAGGCGCTAAAGCTGTCAAAACGCCTGATGTGGTTTGGGTTGGATCCACAAAGTCCCAGCAGTGAGGTCAGATGGGCAATCATGGGAATTTTTGGGGAGATGAGCCAGGCACACGGGAGTATGTGTTTACGTTTAGATATACTACATCGAGACTAGAATGGAGACAATGGTTTCTGGAATTTGAGACCCAGATGTCAAGTTTCAGCCTAATGATCTCTGATAGAACTCCCATTTTGTTCTATTTACGATAGATTAGGAAAAAGGGGTGGATGTTTCAGGAAAGGGTTAGTTTGTACGTCAGCATTTCCCTATTTTTGGACCGGAAGGAACAAGAAGAGGCAAAGGGGGTATTCCGATACTGTGAGCAACAAAATGACGGGTGGCGGGGATGCATTGCGCTAAAAAGAAAGGACTCAGAACTATCACAAACGGAATTGAGTCTTGCCGAGGTGGACGATGAATGCAGGTCTATAGGTAGAGGACATCCAATGATTCATTCGACCAATATCAGTCAGATTCAACCCTCCATGGGCATCCTCGAAAATTTCCATGACAAACTAGACAAGGCAATATGACAGCTGGTTCAAGACATTTATGCCGTCAATTAACCCTCTATTTCAAGATTGCGAACAAGCTGAGCCAGAGCCAACCATTATCCCAGTTCGCAAATAGTACATTCATACACTCTTAATTTCTCCGGGTCTGGATCAGGCCCGGCCCGTAACCATTCCATTTTCAGAGCTACATGAGAATTATGTATGCGGTCTCAGATTATGCAGGCCTACTGCAGGCACTCTGTATACCAAGGCACCAATGGGCGATTTCGGAGCATTTATGGGAACCAATATCCGCCACATTGGAAATTATCTCAGCATAGAGCATAAATTTATCACATAATTAAAGATATTTTAAAGCACCCGTTGCAACATAAACGCATCAGATAGATGTAATAGCCCATATGCCATACTATGTACGAAGTGCCTTAGTGAGTTTCTGCCTCTTAGCCCATAAGCGCCCTGAATTTCGATGAACCAATGAACTTGGCACTTCTAAATCGGTATCTGTCAGCTACTGATTTCACTGGGACTTATTGGCGATAAACTCTGTGGCGGATGCTGCGGAAGACAGAAAACATCCACGCGGCGCACAGAACTTCTCGCGTGGACATGACACCTGGCCCTTGCTTATCATGATAGTATAGGAGGAAAATACTCCTTAAGAAAAATGTTCGAATTCATCAAGCGGATTGGTTGAATCCGTTCGCTTCATCGTACTTTTTTGCTTATTTTAAGTTTGCCTTTTCATGATCGCCTTGGTTTTTCCAATTCTCTGGTTGCATGGGCCCACTTAGCTCGCTTCTGGGTACCATCCTGATGGAGTCGAAGCCTCCATTGATCGCCGCAACTCCAACTCGCTTGGGTCTCGGCCACGAAATAGTGTGGAAAATAAATACTCTAGTCCTTGCGTCCGGAGAATGTTTCCATATGACCAGCAACCCCTTTTTCATGCTTTTTAATTTCCAATGAACGTGGCTCTTCTGTGCATCATGTCATTGTACCATGTGTTTTCCGTTGGATTTCAGTTGTTCTATTGAAATTGTACATATTTTTCAACATTTGAATGTATCTGCAGCACAAGTGTATCCAATACGAAAGCTCTTCGTATTTCGCAGACCACAACGTCATCCCCTGCACGAATCCCCGTAGTACTTTCCCTACCAATGTGAGATCCAAAGGCTTTCCCTAATGAAGAAAGCAGAATATGATCGTCTAGACTGTATGTAGAAGGTGTGAGGATCATAATCCCCATTTCCTGGATACACGCCATTGAGCTCGGACTCACCAACCAATGTCCCAGCGTCATTGGCACCCCCCACAAATCCTTACAGCACGCCTTCATGCGAACTTTTAACCCCAACCAATCAACCCACATTAGCGCGCCAAACTTTTTCGCCCCTAAATCCAAATTAGTCAATGGTACAAACCTTGTGGATGCGCTAAAAAGTTCCCCGGGCACTTCAACCCAGAGCTTCCTGAAGCCCGGAAACCCACCAGAATGGAACTCGATTCCTCATGGCATGCATAATGGGTCTCGCAACCCATCGCCTTGTTTCTGGATCATATCACATATTCTCTTATCGCTGCTTTAGGAACACTCGACCCCGCACCATTTGCCTAGTATGTCATAAGTGGGATCTGTAGATACAGGTCCGCGATTAAATGCGGACATGCATTATGCACTCAAGGCAAAATTTTCTGGGAGCTAGTATCCCTAGACTGCTGCAATGCACTCCAGCCTCGAGGGATGCAGACACGGACAAATTGCCCGAAACGGCGTCTTAAGATCGTCCCTGGCGGACATCCGCTCCCCAGCCCGATCGTGTGGTGTAATCCTGTGGCTGAAACAAGGTCATTGTGCTTCCTGATCTTCTACCTAAGTCCCTTTTTTTTGGTCTTTCTATCACTTTAGCGCCTTTCCCATAGGGCCAAGATGAGTTCATTTCCAAGCCAATAGTGTACTTCCTCCTAGTCCCATGACGCCCAAGCCCAAGCGCCAGAAAAAGAAAAGAAGCATTCCCGCCATCGAGACCCAGAGCCATGACTAGGGTCGACCACTCTGGTGGAAAGTGTCTCCACATTTCCGGAGAGGCCCGTTCCACGCGAGCTGATCTGGTAGGAAGTTACCTGCTATTTGGGATTTCGAGCCATGACAAATACCCTAATCAGGCTGAGTGGCTGGTAGCCACATTCGTGATCTGAGCTCACCTACCTACAAAGGCACCATTGTATCCGTGCTTTCTTGGGGGAAATGGAGCAAAAGAATATGAGAGAACAGCTTCTCCAGAATACACGCATACCGTATCCACCTATGCTATTATCCGCAGGACAGTTGGAACTGAAGGGGTAAACGGACACCTAATACAAAAGCAAATTGGGAAGGCAGAAAAATAAAATAATAGCGATTATCCACTCCCGGAGAGAAACTACCACACACGAATAGCTTCAAACCCACAATAATTCAGAGACCCCTCGCATATCCACATCACACACCAAAGGCAAAATCCACAAAAATCTAAATACAAAAGTACCGACTATCCCACCTTCTCGCGTAACCAAATATCCCAATTCCCGACAGCAAGTCTCCCCGATCACCAACCACCTTAAAGGCGTAGGCCTAAGCGCAACTACGACATGATCTTGACCCGCGATCCTGGTCTCGAAGGCGGATCATATGCACACAGAAAATCCAAGAGGGGTAAAGAGAACAAAGGTGGATATCCAGGACAGATTCGGGAGTACATTGGTCCACATTGGACAAGAATTTCATCGCAACCCGCTCCATGGAAATCCCGAACTCTTATCGTGGGTCCCACCCCAGTTGCCCTATAGCTTTATGACAGGATACTCGGTGCAAGTAAGACTTTCTTCTGTGAAACCTTGCATGTCCGCGATCGCGATCTAAAGACTTATGCGGGAGTTGGCATCGTTGATCTGAGGGGAAATGGATTGAGGCTGGCTGATAAGGAGGCGTATTTCTTGTTCTCGGTACCTATTATAGACCATTTTGCGGATACCAGTTCCACCTGATGCTGTAGTGTTACCCTCGCGGGACGGCTCTGGCCGGCGCCCGGTCATATTGTCTACGTGGGATATCCTGTATGTGAAGAAACAGGAAGGTGGGGGGGGGGGGGGGAGGGGGGTTGAGAATTGTATAGGTTGACATTGAACGAACTACTGCTGGGCTTGCAGGAACCTCTGTAGGTACAGTGAACACCCTGGAAGGAAGAGGAGAACGACAGACAAAGCAAATCCTGCAGCGACGTCACACAAGCAGCTTGTTCTGCGAACCCTGCTGCTTCCAAGGTTTTCTATCGTAGCGCACTGCAGTGAAAAACTGAACCTGATTCAAGTTTTGGTGATATATATTTTCTTCTTCGTTTCTTTCCTTTTTAACGTAGTACATGTATTGCCCGTATAATTTATTGAGTGTGGAGCATTGGCTCGGATATATTCGGTACCTACATACTCGAACTTATGTTATTCCGATTTATGTCGCCAAGGACATATCATTATGCAAAACAGAAAATCCCACAAGATCCGAAAATTGAAACATTGCAAATATCGCTAAGATCCCAGACATCAGAGCCAAGGTCAAATGACGCCTCCCCACCATGAAGACGACTTGCATACACCTGTCACAGGATGCAAGATTGATCTACCATCGGATTATGGATTGGGAAAATATAGCTAAAAACGTAAAATGCCAGAAAAGTCCACTTCATTTTGATCTCAACTAGCGTCTGACTTTCAAAATTCATGATTGGACCATCGGGGCTCTGAGGCCCATTGAACAAAGATTACTGGAACCGCAGCTTCGATTCCCCGACGCTAACTTTATGCCGCCAGACATTTCTGCCTTTCCGTCAAAAAAATTCCCCAAACTCAAAATATCCAGAGCCCAAAAGAGAAATCAAGCGCACTGACCTCGCTACCGCCCCTTGCCTTGATCTTGATAGCTGAAACGAAGGTCCGAGAAACTGACAAAAGAATATCTGCACCAATAGCAAGCACACGTAAAAGCACAGATGGGGTCAAGCAGAACTCAGATACAATGACCCTGTTCTCAACAAGAGGGGTAAATATGACATACAAGATTTCTGTGCCACGCGAGATCTGATATATTCACTCTTCATTCATTTTTCTTCCGATTTACCCCCCTCCATGACTTACTTCCATGCCTTTCCAGACTCAGGTACAATGCATGAATTACGTCGCCACCAGTCTTCAATTCAGCTCACATCAGGTCCACATAACTCATCCACCCAGATAGAGTATCTGAAGCTTCTTCAAAGTTAATCATGAATATGTAGCTCCTACCCTGCACTGAGGCGAGTTTCAGCGTTCAGTTCCCCTTAACCATGCATTTAGTTCAACGCTGCATGTATGAGCATGTCCCTGTACCTATTCTCAGACGTACATAGGATCGTGTGGAAGGATTTTACACTGACGCCGCACAGTAAGGGGTCTCCAGTACGTTGCCACTATCGAGCGCTAGAGCGAATGCATTATCCTGTCGCTTTTCTTGTCCTTTCCCATTTTCCTCTTCCGGGATACGTGGACAAGTGGATATGGCTGTGCAGCGTACAATGTACTCCAGAATTAGTAATGGGTCATTCTGGTGGCTTGAAGTAATAAGTAATGGGTAATTGTTCCGGATCCCGATGATCGTCAACTGTAGAGGCTGGAGTGGGACGTTTCCTACCATGTGATTTGACTTGAGGGCACCAAAAGTTCATGTCCACCAGTGCATCTGTACATGTAGGTTGAAAAAGGATTCGAAGTGCGCGAAGAACGAACTTCATTGTGCTTATGTCTAGCGGGAGCCAAGTGGCAGCTTCACCGCTACAAGGTACGCTCGTCAAGCGGAGAACATAGTGAGGGGAAATGTAAATGAGATGTCACCGCCACGTTTGGGGCATGACGCTACTGCAAATAATCATGGAGAAACTGGTTTGGAGGATACTGAATAGCCCGATACCCTATAATTATGTCATATAGCACACCTGGAAATGCAAGAACAATCTAAAGGATGCTTTCTTTTTCGAGGCCTAGATCTCCCAGCTTCAAATATCGGTCTAGGAAGTACGAAGTGGCGCTTTTGCAAGTTATGTGCGTAGTTTGTCTCTTTCTGTTCGCAATATTCACAAGCCAAAGAGGATGTACACGCAGTCTTAGTTACAACGAAAAAAAGAAACTTGCGAATAGAACAGGGAAAAAACAGAAACGCCATGCAAATCACTTTTCAGGTGTGAACGGGCCACCCAGCCACACTCGTTTGCGGTATCACCGAGGCGCAAATGAACAAGGAGACGAAATTTGCCGGACAGTTTGTTTTGCATAGTCAAGGAGAAAAGAAAAAAGTTTAAGGGTCCAAAGAAAAAAAGAAAAAAAGAAAAATATCTTTCAGCCTATAGTCTTCTGCTCTAACCAGGATTCCCCTGGATCTGGCAGCCCAGAGAAAGTTTTCATTCCCCGTACAGGGATATATGCCAGTTCTGCACAGGCACCCGCGCCACGGCTGGCGGAGCACCTGTGCATTTGAACGGTCAGGGCAGCTTTCCAAGAGATCGGCCCGCGGACCCCAGAGGGGACCCGGGTTCCCCGAACCACTCAGAATGCCGGAGGCTGGGATCCCCTAGAAGTGCAGATGAGCTGGTTGCGCGAATCGAGAACTCGTCGCTAATTACGACCGATTGTCTTTTACGCTATTTGCGACGAGCTGGCGAGACCGTCGCCATCTAGGAGACCCGCCTCCTTGACAAGGTCGTAAAATTTGCCACTTCGCTTAATGAGTGCTGCTGGGGTATCAAATTCCGCCACACGACCCTTGTCTAAGACGACAATGCGATCGGAGTCGATGATCGTGTTGATGCGATGCGCGATGGTGATGATGGTGCGATCGGAGAAGACGGGGCTGCGCAGTGTGCGCTGGAGTAGTGCGTCCGTCTCCACATCGACGGCGGCCTAGTTGGATTCTATTAGCTGATGCTTTTGGTGGGAAAATTTTTTTGATAGAGTTATACTCACGGTTGCCTCGTCCAGGACAAGGATGTTGCTTGGTGTCAACAAAGCACGCGCGAGAGAGACCAGCTGGCGCTGACCTTGACTCAGATTTGATCCTGTCGAGCATCCGATTAGCTTTGGTCTCCAGTGTTGGATGCCTCAGGAACTTCAGGCTTTCTTACCTCCTTCTTGAATTTCAGCATCAAGTTGGCCATCCATCTGTGCAACGTGGTCCTTCAACCTGGCGTGGTCTTCATTCCATTTTAATTAGTCTGATGTCTCGAAATCAGTAGTGGATTCAATCTTACCTAGTACGCTCCACAGGGCGGTGTCATCATGGACATGTCGAGGATCCAAGTTATCACGGAGTGTTCCCTCGAACATAGCTGGATCCTGGGGAATGATGGCAAGGCGACCACGAAGGTCGAACAAGCCAATCTTGGACACATCAAGTCCATCAATGCTATATTAGATTAGCAAAGTAACAATCGGATTTGGGGTATGGATTCTCACCTGATTTCACCACCGGTAGGCTCGATAATTCGGAAAAGAGCCAATGTCAAAGAACTCTTTCCTGCACCAGTGCGACCGACAACACCAATCTTCTCGCGAGGCTTGATATCGAGATTAACGTTCCTGAGAACCAAGTCAAGACCAGGGCGATATCGAGTGCTGTAATCTTTGAAAGAGACTGCACCCTGAGCAGGCCAGCCGATAGCAGGTCGGCTCTTGAACATAACCTCTGGTGCCTCACTGGGCAGGTTGGCATACTCAAGAACACGCTCAACGGAGACGATGTTGGTCTCAACTTCAACAGTCTGTCGAACGATCCAGTTGAGGGACTGGGTAATTTGAAGAGCATAAGACATCGCCAAACCAACCATACCTGCAGACAGGCCACTTCCAGTAGACACTGAAATAATTGCAAGTCCGGCAGAGGCAAGGATAATAATCGATCCAATGAATTCCAGGCGGACTGCGAGCCAGCGGTTTGCACTGATGGATGGGAAGTAAGCCCGCAGGTTAGCATCCATGCGCCATTCATTCTCCATGGCAAACCGGTTCTCTTGTCGATAGGCGCGAATCGTGGTGATACCACCTAGTGATTCCTGGAACTGGGCGAAGATCGGGCTACGAGTGACACTGTCCAGACGCTTCAATTCGCGAGAGGTTCTCAAGTAGTACTTCTGGTAGCTTAGATAGACGTAACCCAAGGGAAGAACAAAGATTAAGAATGCAGGAGTCGAGGTTGCGATGACGATCATAGTGAAAATAGCACGGGCTGAGTTAGCGAAGAGCATGTTGAAGGTACGGGCGAGGACTTCATCGACACGGTACACATCGCTGGAGAACCTGTTCAAGATACGACCAGAGGGTGTGGTTTCGAAGAAGCTCATGGGAGAGCGGAAGATGGCATATGCCATGCGCTCATGCAGTTTGCGAGAAGCTTCAATTGAGCAAAAGATCCACAAAATCAAATTCTGAACGATGACCAAAAGAGATGAGCCTAGACCAAAGGCCAGATAGACACCAATAAAAAGTCCGGTCTTCTCGTTGCCGCCGTGCTTTTCGTTAATTTCAGTCCAGCTTTTCAGCCAAAAGTTACCAAGCACCTGTGCAGTTTGAGAAGCCAGAAGAGCGAGCAAATAGAAAGTGACCGCAACGATGTTACTGTTCTTGGCATATTCGCCATAAACACCCCATTTGACCTTGCCCTGTTGGGAGGTTTCTTGGGTTTGCTTGGTTTTGAGAACATTTTCCTCGTCGCCCAGCTTGCGCCTAGGGCCTTGCCAGCTGACTGTACTGGCTCGGCGCAAGGTGGCATAGCTAGTCTTCCTTCCAGGGCCGCTAGCTCGCTTAATAGGGACAAGAGACCCGGGCTGCTCTAATTCCTCGCTGTCCTCTGATTCATTTTCTTCATCGTCCTCGAAAACAGCGGTGTTGTCCGAGCCTTCGTGGCTTGCATGTTCTTCGTCAGATGTAACGGCAGAGCGCTCGTCGTCTGAATCTGCTAAGTTGGTGCTTATCAAGTTTGCGATTTCACCCTTCATAGCCATGAGCTGCTGATAAGTACCGGATTCGATGATCTTCTTATCGCGAATCAAACCAATATAGTCGGCCTCCTTGAGAACAGTGATCGCATTGGTGGCAAGAATTCTTGTTTTGCTTTTCAGGACACCTGTAGGTCCAAGAACCTTATTGATTATGTGGCGGCCAACATGCTGGTCAACTGCCGAGAGAACGTCATCCAGGAGATAGATATCTGCGCGGGCATAAACTGCTCGGGCGAGCGTCAACCGGGCCTTCTGTCCTCCAGAGAGAGAAATTCCACGTTCTCCGACCTCGGTCTGATCTCCATCCGGCAAATTCTTGAAGTCATCGAGCAGGGCACAAGCTTCTACAGTTAACTCGTAAAATGAGGGGTCCCATCGATGACCGAAAACAATATTTTCGCGGACACTTGCATTCATCACCCAAGGTGCTTGTGCGACATATGCGACACGTCCTCGTACTACTACTTCACCCTGAGTCTTCCAAAGCTCACCCAGAATTGATTGCAGCAAAGAGGATTTTCCGGCGCCTACACGGCCAACAATGCAGCTCAGCTCACCCTTGCGTGCACTCAAATCAATGTTCTCCAGAACAGGGGCGTCTGAGTAACGATTCCAAGTGAAAGAAGCGTCACGAACTCGGACGGCTTCGTCGCCGATATGCTCCACAGGGTCTTGGAATTGAACAGCATCAGTCTGCAGCTCATCAGCTAGGAAATACTCTGTCAATCGGTTCACAGCGACAGCAGACTCGATAATTGAAGTAATGACCATGGGCAGGATCGAGAGCGGAAAGGTGAGCAGGTTGAAGAGAGTCAACGCAGGGAAGACGATTTCGGTGGTCAAAGGTTGTTTACTGGTCAGAACGAAGACTGTAAATGTAGAGCAAGACACAAGGAAGGGAGTCGACTGCCAGGTAAAGTTAGCCACGGACTGGGTGGCACCGATCTTGCGAAGAGTGTTGAGTTCCAAATCATTTCGGATATGGCTAAGCTTATTCATGAAAGCCGTATTCCAGGCATAGAGCTTAATGCTTTTGATGTTGTTCAGAATCTCCGTCATGAGACGTGTTCTTGAGTCCTTATTCTTCATCTGGATAATCTGCAGCTTCTTCATCATCCGCGCAATGACTCCATTGAGTGGGATCATCAGAATCATGACACCAATACCAGCAAACATGCTAGGACCGACGAGCTTGTAGAGAGAAAGCATACACAGGGTGATCTGGAAAGGGGCTGAAATCAATTGGGTACCAAATTGAGTCAAATCTGAAAGACGCTGCTGATCAACAGCCATGTGGTTGACAATATCGCCAGTTGTTTTGGTCGAGCGGCCCTCGCTTGACAGTCGTAGGGCCTTGCCATAGATCAAAGCAGTCAAGGACGACTTGACTCGCATACCACTGTCAAAGGCTCGTTGGAAGTACTGGTGGAGACAGCTTGTCTGGCATACTGAGACAAGGAACATGGCCAAGGCGATCGCAACGCCGCGAATAACTGGCTCTGGGTCGGGGCTTTGGTATGAGTTGATAAAAGCAATCAGGTACCGCAGAAGTTGCGGCTGTACAAAGGCAAGCATATCACTGCCCGACTTGATGATTGCGCCGCGAATATAAGGAGCTCCAAATGCTTTGAAAAGTGCGATCCAAAGAGATGGTTTTTTCTTCTCGAGCTCTATGTCCCAGGCGGCACTGAGATCGTCGAGAGTGACACGAGTGGTATCTCGGCGGCGGAGATTCCACAAATCATCCTGGGTTAAGTAGTTCTTATACCCAAACTTCATCATCGGGGTCATCCAGCCGAAGGTAAGCACCGAAAAGATATCCGCATAGTTATAAGGGCATTCGTCCTCATCGCCCAAAGCGTCATAGTCGCTCTGCTTCTTGGGAACGAAGTACTCCAGCACGAATTCCACCAGCGCCAATCCAAGGCTAACATTGATGCACACAAAGTATGGGATGTTGGTTTGGTAATCTTTCCGCGAGACAAGAGTCTGCAGCTTGATGCCATAGGCGATGATGAAAAAGAGCCAGTAGAACAGGACCACACCATTTGGTTGCCGACTCCGCCAATGCTCGAAGTATTGCACCGCATAGATCACGCCAAGTGAGCCCAGCGTCAAGAGCGAGGACCAGAAACGGAAGTCGGCCCAGAAATTCGTCGGATGGGCTTCCGCTTGGATGGCCGTTTGAAGTGCTGTGACAAAGATCAAGGAAATGAGAACTGCCTACATTAGCGCAATATCGGTTAGCTTCGGTTTGATGTCCAGTTGAGATAATGATGATATGGAATCGGACGAACTAGTTTGGTGTAGAAATGCCAATTTTTGCCGACTGGCTGGGGGATGCGCATTTTCAGCAACAGCCATAGGGCCCCAGCACCACCCAAGAAGCCCCAAGCGGCAACCAGGGCTACAACCACATCGAGAAAGCATGGGGTGAGGTGGAAGCCGGTCGCGCTCAACGGGCCCCATCCCTCCGGATCGCCGCAGAAGGCATGGGGTTGGCGATCGAATGGCGATACAAGGTGCGATTGAGAGACTCCCGAGTGGGAGTTCCCCAGAAACACCTGAGAAGTGCCGTCCAACATGTTAGTGTCAAGCGACAACGCCCCAAGATTCCATTCGGGTTTGCGCAAAGAGGAGAAAAATGACGGCGGTGTCGGCGATTCCAGAGCTTGCGGGTTGCTTAGTCAAAGCCCGAGCTTATGATGCCGTAAAATCCGGTCCTGCTTACCGCAACAGGCCCCAGTTCAAAGTGGAGTTGCTTCTCCCCACTGTTAAATGTCCACGGGTCTCCAGAGCCAGTGGATAATAATTGTTGATTCGTATTGCGTGTGAAACAACCATCTTTTTCTTCTGCCTTCTTCGCCCCTGTTCATCTACTGTATGTATCTCAGGTAATAATGCCATTCATAATGACTTCTACGTACACCCAAATTTGTCTGGAGAACATGTGACCTCCATAATCTCTATCTAGCAATAATTGATTGCCGCTTTAATGGGACGCGGAAGCTAAGCATCACTGAAGGCCCCGGAACCGGCCCAGTATCTCTACTTTTTTACTTCCCATCCTTGCTTTGCCCCCCTCACTTTTGATGCATGACCTTTGAGATGACGAAGAATGGCAAAGCACTGGAGTTTTTTCTACATCACTGTGCACTCTGTTAATGAACCTTCTGCAGCAGTGCCAACTATCTTTAACCCCTCTTGCTCGAGCTCCAGCGAACTCGATTATGATTCAATGCTGAGAACGGAGCAACTAAACCTAATCCAGAAATGATATCCGTCGGCGCCCACAAACCAAGCAATCACAGCGTGCGGATTACTCGGAGATATCTTTGGTTGGTAAGCCACGCTGACATCTGGACAGCCTGGAGTTAACATTGGAAGCTTATTAGAAGTTGAGAGGTTACTAACAGCTATCCATCATACATATCTATTAGTAGTATATATACAACACGAACAAATACTGTATATTTTTAAAAAAATTTGGGACATTCCAATTTGAAGTTGTAAGCTTTCTTATGTACCTACTAGTATATACTAGTACCTACCCGGCCTATTATACATTATATATACAGTAGCTATGTAGGTAGTGAAACGGGGTACGCTCTCTGGCTATACGGTCTAGCCGTACAGGTCGATATGGAGAAGAAAACCACCCACAACCGACACATGCAATATGCCTACGGTCGGGGACGGCTGGGTGAGCTTATATGAACGCGAATGTGTGTGTATTGTATGCTGTGCTGTACTATGTATGCCATGTAAAGTGTAGTAATCTAGACTTAGGCTTCTTTAAGTCGCTATTTCACCGCCAAATCCGGCAGAACATGTAGGTAGAGGACGACCTTCCCCACTACAGTAGGTAGTACTATATAGCGCATATATGATGGTGAGTGCCTAAGTACTAGCCGTTACTACTACATATAGCACATCATGCTTTAGGTACATTGCATCTATCCCAAGGTTCCAAACGCCTCAGGCTACTTAGGTAGTAGGTACCCAATACTAAGTAGTACCAGTAGTACATATGTATGGATCTGAACCTTAAAACCTCCGGGGTCTATTTACTACCTATGAGGTACTGAGAAGTTTCATACATACTAGTAGTACGGCAGGTGATGTCCTCTTCTCTTGTGCCAAGAAGAAGCTCAATAACCTTGGAAGCTGTAATGGCAAGTCAGACCCCTTGAGCTTTTCATACTTCTACAGGACTGTTGTAATTTTGTTGCGTATTAGATCCTCAGTAAGCCTGTTGGGAACTCAGTGTAAATGCCTGTGTGTAAGGGCGCCCGCTTCCGCTTCCACAATCTCTATGCTTTGTCTCCAGGCGTTTTTCAAAAGCCCTATATTAAAGCTTTGCCGAGACATAGATCAGAATGACATCTACTGTGACTGCTTTAATTCAGTTCCAGCCGTGCTCATACATATAGTATGGTGATTAGTAGTCAGATAATGTCAAGCATCTAGTAAGGTACTAGATTACTTGTGCACCGACGGGCAAGGCAAACTGAAATACTAGACTGATCCCAAGCACACTGCTACTATTACCTTAGTTTCTCATTTTCTCGTACAGCATGAAGTGTATTCAAGAAGATAGACGCGTCAGATATGAGGTTTAGAGGTTTGATAGGTGTCTGTGCATACAAAAAGGGGTGCGCCTAGCAGCATTTTCTCGCGCTCTACAGTAGAGAGCTTGTATATGCGCAATGACGTAATGGCATGATTACCACTTGCCCGCGTAGTCCTACACTGATCAGCATCGTATAGCTACAAAATCGAGCGGATTGAGGACGGAAGTAGGTATTCGGATGAACCGTGAAAAGCGCAAGGCTCTAGTCTTGAAACAATAAATATGAACTTGACTTCCTAACCGAGCCAGAAATTTCAGCAGTGCAACTGTTAGATAGGCTTAAGAGCTGATTCTCCACTGTGACTCAGAGCGGACAACCAGTTGGTCATAGTCTGGTGTGGTACAGCCACAACGCATGTCATTTCTAATGGCTAGAACAGACAATTTCAAGAGGCTGAGCACAAATTTAAAAACATTGACTCAATTTACTGTGGATACAATTTGATTGAATTTTCTCCATAGTTCCGATAGACAGTGAACTATAAATGACCCGAACCTGGCATCTAGCCAGGGCGGTCAGAGCATAATCAGTATCGGAGGGGCAATTGCGCATTTCGTTCAGAGCATTCGAGGACTTTTACTCAAGCACAAGAAACCATGGTGGACTCAACACGTATTGAGGAGCTTTTGAAACGACCGTTATACGGTAAGATTCCTTTGACTCTAGGAATTTTTGCTTTACTGATCCGTCACTAGTCTACGATCTTCCGAAGGAGCTTCTTGAGACCTTGACTGTGAAAAGCACTCAGAACGCCCCCGCCGAACCTGCGCCCGAGGCTACCCCCACGAACCCCGAAGATGCGATAAATGAGTCTACAGTTGCTACATCAACATCATGTGCATTGTGTAAAGTCTCCTATACCAACGTGCAGGAACAGCGGGGCCATGTACGATCAGACCATCATCGGTACAATCTCAAATCGCAATTGCGCGGGAATGCCCCTCTTGACGAGATTCAATTTGCGAAAGCTGTTGGAGAACTAGACGAATCCATTTCGGGATCGGAGTCCTCAGAGTCAGATGAAGAGGAGACCGAGGGTGGTGCCGACACAACACTCACGGCCTTGCTGAAGAAACAAGCAAAACTCTCGGAGGAGGCGAACGGTGAGGAAGAAGTAGTCAAAAAGGGCGTTGCAAAGAGTCCCTTTTTCTGGCTATCTAGCTCAGGTCTGCCGTCCAACAAGTCTCTTGGAGTTTATCGCGCTATTTTCTCGGGCATTGAGCAGGACGAACCAAACCACTTGGTGGAAACCATACGCAACAAACAGCTGGCGCCCGTGAAAGGGCGAGCAAACAATGCGCAAACTCAAGACCCAGCCGCATCAGGTCCTCACATCTTCATGTGTATGATTGGAGGCGGTCACTTCGCCGCAATGTTGGTGTCACTGGCACCGGAGATTCATCGCAAGCAAGGAGGAATCGAAGATCGGCAGGCTAGGGTAATCGCGCACAAGACGTTCCATAGGTATACCACTCGCCGAAAGCAAGGTGGTTCCCAATCTGCAAGTGATGCGTCGCGGGGTGCAGCTCATTCGGCTGGATCAAGTCTACGACGTTATAACGAGGCTGCTTTGGAGAAAGATATCAGGGAGCTATTGGCGGACTGGCGACAAATGATTGATAGCGCCGAGCTACTGTTTATTCGCGCGACTGGAAAGACAAATCGAAAGATTATATTCGATAAGCATGAGGGCCAGGTCTTGAAGCAGAACGATCCTCGCATCAGAGGATTCCCCTTCAATACCCGCAGAGCCACCCAAGGGGAGCTTATGCGATCTTTCAAGGAGTTGACACGCTTGAAGATCAGTGAGATTGACGAAGCTGCTTTGGCGGCGGTAGCGGAGGCCGCCAAACAGAAGGAGGAGGCCAAGACACCGACACCGCGACCACAGCAACCCCAGAAGCCGAAGTTGTCAAAGGAAGAAGAAGCTGCATTGCTACACACATCGCAGATCCAAGCGCTCATCAAGCGCTCCAAGGTCCCTTCTCTGATGTCATACATCTCGAACAACTCGATCACCCCATCATTTACCTTCCACCCGACCGATTCACCACAGAATTTCCGCTGTCCCACGCCTATTCACCTGGCTGCCAATCTCAATGCCCCAGCCATCGTAAGCGCGCTTCTTCTCAAGGCGCAAGCGGATCCCACGGCGGTCAACAATGAAGGCAGGACACCGTTTGAGTTGGCGGGAGATAGGGCCACGCGTGATGCCTTCCGCATTTCCCGTTATGAGCTGGGAGAATCCAAATGGGATTGGGAGAAGGCCAAGGTTCCATCTGCTGTCTCAAAGGCGGATGTGGATAATCGTGCTGATCGGGAGCGAAAGACTGCCGAAGAGGAAGAGACTAATCGTCGGAAAGCTGAGCTAGAACGACTGAAGAAGGAGGACTCTGAAAAGGCAGCCCAAAAGGCATACAGACCCGGTGGTCGTACACTGGCAGCGGTAGAGAAGTCTGCCTCCGAGAAACGAGACGAGGAGACACGAGGCATGACCCCAGAGATGAGGATGCGATTAGAGCGAGAGCGGCGGGCTCGAGCTGCAGAGGAGCGTATTCGACGAATGCAAGGCAGATGAGGGAACATGGATTGTGTACATATCATGATGACCTTTTTTTATCATTCTTTTTGTTTTAGCGATTACTGTGCATTTGCAATAAAACGATTTCATGCCTAGAGACGATGTCATAGAAAGCTAATGAG
Organism: Talaromyces sp. PF30-5; assembly: GCA_023626375.1. Lineage (NCBI taxonomy): Eukaryota > Fungi > Ascomycota > Eurotiomycetes > Eurotiales > Trichocomaceae > Talaromyces > Talaromyces sp. PF30-5. Next base: position 816,710 of record JAMAGU010000001.1, read on the forward strand.
GCCTCAAGTGCTGGGTTTAAATCAAGTCCCAGTTAGGCAATCAAGCTCCTCCCTTCACTTGAGCGGCATCAGCCACACGTTGAGCTGCAATCCATCCTCCTACAATTCTTTGTCGTTCCTTTAATTCCTCCCTCTTTTATCTTTGTTCTCTCGCACTCCAATTGATGGGTTTCAATTACCCCATTTTGACGCTTTATTTGATATTCCATGGAGAACGTTACCGGACGCCCAGCACCAGCAGATCCAGGCATTTGGGTGGGCACTTTGAGGCAATGGGACCCCACGACAGGCAGGACAAGCAATCCAGTGGTGGATATCTACAGTAATATTGAAGTGTTCATCGGGAGGGATAGAAGATATTGGTATGTTCAATCTTCCTCCATGCCGTGCGTCTGCACATTAATAAACCGACTCAACCGTCTAGTCAATACTTTTTGCGCGAACCCCATGTCTCCGGAAAGCATATTCGCCTTTACACCATAATATTTGACGAGGGGCGACCTGATGATGTCTGGCCGCTGGTCTACGCCCAAGACACTTCACTTAATGGAACGTATTGGAACAACCATCGCATGCGAAAGGGTACCAACGGCAATTATCTCCTAAGCCACGACGATGTCCTCCATATTGCACCGAATATCCATGTCCAGTTCCATTCAGCCCTCTATCCATATCCGAATAAGTTTACCGGCGCTCAAGAGATGGAAATTCAGGTATGTAATCCCCTTCTGTTGACCATGCTCTTCAATCTGACATTGGCTCCATTATCTTAGGGCTTCCACGATACTTATGTAGTTACTCATCGCTTACTGGGATCGGGAGCCTTTGGCCGGGTTCATCTGGCTTATAAAACCACGTCTGGTCATCAGCTGGCATGCAAAGTGATTGACCTTCAAGGTGTCAGGAAACGGATCATGGAAGACCTTCAGAGTTCTAAATTCTTCCCAAACTCCGTACAGTCATTGGTTTCAGGATCGACCGAAAAGCCCGACGCACTGAGCGCGGCGGAAAAGTACATTCGGGTGAACATTCAGAGAAAAACCAGATGGTATCAGCGCGAGGCATCGATCCTCGCTAGACTGTCACACGTAAGATGATACCCTCTTATTGCTAAATAACATTCTCCAGCGCTGAAACCACACCACAGCCAAATATTATCCAAGTGGAAAAGATAATTCGATCCGAGAATGCGTTGTAAGTCGAGAGAATCCAACTTATTATGCATTTTAAATTGTTAATACTTTGAAGATACATCTTCTCCGAGCTCTTGACTGGGGGAGATCTCTTCTCCTTCATTGCCCACAACGGTGGGAAACTTGATGAATCCACGTCAGCTCTGGTTGTTAGACAGGTATCAATCGCTCTTGAGTACCTACACGATCAGAATATCGTTCATCGCGATGTGAAACCGGACAACATCCTCATGAGCTCACTTACAAGTGCCGAAAGAGTTGTTCTCGCTGACTTTGGCTGCGCAAAGCGCCTTCGCCACCCTGACCAACGCATTTCAACACGCGTCGGCACCCTCCAGTACTGTGCACCGTGAGTATATCTGATCAGCTACCATATAATTCACGACTAACACCAAAAACAGCGAGTTGAGTACGACAAATACAAAAGGCTATGGTAAAGCTGTAGACCTATGGTCGCTCGGATGTGTTATGGCTGTGATGTTGGTCGGATATGCGCCCTTCGATGATCCATACAAAGACCTTAACTCTGAATTGGAAAGCCTTGAGGAAGACTTGAAGGTGCTAGGGACTAGCATGGGAGCACGGGGGCTCTTAGCTAGTCTCTTGATTTCGGATGACCAGCTTCGCATGGACATTAAGGAAGCACTCAGCCACCCTTGGCTAGCTGCTCCATCACAAGCCCGCAGATTGAATTCAATCCACCAACACATGCTACTCGAATGGGAACCCAGAAACATCAATGCCATAGTGCTAGTTGATATCAACGATCTAGACGGCAATGATGCTCGTGTAGCTTCTGTTGACAGCACTCCCGAGCCAGAACAGACAATCACTCCTCCTATTAGTCGCCTGAAACCCGTCGACTATATTTCCGAGACCTCATACGAAGAACCTAATGGCAGAACTAACACACAGTTGAGGTCTCCAATCTCGTTGAGTAGCCCAGCTATTCGCAACGACTCAAAGTCAGCTACAAAATTACCAACGATTTTGCAAGCTAAGCCTCCCATAAATGCACCATACCAAGCGCAGATAGTCATCCCTGAAAGCAAGTTTGCGAGGATTGAGCAGATGCCGATGGGAGTCCAAGACCTTGCGCAGGAACTGGATTTCCCAAAAGTGCACTCCCAAACCGAAATAAACACTCATGTTTCGGGGATCATTGGGCGTCATTTTCTCTCCTCGCGACAAGATACTGGTCCCCCATCCAAGATTAAGGTAAAGTCAGTGAAGGGAGGACTGTATGATATCCCCATTGACGAAGAAGGAGACGATCAGGTCTACGAAGAAATAAAAAATCCGGTCACCGGCAAACGAAAGCGACTGATCTATGGACAAGACGAAGAACGTTTGAAGAGGTTGCTGGCATAGTTTAGTGATAAAAGATCTGAAGTAAAGACAGAACTTATTGATTTAATGTTTTATATCGACAAGAAGGTGGTGGGCGCTCAGACAAGATGTCTTTCAAATTATTATTGGGTCAATATGGACTAGGGGATATCACATACGACGGCCCGCGTGAGATGCTTTCGAGGTTACGCCAGGCAATTCGCATATTTAGTCTCCGCAGATCTATTATTCATATCTAACAACGAAACAAGTACTACTTACGTGTTCTGTTCAATCCTCTAGTCAAGTTCTGTAGGTAGTTAATACCTATAATACTACTCAGGTGCTGGATATGAATTACATTGTAGATTGATTGAAATCACTTCGTCTCAGCTATTCACGTCATGTCAATTTGTCTCGCTCTCGTCTTAGCTGGAGAGATACAGAGGTCGTCATGATGCTGTGGAACAGTATTGCAGCATTTGTTATTGTTTTCCCACACATAATAACCCAATTTACTCATGAGTAGCAGCCCTCGGACCGCATACAAGAAATAAAGCACGCGGGATTTGGTGGCCCTCCAGTAAATGCAGAGCCGGGGCATTGATTCATGCACCTGGGGTAGGATCCCTGTGTATGATATCAGCATCATGGAACGAGATCGCCATGAACTTGAACATTTGAATGACACCTACCGAATCACACGCGATATCATTATTAGCGTTCTCAATTGGAGCTGCTAGCGCAATAGTGGCTAGGATCATCATGATAAATGACATTCGCTTCATTTAGGGAGATAAGATGGATGGTATAAGAGTTGAATTATCTATCTGCGAAAAAAAAAAAAAAAAAAATAGGACAATAATTTCCTGCGTGCGTTGAAGTCTTCAAATTTGACGAATTATGCCAAATGTTCTCAAGCGCATTGGACTCTTTTATATTCAAGTTCATGATTTGCACAGGTATTCAATTGCAGGTTACAAAGGCGAAGGATTGATAGCTGCCCAGGTGGTTGTACATTGGACGCCTAAACATGTGGGCTTTATGTGCCGACTGTAACCAACGTGTCTCTGATCAGCAATTACTGCATACAATGTGATGTGATATTGAGACGTAGATGATCTAGGTCGCCATTTTAAACGAAGCTTTAGCTAGTTGGAATGAGGCAGAAGTTTAATCGAGGTGGCATCATTTACTTTACGAGGCCTTACAATCTGGGGCTGCATGGGTCTGGTTCATCGATTGACTGTTTGTTTCATTCGGATTACACATGTGACTTACCCGGTGCTACGTAGAAGATGTATGTTCAAGCCAGACTAGTAAGCATAGAATTAGCGCAGCATATCCAGCTTGGTGAGGGATTTCTCGTTGGATAGTTCTATGTGAACAAACTTTGTCATCAAGGCACTGGAATAGGGACAGACATATGGTTAGTCACAAAGTAAAGAGCTCTGAAGCAGGAGCAAGTCTATTGCACAACCCTCTAGAAAGGAGCGGATGATGAATCAATAGTCTGTTCAAGATTGTCCACAGTGGCAACTGAATATAACGGGATGATAAGTCCTTGTGCCCTTGATAAGGGATAAGATAGGACGATGGAGGGGGACGATAACCCCATTGGCTCTATAGACAAGGAAGAGCTCTGTCCTTGACTGTAGTGGTCATTAAATTTGGTGTTTGTAAGCCCTCTGAGCCCCTAGATTGGCGAATGTCTAGGATTACATGGCCACTCAGAAGGATATCATGAGGGATGACCACTGTGGGTGGCCAATGGTAAAAGTGGAGCTGGTCGTTCAAAGATTGGTCAATCAAGCACCAATTAGAATGAAAAATGCAGTGTGCCAGTGCAAGATGGGTCAAGTTGGAGGGCGTTGAAATGGTAATGCCCAATAAGAAGGGGACCTCCACTTAGATCGAGGGAAGGGGTTTAATTGATCTCAGTTCCACGGGTTGACAATGATATCCTTTATCGGAAAAGCATCCTCAGCTTTTGTCTAAGCTCTATGCCCAAGCGCTCTTAGATTTCAAATGATAGTTTAACAAGAACTCCGAGTATGGTATGTAGAGTCCGGTCACAGATTCAGTGGCACTGTTAGTTCGAGAAGTGATCCTGGAGAGAGACGTGGGCACGGTAGTAGGCCAATAGCTTCATTCCTCGGACAGGTGGGCCCGAGTCCATCCAGAACATTCATCCATTGGCTTCCATTCCATCAACTTCACACAGAACCTCAGACACGGGAGGAATTCTTCCAGAGGAGTCGATGATTGACGATCATCTGTCACCCACAACAAATAATGTAGTGACTCCATAGCAGCCTTGATGATAAGACAAAGGGGCTAATAATAACTGTAGCCAAGACATTGAAAGGCGACATCAGTGACGAAAAGAGGTGAAGCTCTGAAACCTAGTCCACATAAGTGCTTGAAGAAGACGTAGCCCCAGTGGAGCTGTGTTGGATGGGCAACAAGGGCTACCCAGCCACTTGGACGCACGAAGTGTGTCAAGTTTGTGGGGATGATCGCCCCTTAGTTCCCGCTGCAGAGAAGATGTCTTGCATTGATTTGTAAAGTTAATGGGGTATATTCTTCTAAGCTTTTGCACATAGTTTTTGTCCAAGCTCTATACCGGCCAGGTAGCATATAGATCTTGGGTGTAAACAAACAAGGATTTGCAGGAGCTAGATTGTGTAAACTTTCGAGTCTAACTTTGTGTGAACCTATCAGGGTTCTTGGGTGAAAGGGTTTGCATCTTGGGGCTCGGGAGGGCCCCCTTGCATGAGATTGGAGGGAGTCCTTGGAGGGGCTGGGAGGGGGAGCTGAGGTGGATAAGGATCCTTTCTCTTCTATCCCAGCCACCGGTGTGAATGGAATAGATCCCTTTGTTTGAGGCAAGTGTAGTCAAAGGGCCGAGGAAAGGTAGTATAGCTTGTGGTGGAAATATCCCTGGTTTGTAAAGTGGAGAGTTGTGGATTTGCCCGCCGAGGCTGCTTTATATGGAGTATCAAGAATGGATTCGATAAGATTTATGATACCCAGTGGGGTGAATGGTAATGATTATGCAGAGCGGTAAATTGGGCACGTTACGAATCTGCACCCCGCAGAGTTGATATTACACTCTTGAATAACTGCCGTTGAGTCTGCAAGATTATGCAGAGAATAAATTCAATCTCCGTGGGCTGATTGTGCCGGGGCAACCGACTATACAGGAAGCAAGGGAAACGCGGGGTATTGGAGCTTAATGGAGTAAGCCATCACAACAATAAAGACTACCTAGTGATGAAAGAAATCGTACTTCATGCTCCGTGGAGATAGGAAACTTATTTTACAATGAAACTCAATATGATAAATGCTGGGGTCCTGCGGGTGGATGCCGCACCCGAGACTGCAAAGCAACATTGAAGACAAAGCCGTATTGCAGTAGAGAGAAAGGCCCCAAAGGCAACCCAGCAAACTCTAAGCTCGATCCTCTTCACACCTTTATTCTTCGCACTGACCTTGAGGCTGCCAGGTTTATCCCTATCATCTGACTTCTTTCACGTTGGTGCTTTGACAGCATTATGCTAACCCCTCTGTATACGTCGGGAGACCGCAGGATACTGTGGGATGCTGTGGGACCCTCAAGTGTTTCCGGCGTGGTGGAGATCGTCAGGTACGCACTGCCAGCCAATGAAAATATCAAACGGCGGGAATTGCTGATTGGCCAACGCGTCTCGTCGCGTGTCGAAAAATTCAATTCCACGCGACGTGACGCGCTAGTGTTTCCACCCGTTTGAGAGGCGTTTTATCATACGGATTATTACATTTAAAAGTTCACAATGATAGTCTAGATAGACATTACTTTGCTAGAAAGGATAAGGATATCCAAGGATGCTGGGAATGTATACAGTGGCAGGCTTTCTCCTGGAGGACTGGCATGGCAGGTATACCAGGTGGTAGGGGAAGCACACCCTACAGAGCCCCCCCCCAGAAGGAGCAGTAAACCCTAGTAAATTTCACAGTATTAAAACGCGCGCATCCGCCGCTCGATGGAGTCATGGGAGCCGGTGGCGAATTTCCATGCGCTTGGAACAGGATTCGTCCGTTTGTTTTATGCCTGACGCAAGACCGGTCCGCTGCAGCAGTGGGAACACTGCTGACTGCACGTCATGGGCTTATTTCTAATTGATCATGCAGTCATCATGATATCGATGAGGATGATCATTGCACCCGGATTGGGGGCGATCCGCCATAATGGAGACACGGAGGACGCTACTGTAGTTAATGCTGAACGTGCACAGGCATGACGGAGACAAGAGCCCACAGTACTGTAGAGCACAGTCGGGCCGTAGACTGAATTAGGAAGTGTAATGAGGAAAGATCCACGCCGTTTCAGGGGCCTCGTGCCTCTCTCGGGCAGGGGAGGAGGCTCCGGGATAAAGAAACCTCCTTGCGTGGACCCTCCTTGGGCCCTGGCCTCCTTGAACCTTGGGTTTCACTGGGACCACGAGGGGAAGAAAGGAAGGACCAGGACTCGAGAGGGAGGGAGCAGAACAAGTAGTATATTAGAAAAAAGTATCTCGCCAGTGTAAAGCGTGTGTCTCCATAGTGATAATCCCATCGTCACCTTTCCAGTCATTCGTTGCTGAGCAGGAATCTGTCTGACCTCATTCTTTATTGGGTCACTTCTTGTTTGTTTGAATTTGAACATTTTCAATATTTTCAATATTTTATTATTATTCTTGCTTATCTTTTGTTCTTTGAACTAAATTCGCCATACACTCTCTTTGACCCCCAAGTGGATCCCCGTTGTTGACATTCTTCGGGAGATGTTCGCTTGACCGTTTGCGGCCTTTTCCCATCTTTTATCGCCCCGTTTCGCCTTTTCCCCCCGCCAATTCTCTTTCTCCCCTAACAACCATCGGCCACATCCCAACAACCACCACGCAACCCACTCGCCAGTTCTTCGGAACGCCTGGGCTTTAAAGCGCATCGCGACGACTTTCTGATCCATTCTTTCTTTCCTCCCCAACTCCGTCGTTGCGCCTCGCAACCGCCCCCGGCGCAATCTCCTGTCGCAACTCGCGCACAAATCCCGAGCGCAAAACAATCAGTCCGACGCTCTCCCACTCGACCACGCCCATTTACTCTCCTATTTACCGAATTCACTCAAGAAATTCATTCTTTCTTATCACGCAAACTCAGGAATATATATTTCTCTCCAGCGCAACCATGCTTCTCCCATCCGCTATGCCCTGCGATGTGCGCCGGTCGTCTCGCTTCACACCCAGTCGCCTTTTCTCGACTCCCCCTCCCTCTGACAGAGGATACTCCTCTGGAAATGGCCTTCTCGGCACATGCCGTGCGCTACAGTCTCTATTGAATGGATCACCCGCGCCATCATCGCGCCGATCCAAGACCCAGCGCCTCCAAAGTCCTCTCCCAATCAACCCGCCGCGTCGCTCACCGCGCACGCGCAGCAAGGTCGTACGACCTGCCTCCCCTCGACCAACACCCCCTCCAACCACTATCGCTTCAACCCCACCACCTCCTCCATCCGCGCCCGCGCGCGGCGCAAACAAGCGCCGACGACCTGCTTTCGAGGACGATGACAGCGACGCAGACATAACCCGCGGACGCACTCGCCTCTCTACCCCCAAACGCCAGCGCCATGTACCATATGATCTTCCGCTTGGCCTTTCCTCAACAGATTTCTATTCTCTACATTCTCCTCCAGTCACACAATCTCCTCCTTCCCCCGCTCAGCGTCGTATTGACGCCTGTATTCAACAATCAAATGCGCGTTTGGACCCTGATGCTCCTCTGCCTTCGATTGAAGAATCGCAAGAAGCTACTCCCGCCCCGTCCGATGAATGGACGGCTGAAGAAGACCAACAACTTATGGATTTGGTCCTTGAGAAATTCCGACTCTCCCAACAAGAATGGAGCGAATGCGCCCGCCGCATGGGCCGCAGGAACCACAATCAAGTGGGTCAACGCTGGAAATCCCTAGTTGGAGAGGGCCGCGTCGGTCTTCGTCCCGCACGCCAATAATTTCCTTTCGCAAATTGTATCATTGTATTATACGACTTTTCCCTTTCTGTCCTGATTTCTCGCAAGAAACAATCCCTGTACCACCACTTCTCGTATTGAGATATTTCATTGTCCTTATTATCTTGTTTTGTTTCTTGTGAGTTTTGGTCTTTTTTTTTTCTTTTGATTCTATTCACATCTGGCCATGTGAATATTCACCCTACTGTACTACACTACTATGTTTTACTTGGGCGCCTCTTTCCTGCACATTGATTCTGCTCTGTAGCAACGTGATTGCTGAGCAATGTACCTCTACGAACATGTATTTCTATCTCAAGATACCACCATTTTGGCTTCCAATCGCATTTTTTTTGGATACTAAATTAGTCTCTTTCCCTTTTCGTCCTCTATCCCCTGAAAAGTTAAATAACCTTAGTAACTCTGATAACGAGCTTAAGTCCATGAGAACATTGAATCAAGCGGAGTACATTTTTCTTTGTCCCAGTCCAGAGTTTACCGATTGGTGACCCCATCTCAATGGTATGACCCCCACAACAAAGAAGTCAAATCGAAGCGCATAGGGCGCATGAACACTGTGCTCTGATTGCATCCATGTAGTTCTCTTATCCCGAACCCTGGTCCAGGCGGCTTTATCAGATGACCCGACTGACTCGTAAACTTGAACCTCTAACAAAGAAAGTTGAAGCCCAATGTCATTCGTGATACCCTTTCGGGCAGACCCGTTCAAGTCGCAAGGACCTCGAGCTAATTGCAACTCTGGTGTCCAAGTCTTGAGTTATGTATTGACCCATGGTAGATAACGCTTGCGACAACACGAGCCATTTGTAAAGGATCATTTCATGGAGCTAGAGTCACGGACCTTTCGCACAGACCGCGATGTCATTGCCCTCTTGGCATCATTATAAATCGTGAGCAAAAGCGTGCGGCGAGAGGATTCGCTCTACTCTAGAAGGGGCAACCAAATTGGAATCGGTAGGAGAAATCCAGTACGTATCGTTATATTAGGTCTTCAAATATCTTATCGTCCTTCAATGGCAGCATTACGGATTTAAGTTCAAAGGTTCAACTTGAACTTGAAGCCTTGGTTTTTAAATAGGAATGACTATAGTAGGTAGTACCTCCAGGGCTTTACCCAGCCCTGCCAGTGGTAGTACTATATCTAGGTAGTAGGTATACTAACTACTACTACTACTACTACTACTACCTCCTTTGAAGGCCAAATACCGAAATCATGTATGACTTCCGGAAATGTTTATTCTATCGGTTGGAACTTTTGCTCAGACCTCATAGTAGTAGTATGTATCTTTTTCCAATGTTGTTAACGTATAAGCCATATGTACCGTACGCCAGTATCTTAGTTATGAAAATGTTTTTACCATACTAGTATACACCCGTGAACCCAGGAAAAACAATTCAAGTGCCATCAAATTGATTGCGTTTACTAAAGCATTGAACCCGTCCCATAGCGAACACAGCCACTGGCATTTCTCAACGTTCATTCCTAGCCGCACCTGGGATAATGAATCTTAATTGCCCTAAGATACCTATTCACATACTTGTGGCATTTAAAGTTGTAGCGTGGAGGCAGCAAGATTACTGCTAGTGCTAGTGTTCGCTCGCAATGGACTCAATATTCCAAGGTTCCATATATAGTATCCAGCGATTCACCTGGACACACATCTAGTATTTGCCCCCCGAAGGCACCACCAAATATGAACCTTGGAAGTTGCCACATACTACATATTAGGTTTGACATCCTTTTTAGGCGTTCATTGCCAAATAGATTGACCCATGCAGTGCGTATATGTATGCACAGCCACAAGTGTTCACGTATTCAATCGTTAGTTATTCCGCTGATTAATTCTGGGTCCAGCCATGATCCGCAGCATAGTGGAGTTGGCCCCATCTGTGGAATCTAGCAGCCTCCAGCATAATATCACAGCCATCTTCATAGTATTATTAAAAGATGCATTTCCAGTCGAGTATGAATCTGAAATCAAAAAATCTCAATCAAAATGCAAGTGCCTCTTGTTTGGTTGGTGACAGGCTGTTCCTCTGGAATCGGTCTGGCTCTGGTAGAAGCTATCTTAGCACGGGTACGTACTAACTCTTATCTATAACCTTGGAACTAAGCCACAGGCAGCCATCAACCGTTGATCTAACAGCGAATTGACATTGAACCAGGGCGATAAAGTGATAGCCACAGCACGCGCAAAGAATGGCATCAGTGGTACTGAACGCCTCTCTATCTTTAGGCAACTCGGGGCCGCTGTCCTAGAACTGGATATAAATTCATCAGAAGCAAAGCTATGCGAGATAGCTACCGATGCATGGAACATCTATGGACAGGTAGATGTGCTTGTGAATAATGCAGGGTATATGGATGCAAGTACAACAGAAGAGTATAAGTATGTTTGCTGCGCACAAATATTCATTTTTGAGTATCACTAACTTTGCCATGCAGTACTGAGGACCTAGCGAGTATTCTCAGGACACATGTCTTTGGGCCTTTAAATCTAGCTCGCGCATTCTTACCGCGAATGCGAGTCCGGGGGACAGGGACTCTTCTTTTCTCTGGTGCAATATCCCCAATGATACCTGGACCGGGGGGATCTGCGTACGCTGGATCGAAAGCCATGCTAGATGCTACCGTGAAGAAACTGGGATGCGAAATTGAGCCATTTGGTCTACGATGCAGTACTCTTCTTTTTGGTCGATTTCGGACGCAGCTCTATTCTCCTGGGAGTTATGTAACAAACGGGCATCGGTTGCCGGCATATAAGGAATTTGATCATCTTATGCAGCAGATCCTAAAGGAGGCCGATGGTACACAGGTCGGGGATCCGATGAAGGCAGCTAAGTTAATTGTTGATGCTGTAAGAGGTGAAGGACGATGCGAAGGTAAAAAATTGCCAGCTCGATTACCTCTTGGTCCGGATGCGTTTGAGTATATTCGACAACATTGCGAGGAGATGATGAGGATTTGTGACGAATGGCAAGATATTAACTCGGAGACTAGTTTTCCCTGGGAGAAAGAATGACTATTTCGGGACAAGCATATTGGATGTCTAACTATAATGATGGAGTTATGAGAAGATGCCACATTGGAATTAATATGTGATTTTTAGAATGCATTAGAGAAGGATAGACGAATGCACAAGTACCTCGACGCCAGACACCTAACCTGATAGTCATTGCCAAGAAGGACGGTATAACTACAGGAAACATATGCTACTACGTCTGCTTTGAACCGAATATCAGATCCCCTTAGAATCTGCAAGGGGAGGAAGTTAGCGTTCTGAAAGGCTCAATAGAGTAAGTAATCATGCTGATAAAAGATAGACATACCGGATTTCATAGCTTCCTGCACGCGTCATGTAGCGCACCCACTTAACAGAGCTGTAGTTGTTCTTCTCGAACACCTTGAGGTATCGCACCAGCAGACCAGAAGACGTAAACATAAGCAGACTAAAGTTGAGGCTGATAGGCGGACGGCTCCAAGCCTTCTGATGCGTCATAGAAGTAAGCGTAGCCTCCGCATTGAGAACGAACTCGGCCTGTCCCGAGAATCTCGGAATCTTCCAAACAATATTGTTCTGTTCAGGCTCATACTTCGCCCGCCCCTGGCTAGTCCGCTCAGTAGTCTTAGCCGTATTGAGCGGTGTCGGGATCCGAATCACCACGTTTGTCGCAAACAGCTTCGCACTATAATTGGCCTTGATGGCAACACTGTATTCAACCTTCGTCGTACCAATCTCCCGCACGGTGGGATGCACCTTAAAGGGCAGATTGACATTCTCCGTAGCACGGTACCGCATCAACTCGAATTCGCCGTCCGGCGGCACGAACGAGATAATACGATCAGCATCGAATCGACCCAACTTAACGCATTGATGGAATTGGCAGTCCTCCAGTGTAACTGAGCCCGCAGCAGCTCGTGTCGTCTTCTTGTTGCCTGATACACCGCCCCCTCCACGGCTGTTGCTAGGTCCGGAGGCATCGGTTGTGTCGACGAGTAATCGATCGTTGAGTCCGAATTTGCATTCCGGAGTACCGGTGAGGTAGGCTCGCATGACAATTTGTCCATTAACATCTGCTCGGAGAACGGTGCCTGTTGCTGACATCAGGAGGTTTACGTCCTCGATCACGTCGACGAAGGCCTCGTTCTTTCGGTATTTGATATCTGAGCGGCGCCATGACAGCGCACCAGTCGCTTGCATGGTGATTCGACTTGAGTCTGTAGGATTGTTTGTGATGGCGGACTTAACACCTTCCGTTGTGATGTACATTTTCAGGGTATCGGTCTCTGTGTTCTGTGGATATCCAAAGTCCAAGATTTCTATAGAAGCAAAGCAGACATTAGCGATATGGTCCAAAAAGATCAAAAGCAAGGAGAAACAGGTGCGAAGAGAGCCCACCATCAAGCAATTCATAAATCAGCACAAAGTTATTCTTAACCGCCTCCTCATCGAACTTCCCAAAATAACTCTTCCCGAGCAGAATAAGCCGGTAGAGGAACTCGAATATGAGCGCAGCATTGGCATTGCTCTTCGTTACGGCGACTATGTAGATGTTCTCGTGCTTGACATGGCTGAAGGTGGTTGAGCCAAGCGTCAGGATCGGGGAGCGGACTTGCGGGTTGGAGATGACTTGAATGCGAAAGATATCGGCCAGTCGCGGGCGGCAGTCGCTGCGGAAAGCGCGGAAGATAAGGTTTTCGCCCTTTTGATTGAATATCAGGATCCCCGAGAGCATGTTGGAAATCGCGGGCGCATCCCGTTGTGGCTTTCGGAGGTAAAGGGGAGCTCTCTCGAACGGGGGGAAAAGATGTGGGGGGTCTGGATCAACGTTATCGACACCGCCCAGGGTTCAGCTTAAAGGTTGCGTGAACCACCGTTTGCTACGGAGAAATAATTGATCCTGGATGAAGGTTTGATGGAATGGCAAGTGTTCGTATCTATTCTTTTATATTTTTAGCATTTAATTTGATTTGGCTGGTAATCTGTGTGCCTTTCATTTTATATCTATGTATACCCCTGATTAGTTGTAGTCTTAGTACGAAGGACCATCGACGCGACATTCACTCTTGATCTACATCCTATTATTCGATAACTACGACGGCGAAGAGAAAAGGTATCAATGTTCTCAAATGGACCACACAGGTCTAGTTATTTGCGTTGTTTGGTCCTTGGAAGATCAACATGTAGAACCACGGATATAAAACAGTCAGATATGAACAAGTCAAAGAAAAAGACCATGGAAGGCCGAATATATCAGAAAAAATAAAATAAAATATTCCCCAGCGGCTTCATGCAATATTAGAGCGGGAATTTTGGAGAGAATAAGAGGAAATAGGGATTAAAAGACAAGGGATAAAATCGGATAATGGCCGCTGGGGAAGGGATATCATGCAAAATCCGAGAGAGAAACAGATTAAAAGAAAATATGTATCCAAAAGATGACATAGAATGGCAAGTAGGGGGCCCATTTTTAGCTGTCCACATGGGTAGCCCCTCAATTGGCCGGTCCAACTCCAGTGCTGGGTCTGGTATTGGGCAATGAAGGTGCCTCGCTGGGAACAATGCCGACCTTGGGGTCAGGGATTTGGATATCAATGGACATATATGCAGTGCGTCGGAGACTCCAGATGTGAACACCATCTTTGGCCCCAACCTCCCTATTCCATTTCTCAAGCCATGTCTCAATTTGTTGCAGCGAGCCCTTTACACCTGGCGCGTTCAAGTCATCCCAGACCCAGCCGGTCAATAAGCCGAGAGCTCCATCAAGCCAATTGCGTAGACTAAAGGGGTCGAATGCCTTGATCACGCCGTCATTCACTGTCGCGACGACTTTTCGGAACTCCTGTTCCGACAGTAATGGGTCCAAAATCTCAGGATACAGATTCGAGAAGGTCGGCGCCAAATCACCTTTGATCATCCAGTCGCGACGAATACGGATAATCCGTGTTGTGAGATATTCTGGTGAATTGGGAGGGACATGTGGGTTGAGGTGAGGATAACAGGGGTGCGCGGGGCCCCATGCCAGTTCTTCGGCGACGTCTGGCGGGGCCTGGCCGGTATTGGAGGGGACAGAGGCGATCTGGGACTGCGATCGAAGGGAAGTTTGTGACTGGAAATGACGAGGTTGGCCATCCTCCCTATAACGAGTCCCATCTTCTGCAAGGTGGACCGCCTCGGGTGGTCGCAGATTCTCGACTTCCCGAGCTGCACTGCCGGCAAACGCTGCAGCCATGTCTATGGGGGAGAATTGTTCACTGCGCCGATGACGCGGGGGTAAAGCAATACTCGTCCGTCCACTCTCGGATTCACCCTGGCTGTGTTCGACGATTAAACTGGTCGGGGATGGGGTGAGGCGACTGCGACGGCGCTCGGGAACACTGAGGAGGGGAGATGCGTCGCGCTGCTGACCGAGCGGGAGACTCTCGTCTGACCTAGCGGGCAGAACAGTGATGGGCGTTACGCGGGGGACGTGATTGACTGGATTCGCGAGTCGAACGGCCGGAGGACGGAGGATTGCAGGGAACGACGACGGGCCCGAGAGAGGGACGCACTGTCGTCGCTGTGCTCGAGCGAATGACGGCGCCTCCACGGGGGCACCTGTCCGAACCCCAACGGATTGCCGTGTTGATCGATAAGAGAAATTCCGGTCCGGCTCCCTTGATCGAAGAGGTGTGATGGACGCCGTTTTGAGGAAAAGAAGGAAAAGAGTGAAAAGAGTGAAGCTAAAGGAGCGAAGTGGTCCTGGAGGAAGATCGAGATCGGCAAAACTCTCCTGAGGGGACCATGCATATAGTACAGGACGAACAACAACGAGAGGGTATAAAAGGAACGGCGAGAGAGATAGTTTAGGATGGAGAGATCGAGATTGAATACAATCCAATCTGGACAGAAAAGAAAAAAGCCCCGAGCTCTGCGTAGATCCCCCAAGATCCTCCCCAAGATCGTGGATCCTCCTGAAAAATGAGGCAAGCAAAATCCTGCTGGGCCGCACTATGAATCTCTTAAGTGTTTAGTGTACCGATGTAGCCCGCGGTGGAGATGATGCAGTGGAACCAGAGAAAGAAGAGAGTAGTAGGTGAGAATACATAAAATGAATCATGAACAGTATTCTACATATGCAGGATGATTAGCTGGTTCTATAGTCCCTCGTTTGCCCCGGTTTCACTGTTGTTGTTGCTTTATTGATTAATCTGTTCCTCCCTTGTTTCATCCCGATAATTAAGTGATCAAGGGAGTGTGAGATCTCCACTTTTCCGGGGATGTCACTGGCCATTTCATGCAGCTGTCAATTTTGGGAAGAACATATTACATACATTTCTACAATGATATCTGTCAAGGTAGAGAGGTATGTGCGCTGTGCGACTGAGCAAGCCGGCATCGCAGATCGTGGAGATGCACAGTCCACTTGGTGGGTACGTCCATTCTCACTGGCGATAAGATATTCGCGACTGAACTAGAACTTAACTAGACAGGTTGCCTTGCGTCTCAGCCCGTTCATGCAGAAATCGAAATCCACCATACCCCACTAAGGTGAAAGGTGCCCAGTAGAACGGACTCGACCAGTCGAGCTGCCCCAAAATCATCTTCAGCATCGAAACAAGAAACTCTGCGTCGGGCACGAATTCGGCGGGGCTTTGTCCAGTCGTACCCGGCGAGCTCCAGTTCTCGACCAAGTGATCAAGGAGAACGCTCGCCTGATCGGTGTCCAATTGCAAAAGGCCTATCTGCGCGGCTCTCATAGCCTCCGCGACCGGCCGATCGGGATGTGTCTTCAAAGACTGATAGAATAGAGTCATGATCAGCATCGAGCCGAAATCACTCACTTTCCACAGTGACCCGATGTACGCCTGACAGCCAGTGCTTAAGACAACATGTGAAAAGCCAAGAACTTCACTGCCAATCGTAGCTCTTCCGAACCCACTCAAACAGGCCGCAAACACCAGGAGATTCACATTGCTTTGGATGGCTGACATGTCAACAACACGGAAGTCCTGTCCTTGACCAATCGAAATAGATGAAAGCAAAGGATTGCGATGATTGATGTCACCATGCGTCCCAATATGCATGACCAATGAACCCCCCTCGACGTGTTGCTGGAAGTCCTTTCGAGTCATCTGGGATGCCTCAATGGGCCATGTCGCGAACATGCGGGCAATGTTGACGGCCTCGATTCCGGCCATATGGAGGTTAACTTCATTGCCGCCTCGACTAGTACTGGTTGGCTCTTCGGTTGGCGATTTCGCTAAAACAGATACTGTCGGAGATGCTGATGCAGACTTCCGTTGAGAGAGATAATAGAGCACTGTCAAACTTGGCACTTGAGATACAACCGCTTGCATAATAAGGGGACTTCCATCAAATGGCAGTATAGAGAATGGGAATGCAGTCAAAGGGTCCGACACTGAGAAAATTATGTGCGACTTGGTTTTTATAATCCCTGCGAATGGAACCAGCAAGGCCTCGGATATCTCATGACATAATTCATTAAGGAGTTTCTTGCGTTCCTCTTCTTCATCATTGATATAGCCGGTCAAGTCACGCATAATCTGCATCCCCCTCATGACAGGTCGTCTTATGTCCACATTGCGAGTTGATGATTGGTGAATTTTCTGAACCCCATCCTTGGTCACTGCAAATGCAATCATTCCGCGACTCCCAAAGGTTGCTTCTATCACCACGGCATCCTGATCAATACTCCGATATAACAGGGTTGGCTCAATGGTGGAGTTCACTGTCTCAATGAAAGTTGCGGCCGAGGAGAGCGTGCCGTCTTCCTCCAATTCCTTAATATCGTCATGCAACTGGGCAATTTCCTTCTCTTGATCCACTGTCAATGTCTCCAGAGACATTAAAGACCTCAGAAGACGACGTTTATGCACAGCGTCAGACAGACTCTTGGTTCTGGGGGCTTCAGAAAGCCCCTTGGCTTGAGCTCTCTGTGTTTGTAAAGATTCAAGCACAGCCCGCGCTCTGTACATCTCAACAAACAGCAATGCATGATCCACCCAAGACATCCCTTCGATATGATCACTCAACCCCGAAAGCAATTGCAACGGGAGATTTATATCATCTGCGCGAAGGCAAAGACGCGCGAGGTTGAGATATACCTCCCCACTCCAACCGGCGGTCGAGCTCCAGACGCGAGCATCCAAATCAGTAGTCTGTTTTCGACGAGTCTCGATAATTTGACGAGCAATCAAAAGCTTGGAGAAACAGAGCTGTGGCTCTGGATCCATCATAATAGCAGCATAGTGGCCCAGTCGAATGGAATAATCAAAAGAATTATCCGCGAGCGAATCAAAAAAGGACGAGTTTATTTTACTGATCATTTGTATCAACCGACGGCCTCTTTCCAGGTCACCAGCAAACAAGACATACGTCAATGCATTCTGTGCCACTGTAAGCAGAGACGCTCGAACACCTATTCCTTGTTGATAGGACTCCAAGTTGCCATCAAATAGCTCATCATCGCTCATCGAATCCATTATTTCCCGGGCCTTGACTTGATCCCCGATACGATCGCAAGCCAGTACTCGATACAAGTCCCTTGTGTAAACTTTCTCTTCGCTTGCGTTTCTATCAACGAATTGTCGGAAGATCTCCTCTGCACCAAGTATATCCCCCTCACCAAACAGACGACGAAATCCTGCCTCGGCAGCCATATACCTCACATTGGCCGCATCATCAGCCAACACCTTCTTCCAGAGGCCCCCTTGTTTTCTTTGTGGAACAGTAAGATCTGTCTTGAACATCTCAGCCGGAACGGCTTCCGAATCTTCGAGCCACTCACGCCAATCAAGAAAATCCTCATCATTCTCCAACCAATATTTTAATCTAGCATGCCACTCATCAAAAGGGGTTGTATCTTCTCCGCGGATATAGATTAGTCCAACGAGACGACCAAAGGTCCACAACAGAGTGCATTTTGTTGATTGAAGAAGCTGGACATCTGCTTTACCCAGTGAAGTTTGCGGCGCAGACTGAATTCTGTCACTCAAATGATCTCGCAACTCTTCAACATTGGCGAATGCTTCGTCAACCAAGAGTCGAGAAACGGCAGAGTTAAACATTTCATGATGAACAGAGGCGCGACATGTTATGCTCTGGAAAAGAGGAAGCATGTCATCCATCGTTCTCGAAATCTCAAAAACACATTCCCAACCTTGTTGCGCTGTATCCAAGCTGGAATATATGACCCATTCTTGATAGGCAAATCGCATCATAAGAATACTGATAAAATGTGCGAGCATCTCATTATTTGCACTAACACACCAGTTTCCAATATTCCTAGCGAGCTTCTTCACACCTTGCGGATTTCTTTTCAAGATAGCAAGCAATATCTGATGCGCTTTGACAAATTGCACATTTGCCTCATCCTTCCCAAACAGATCAGCGGCCTTCTGAAGCTTCATTTCTGCCTCAATTAATAAATCGAAATACTTTGTATTTGACGAGCGCTGAATTCGTGCGATATTATGCAAGCAGCAACCCTGACGGAACAACACAGCAGCCTGTCCTCTCTTGCAGCCCACACTCCCGAAAAGATCAAAAGCAGAGTCATAACATTTCTTAACCGTATCAGAATAATCAAACGGAAGATCAGCTTGAATGGAATCCCAGAAGTCCTGTTCCCCAACTGCCGTCGTCCCATTAGACGTGATCAGGTTAAGGGCCAGCGGGCTCGTAAAAGGCACGCAAAGCATACTATCACCCTCCAAGAGCTTTGTATTCGCCATGCCGATGCTATCATTCAGTCTTTCACATCGCTGATATAACTCTTGCAGCATAATATTCTTCTCAGGACTAGCGCACATAATGTAAAGCTCGACAACAAGACGACTCAAATAGATCGCCATGCCCGTAGCGCCATTCGTCTCCGCTAGATTGCGAAAGTTCAATATATCCTTAGCAATACTCCGAATAAAAGGTGTCGCATCTTCATTGGGGGTATAATTTGAGCCACCAGGTGAAAGAGGGTGAAATTGCGTTGTCATGTTTCGAGTCCTTATAGCCGTCCATGAGACGACATTCAGGATTTGAGCTAGTGACTGGTCGCGAGGAACGCCCTGTGGTAAGTGCTGATTTACATTCGCTAGAAAAATCTGTGAAATTTCAGTGGGACCGATTATTCCGCCCAGCATTGTGATGTTAAGGGGCCATCCTCTTTCTTGGTGGAAACGTAGCATTGGAGGGAAGCGGCGGGTGTAGTCTGCAAGGAGCTTGTAGTTTGTGTATCGCAGACCCCATTCTGGAGATAACTGATCCAGTAGGCTGTATAGAGAATTAAGGTGTTTGTATGCATTTGTGAAATGTCCTGTTAAGATTGCGTATATTGACGAGCAGCGGAGATACTCTGCTTTATTATCCAAGTCGGGAAGAGTATCGTATTGCACATGGTTTAGATAGCCATATGCCGCATCATAATCTCCCTTGTGTTCCTCTGCAAATAGCGAACCTCCACAAAGACTGACAAAATGTTCAAAATCCATATTGACGGTGTAAAGCTCAGTCCCGAGGTCTGCAAGTTGGAAAGACGCATATGGATACCCTTCCACTGATGCTTTATTAAGAGACAAAAATACTACAATACCGAAACAGCAACATCCTCCCAGATAAAGAAAACCATACCAAGGTAGCCAAGTAAGCACAAAAGTCTTAACATTATGGAATCTAAACCCGCCGCCAATCTATTGGTCCCAACAACGCCATCACCGGCTTCCGGCTGGATCTCGCCAAAACTTGCCTCATTAGCGTGAACTCAAGCAGTCAGCACAGACTAAACCCCTCCACATGCAACAGGAGACAAAAAGACTCGGAGGCTTCATACGTGGCTAGACAATTAAGATTCCTCTACTCAGCTTATATAGTTCTAAATCGTGGAAAGGGTCCTAGCAACTAAATCCCTGGGCATTTGAACTTACCATGGCTGACGATAAGTCATTCTTTCTCTATGGTATGGGGGAACGGCCCGAGGCCTTAACCTTGGGTTCGTTGGTCTTGGAAAAGTATTGGCAGCCAATGATTGCTCGACACTATACTCATGAACCGTTAAGGTAATCAAGTTTTCTTAATGGTTCGATTGGATGGAATAAGAATTCGATCTGACATGAATAGTCACGATGCTCTTCGCGAACACGCATACACAACCGACGTCACCAATGCAGTTTTCCACGGTTATTCACGTTTAACACCCTCAGTGGGACTCGAAGGTGGTGACATCGCGCATCTCAATCTGGCATATAACAAGGACCTTGAACGGATTGTAATTGCCGAGAAGGGCAAACGACTTATGCTTAAAGAGTATGGCATACTCCAGTCGCATTGGAAAATCAGAGTTAACAACGCCCAGCCCAGAACAGTTCCTGGCCAAGAATGTCTTAACGAACGACACAGCCCAAGAAAAGCTCAAACTATGGCTCTCGGCCGCCCACAGCTCCTACATTTTAAACTTCAAATTCGCCCGCCGCCCAAAAGTATGGATGTTATCGGGTCTATACCTGCTTGAAGGCGCACGAACCGTCGTGTCAAGGGGTAAATCCTCGAAGATATCCGCTGGTGTCTCGTCTGCTATAATTGGTGCTGTCTCCGGTGTTCCGGTTGGTGGATCCGTTAGTCTGGGTGTTGGATCGACGTGGGAGATGGCTATGCAAGTTGCCGAGCCGCATGTCTGGGCGGCGCAGTTTCGTTTGGTGGATGCGCGGTTTATTAAGGTTGGGAAAGGTGGCGTTGATGAGGTTCAATTGCCCGTTTCGATGGGTCTTTATAGAGACTTTATGTCTGTTAATACGGCTAGAGGGGGAGAGAGTCAATCTATTGGGGTGGGGCTTGAGGAGGAGAAAACAGTGGAGTCTGGAGATGAGTATACCGAGGATGATCAGGAGGGTCCAGAAGCGGAGGCATATGAGAAGCAGTTGGAGCAGGCTATTAAGCTTTTTGAGAAAGCGCCAAAGCACTTTTTGCAGTAGAATGGGCACCTGGCAGTCGTTCTTGAAACACATGGTTAATAGACATGGAAGTTGTTTTCATCGAATCGAGTAGAAGCTTTGTTTGACAATAAAGGTCAATTAACAATATGTTAGGAATAACATTTCCTTTAGATTATTTACATTATGGCTCGCCAGGTATGGCCTGTATGATATGGTATCCAACTCCGACGTAATGCCCGAAAGAAAAGTCAATGATAAACCATCAAATAATGATCGTGATCGTAACAATGACCAAAGAGAACAGGGTAAGGGGTATCAATTATCAATCAAATGGAAATATAAAAAGAAATTAAAGTTGGCGGTTCGCAGAAGCTTGCATTCGTCGCATCGCCTTGCGGTGCAGGTCCGTCATATTTCCGCGCTGCATCTCATCAGCAATGGCGTTACCAAGCTGAGTATTTGAGGCATCACGCATTTGCTTCACAGATCCCCATGTATTGCAGGGCCTTTCTTGAGTGGGAGTCACTTGAGAATTGAACGCTAGCGAATCACGACTTTTGGACAGGTCGTCGCGTACTGACTGCCTCCATGCTGCCATGACAGATGCGGATCTACTCGGCTCAGCAGGGGCAGGACTAGAGACAGGTACATAGGTGGGAGACCTCGCGCGTTCGAGACTTTGAACACTATTTCCTGATGGAGATCGCATAGTTTGTCGCTGTAGCATGGCGCGTCGTTTGGAGAGAGGGATATCGTCTTCGTTGTGAGCCTCTTCGGCGATCTCATCCTGCTCCTCGGGAATAGATAGGGTTGGTGGTACGACTCCATGGGGATCTGCCAAAGACTGCCGGGATTGGCTTCGAGCTGCTGTGTATGGGTCGTATCGAAGGGATGTCGATGACATTCGGTTTCGCATCATGTTTTCTCGTACGGCGAGTAAAGGTGGAGGTCCAGACCATCGAGGAGAGTCCACAACTTCCGGTGACCTTTGTACTGTATTGGGACTCAAGTATGGACTCGACATACTGTTGTGCAGTGTACCCATATCATTATTATCTGGTGGACTCAATGACCCAGTGGAAACGTTTCGAGAAACTGGTGGAGAGATGGCGGTGGAAAGATTCTGCATCGAGTTTCTAACCTTTGAATGGGAGAGTTCTGGGGAGGCTAAAGATCCACGGGTTCGAGGGTAAGCCTGCTCTGGGCTAGTTGGAACAGGGCTTGAAATAACTGGAGGTGGTTGAGCGTTGAGTGGAGTTTGTAGTAGACCTTCCATATCCACTGGCGCAGCAACTTCTTCGGGAATAGTGCCATCTTCTGATTCACTTTCGTGTTGAATGACATCGAACTCAGGATGATCTGCGTCAGAGAGGTGTTTTGCCCATTCTCTGGTGCGGAATGAATTCACAACTCTGGAAGTCTGTTCAGGAATGGATTGGACGGTTGAGATGTTAAGCTTCGCCCTCTCTGTTGGCTTTTTCTTCTCTGAAACAGGTGCCTGTTGAGACACAGACTCGTCATTGATTTCGCTAGTAGGAGCTTTCTCTGCAGTGTGCTCAACACTAGGAGCGACTGTTGATTTGCTGTTGGGAACTGCATCTTCACTTTGGGGTTCTTCGCTCTTCGAAAAGCTTCGGTTCTGTTTTTGCTGTTCCAGAGCTGCGTCTTGGGGTACTGGCTCTGCTTTTTCTTTGGCCTTTTCTTCGGACACGGTGGCCTGGTCCTGTCCTGTGTTCTCTTCGCTCTTTTTCTCGATTTTTTCATCGACAGGTACTGTTGAAATGGCGACGTCGTACTCATGGGTTTCCGGCTTCGAGGTGTCTTCTTGTGCAGTGCGCTGCTCATCTTCAGTTGCTGGAGTCACCTCATGGGCGATTTCTTTTGTTACTGCATCGTTTCCCAAGGAAGCATTATGGTCGAGACCTTCAGCCTCCTCGTGTTCTTCAGGCACTGTAGTATCGACAGCGATATCTTTCGGTGCAGTTTGATTAGCATTCTCGGCGACTTTCGAATGCAAAGTAGGTCTTTCAGAGGTGACACTTTCAAGGTCATCGACCATCCCGGCAACAGAAGAGGACGAGTCGGCAATGGCTATCAAAGCTTCCTCTGATTGAGATTGCATAGATGGATTCACACCGTGATGACCGCTTCGCCAAGATAATCTATTCTTGAAAGATCTACCCGAGAAACGTTTCGAGCGCAGCGAGGCAACTTCAGAGCCCACAACCGCACCGTGCTCAGAGTCGTTGTCTGCAGGTACATTGGTCGGAATCTCAGGATGTCTTGGGATGGCAGCTGGAATCTGGGCTTCTTGTGTCTGTGTATTTTGATAACCATCTTCATGTTGGATATTTTCGTGTTCCTGTGAGGCCTGTCCGTTTTCAGGATCTTCTGTGGTCTCAGCAACAGCCTCTTCTACCACCTCAAGATTGTTTCCACAGTCAGATGCTCGTCCCGAGTGGTCCGGGCTTGTCATTTCTTTCATCTCGATTGAAGTGCCCTTTTCATGAACAGATGGAACATACGAGCCAGAGCCTCGTCGTGAGTCGTCGGCCACGGCTGTCTCAGACATAGACGGCTCTTTCATATCGCTGCCATTGCCATACATCTGCTCCCATTCTGCTCGCTCCTTGAGGTTCTTTTCTTCCAGTTGTCGACCGACTTCGGCTTCGGCCTCATCCTTCTGTCTTTGGGCTTCCTGCTGGATACGTTCTTCTTTCTCGCGGCGCTCTTTGATCACTTTCCATAATCTCATCTGAAAAATCACGCCAAAGGCAGTGACGATGATGATTATTGCGGATTCAACACGAATGTTTCGCGTGATGGGATATGTATTAGTGTTCAGTGGGAACATATCGTCATTCAATCCTAGAAAAGAAAATAAGTGTTTGTTCATATTTTGATCTCGATGTCATGGAGTATCTTACCCCAGACGTAAAGCCAGAATTCCTTCAACCCAGCTCGGCTGAAACAATCAATACCCAGAACGAAGGAAGTAGCGCCACCAAAGGCAGTACACAGCATTGAGCCATATGCACGTGTGTAACGGCTAAAGGCGAGAAAGTAGAAGCCTCCCGTGAAAGCAAGGATGAATCCTATTTTTGCTCCATTTTCGGAGACGAGGCCGCCGGCTTTGATGGTCAAAAGCCACATCCCGATGCAAAAGCCACCCAGGAGACAACAGAGACCCTCGGTTATCTCCTTGAAGACGAGGGCCAGACCACCGAAAACAGCACCAGTAGCAAATATAGCTACTAGGTATCCACCTTGTACTGCATCTGTTGCAGGTGGGCTCATCACGTACTCGATCAGAACCTAGAAATAATTAGTCAATCTATTAGGTTGATGAAAAATGGCAGGCGTTGGTGCGGGTAATCTCACTGTGACACCTAGTGCGGCCAAAAGTCCCGTCGATAGGAATATATGAACTCTATTGAGTGTTAGTACCACGAGGCATTTCCCTCTAGTCGGGGAATTGCACGTACCTTGGCTTTCTAATACCAATAAATGTTAACGCTGCACCTGAAGCCATCAGTATGATGCCTGCCACACCGACGGCGGGTGTGATTGACGGCTGAATGGGAAGACCTCCTCCACTGTACGACATTTTCGAGGAATTGGACGTGGAGTTTTTGGTATCCGCGCTCGACGAGTCTATAGATGGTATTGTTGTATCTGTAGCTGTCTGGCTCGATTGGGTGGTTTGCGATGCCGAATGTGAAGTAGAGCTTGCTGAAGAAGTTGTGACTGGAGTCTCCGTCGCAGATGTGGTTGTCGTTGAAGATTGACTCGAGGCAGTATCAGTTACCGTCGACGTCGCGTCCGTGTTGTCTCTGGCGCGTAATAAGGCGACAGTGGTGTCATCTTGTGGTACAAGTTCCGCTGGCGCTGCGATTATCTGACTCGTATAGAGACAGGCAACCAGCAGTGCTACCAAGTACCACCGCATCATGCCTGGCGGACTGCTCTATAGCCGTACAGTTGTAGTTGAGGGAAGACGCAAAGGAATTAGAGTAGGGCTAATGACTCGACTCGACTTCGATCACCGGACGGTTCACATGACCTCCATGCAATTCAACGGCGAATGGCTTTGTATATGATCACTTTGCAGAACATCCACCAGCCTCTCTGATCGAAGACTCAAATTGGGGAACTTCGATTATTGTCAGAGATTATTAGGACCGAGGGGAGATCCGCGATGACCAGCCCCGGACGACCTTACTTACATATAACAAGAAAAAACGGTAATGGGGAAATTAGACCGCGACAGAAAAAAGTAAAAATCAAAAAAAATCAAAAAAGAAAAGAAAAAAGAAAGCAGAAGCGATAATGCACGAACGCGGGGCTTGAGATTGTTTAGGCCCTGTTATGAGACTTTTAGGGGGTTAGACCTGCCGACACATACATGAGAGCCACGCGAGTTGGACGTGATGGGTCCATCATGATTTGGTTCATTTAATCCATTGAGTCCATCCAGAGTTGATTCGCAGCTCCAATCTTATTAGTCCCTTTCCTCGCGCCCCACCGATCGAGGACGATCGAGCAGGGTTCAGTGGCCTGGCCGTGCTCTTTCAATAAGATAAATCCTTGGAAATGTATATCAAATATTGAATAGTATGACTTTCACTAATTTAACTAGCGTGATTTGCCTGGAATTTGCACCAACACAGCACTTCCTCCGTGGATTTGCCTCTCCAACCCCTGATCCAGTTAGTTTTTCGCCTATCAACACGCCTTTCCCGCTCGGATCTGGCGGCCGGCCAGTATACTTCGGAGTCAGGCACCATCATGGACATCCTGGAAAAAAAAAAATTTACAAATCAAAAATTATCACCCAAATACGAATGAAATTATTAGTTTGGCCTATCCAAGGCCCAAGCCTTTCCCCTCTCCGTTGATCAATACCCGGATCACCCGGCGGGTAGCTCTTAGCAAAAATGCAGCCCCCCAGAATAAACCCTGATCAGTCACATCAATATCCTCCAGCCTCGTCCTGCTCGGCTTCTATCTTCATGCGCGCTTCACCGTAATGTACGGAGTGGCTCCGTCGTACCTCGAGGGGAACCCAAAAGGGCTTGCAAGCCCACTAAATTAGCGTCCTGGACAGCTCGAACGGTAGTTTCGGAGGTATCAGCGCTAAGTTGGAACTAGGGGTTTAATGCAGTGGGGCTGGTATCCCGATCTGTCATTCGTGAACCCGTCTTGTTTCCCCTTGTCCTGCATGCACGCTGAATGGGCCTATCACAACGTTAGCCCGCCGCCACCGTGCCGTGCTTGCATTGTTCCTGCTGAATGGTTGGGCATAAAATTGACTTTTTCGTTTCTTTTGCCTCTGCTGCTCCTGGCAGGCAAGGAGAGCGCTCGGTACTTCTGAGACCAATCCCGCCCTTTCATCATCGGGACGGTAAAGTGGCTGGCACGCAAATGATAATGCATTGTTCAATGGGCGGTGGAGGTCTCGCCATATGCACAGCTTGCATTGGTGCTTTCGTATTCTTTTCGCGAGCTTGTGCACGGAAAACGGAGGATGAGGTGTGAGTTGTTCGTTCCCAAGCGACAATCATGTCCAAGTCAGGCACACGTGTCGGTCAGTTGAGCTGTGTGTCTGGGCTCGTGACGAGCAGGAAATAAGGGTCGTATGGTCGGAATTGGAAGTAATACGGCAATAAAATTTGAAATAGGGGAATCTTCAGGCAAAAGAACTTCCAATAATCGTACAAGGTTAAGGTCGGTTCCAATCCCAATGATCGGAGATCAAAGGCTCAAGACAGTATCCTGCCGATGATTTTGGACCCCCAAATGCGCAGTAGATACGTGAGATCCTCAAGGATTTGATCTATCGAGAAGTCATAGCCCATGAGCACTGCCATCCCTACCAGTCACCAACACCTTAACACTAGTGCATCAATTAAATTTTAACGATCTGATTCATATAAAGTATGGTAGCTTGGCGTCATTGAGGCTCCAGAGTGATCAAGTTCAAGACGCGATTTTTATAACAAGTCAGAGCTGTGGAACCAACTCGTTGCTTCAATGTCCAGTAAGCTATTTCACTTTTGAATATCCGAGACTCTAGATCTAGTAAAAAGGCTATTGGGGCGAAAAAAAAAATTCTCATGGTGAAAACTCCCGAGTTTAATGCTTTGAGTTTTTTTTCTCCCTCACCAAACCCCGACAACCTTATCCACCTAATGCGCTTTCACCCAGCTTGTCTTTCCGTCGTACATGATATGGAGTTATTCGCTACAATGGAGAACGTGTATAGAGTGCAAATATAAGTATGTGTACAATAAGTTTTAGGAGCTTGTGAAAGGAGTTTGCAATAGTACAGTTCAACGTGGCACTGAGATGGAACAACCCAAAGAGTGAGCAATGCAATAATAATATTGACTCAAGCACTTGAGCTGTGGGTACGAATAATTATTGCTTATAATGCGTACTATTAGTATAGCCAATATATTCACCAGGCTCAAGTAAGCTATACATACTACGCAGACAGTGGAGGCCTCAGTACCGCATGCAGTACTATTGCCCACATGCACTGGCAGGCCCGGGGTGGACATCTATAAGAGCTATATTTGATACACAATAGTATATACATATATAGTACCTAGATGATTGAGTGAACATGATTTGAACATTTTGAATGTGTACTTCCATTATCGGGTGTCCATAGTACTACTAGGACTGGACCTCGGACTTGGACTCGATTCTAGTACTGGTAGGTGTTATTGGGTTCGCCTAGTACTATAGGTATCAGTAGTAACCTGAATGAGTGTTTATTAGATATGTACTAGTGTTCGAATGTTTTCTTTTTCAAGGGTAAACCCTTTGTCATACTATGTACTACACATGCATCCATACACACTCTCAACTTTGATGGATGTAGTACTACTATGTATTAACCCAAAACTACATACATAATTTCTACTACATCATGATCTTCAAAGTAGGTACATGAGGAACTTGAATAAGTCTTCATCTCCACGTAGTTCAAATTTTCGTATTCACCATTCTGCATATATGTAATGGCAATCTCTACCAGCACATCCAATAGGTGTTTGTACAAATTCAAGTTGAAGATGATCTAATACCAGTTGTGGTAGATGATAGTAGTAGTAGTAGTAGTAGTAGTAGTAGTAGTAGTAGCTATATATAGATGATGGGCACGTGACCTCCATTTGAATGTTAGATGAGGTTATTGAGCAGCGTTTGGAGCTCTACCATTACTAGTCTAGAACGATTAGCTATTTTTTTTTTTAAAAAAAAAAAAAAAAAATAGAATTAAATAAGATAAATTCCTAATTTTCCTCAGGATTCGTACAAAAGTTATGGGGAAAGACATACAGACATTGGCAAAATACACAAAGCACTCGACTCGATTCACACATATGGAACATGCCCATTGGCTGCTGAGCACTGCACGGGTCCAGTTGATCCGACACCCCACATCTACAGGGGCTGTGGTTGACGATGGAATGAAGCTTGTTTGAATCAAACATCCAATTCTCTCAGGTATGATACTAGTCTCTTCTGCGCCTCTGCACAATTACAGATCGCCGCCAGCTAATAACTCTGGGTATCATTAGAACACTCCCCAGCTTAAAACCATCGGCAACGGGCAGCGCTTTGCCCGCCATGGATGACCTCAACGGGCTGAGTTGGTCCTCCAACTCGAATGCCCCCGCCAACAAGCCTCCTCCCATGTCCTCGGGCCTCTTCGCTTCCAATACAAGACAAAACAATATCTCCGGCAGATCGACCCCCCTGTCCGCAGCCTCGAACCGATCCAATTCCCCAGCGAAACCCGCCGCCACCTCCACCGGAGATAGCTTCGCGAACTTGGTCTCGTTCGGCGGCTCTGCCTCAAACAAGAACCTCTCCCTTTTGGAACAGCAAAAGCGGTTGGAGGCAGAGAAGGCCAAGAAGGAGGCTGATAATCGAAGCCGATTTGAATCGCAGTACGGTGGTCAGAACTCTCAGTTCTGGGATAGCTTGGAACAAGGCCGCACTGGTAGCCCTGCTGTCGGAGCCACGTCGCAGACTGTCGCATCACCTGCTGACGAAGATGACTTATTGGCTGCCTTTAATGCGAAAGCACCGGTTGATGCATCGACGAATTTCCCGATACCCAGCGCATCCCCATCGCCTGCGCTAGGTACAGCACCTTCGCATGGATCGACTGGTGGGGGGATACAAATGCAGGGCAATACTGGTGGAATGGATGCTTTTGGTGACGATGACGATCCCTTTGGGCTCAGTGAACTAAAACCCAAGCCCCCGGCTCGCCCCACGGCCTCAACACAAGACGACGACGATGACTTCCTTGGATTATTGGGCAAGCCCGTGTCAGAGATGCCGCGCCAACCACTGGCGGCTGAAAGAAGAGCGTCTCCCGTTCGCGACCGGGAAGAATCCAACCCATCGCCCATGCCTTCAAATGATACCGACCGAGCCATTGCAGAGTTGGTTGACATGGGCTTCCCTGCCGACAAGTCACGTCAAGCTCTCAGGACTACTGCATCTGGTACTGATGTACAGGCCGCTGTGAGTTGGCTTCTTACAACAGCCCACGCCGAAGCTCGACAAAAGTCTCAGGGCCGATCTCCAGCCAATGACCACCCAGAGCGAAGTCAAAGCCGCAATCGCGATGGACCCTCTTGGATGCATGAAGGGCGGCCACCGAATGGTCGGTCGCGAGATGACAATCGCAGCGCGGTGGCTGGTGAGAGAGATCCGGCCCAGATGGCATCGCAGTTTGGTACCAACTTTTTGAAAACCGCAAACTCTCTATGGAAAACAGGGAGTAAGAAATTCCAACAAGCTGTGAACGAATTCAATGTGGAGCACGATCCCAGCCAGCCTAAGTGGATGAGAGATGCGTCTGCTCCTCGTGAGGAGTCAATGCCCCAGCCACAACCCAGCCGAAGAGAGAATGGAACAGGTCAGCCGCAAGGGCAAAACGCCCCAGGATTTACAGACGAGGCAATTCTTTTGGATTCAGGAGATTCGCGCCCCCGTAAACCACCACGGCCATCTCAACCCGCCTCCGCTCCCCGTGATCGACCGCCCCAGCCATCGCCCCCAGCTGGCCGGCCGATGCAGCAAGCGCAGCCCAATTTCCTCCAAAGACCCTCACGCCCAAGCTCTACAGAACCTAGATCGCGACTTAACCGATTTGCAGCCGAAGAGCAGTCAGCACAAGCATATGTTAGCCCTGCAAGACGCAAGCGTCCCCCACCCCAACCCGAATCCAAGCCACCGGCACCTGCACCTGCACCTGAACCAGAGCCTGAAGTTGATCTCTTCAACTCTCCTCTCCCTTCATCCAACAACTCTAAACCTACGCCCCGACCTCAAGCTACGCCGTCTCCTGCACGATCAACTTCTATTCCAGTACGACCGAAAGCTACACCACGAGCTGCACCTCCTGTTTCCCCGGAAGCTCTCCAATCTACTCATCGCCACCGCGAAAAAGCAGCAGAGGCATACAAGCGGGGAGACTATGCAGCTGCACACGCGAGTTTCTCGACAGCGCTTGGCATGCTTCCTGATAAGCATCCAATCACCATCATGATCCGCAGTAACCGCGCAATGACTGCACTGAAGACCGGTGAACCTAAGACTGCAATTGATGACGCCGACATCATCCTGAACCTTATCGGTCCTTCAAAGGGCGAGGACGAGGCTATCGATCTTGGAAATGGCGAAGCCGCCAAGCCAATGAAAGATTTCTTCGGCAAGGCTCTTATGCGGAAGGCCGAAGCTTTAGAACAGCTCGAGCGCTGGCCCGACGCTGCACAGGCCTGGAAGCTAGCGGTAGAGTCTGGCCACGGTGGGAGCACCAGTATCCAAGGTAGGAACCGCTGCGAGAAGGCCGCTGGTATCAGCAAGCCGCCGTCTAAACCAGCTGCGCCTGCTAGAAAGAGACCAACACCTGCACCCAAGAAAGCTTCTGCATTGTCAGACCTTGGAGGTTCAAGTTCTGGACAGGACTCCGAGGCCGTTTCGCGTCTTCGCGAGGCTAATCAAGCTGCCGAACGTGCTGATCAGGAGAAGTTTGCCCTTACGGACAGTGTCGATGGCAGAATATCATCCTGGAAGAACGGAAAACAAGACAATCTGCGCGCCCTGTTAGGTAGTTTGGATACAGTACTATGGCCCGAGGCCGGCTGGAAAAAGGTCGGCTTGGCAGAGCTTGTATTGCCGAACAAGGTGAAGATTCATTACATGAAGGGTATCGCAAAGGTGCATCCTGATAAGGTAAATCTTGTCCCATCCTCCAATCCTACTGATATGTTGGCCACTTTTCTAATCATGGATTTCTAGATCTCTACTACTGCCACAACAGAGCAACGCATGATCGCGGGTGCTGTGTTTGGAACATTAAATGAAGCTTGGGATAAGTTCCGCGTTGAGAACAATATTTGAGCAACGAGATACTTCATATTGCGTTTTCCCATTTAACATGGTGTCACCTGTTTTGTCACATAGCATGGTCATATCAATTCCCCCAGGTGTTCCATTTACAGCATGTAATGGCTGAGCTATGAGACTACGACCTGAACCTCCATATACATACACATACATACATTTCGACGCCCTTCGAGTATTGAACTGCGTTTACCTTAGCTTGGCTCAATTCATCAATACTTTTAGATTGTCCTAATATTCATATTCGTGTATATGACTGCGAAGTTCATCTTCTTACAACCTTCTCCATTTTATTAGATTGCCTCTTTCAGTTTTTTAGATGCCCTGGAAATTAAATTTCGCCCGAATCCCCTCATTTCAATATTGGCCTATTTCAAAGATAGCATACTGATCAATCACCCTCGTCATTGCGCGTGGCTGTGCTCGGGGCCTTGTAACGCCCTGCCAAGAGCAAGTCACATGGCGACTGCATATGGCCCCAAGCATTCAGATACATCATTCCTTTCCAAGGTTCTGTTATTCCCATGTTGGACTGGTCCCTGAGTCCCAAAATAATATCTTTGCCCCCCCAGGCAAAAGATCCTGAACCCGCTTATCATGCGCGGCCTTTACCGAAGTACCTCCGCAGTGGAGCTTAACTCAGAGTTCGGAGGTGATACCAACGTTACGGGCGCATCCTTCAGGTAGGTATAGCTGTGTATTGAGAGCCCACAGAATGCATCACTAAAAAAACGATTCTATCTGAAAGCGGCGACACAGCGGTGGGAGTAAGCAAGCATCAGACTCTCCTTGAAGTAGACGAATTCGTGACGAAATATGATTTACATGACATCCGAGATACTATGAGAAAGGGGGCACTATTGCTCTTCCATCATCATGATCTTACTGAATTTGAAGAAGACATACCAAATTTGCAAGGCGATAGGAACTCGTCTTTTCAGATCCCAACGGGCTTGAGAGTTTCTTTCTTGGCCGTCTGGGCGGCGTTGTCCATAGTGTAAGTATCATTTGACATGCCAATTTATGCGAAAGTATCTGTACTTATTCCTGACCTCCAGAGACATCCAAATGTCACTATATTATGAAAGTATACGAATTCAAGAAGATTCGATACTCTATAGGAACCAAACCGAGAGCTATGGGAGAACGTTTGCTTTTCGCTTGTATATGCCCTCGCTGCCAACTGTACTGTCTGAGATTTCTAACAATTATCACTAGAATTTGGTCCCTGATATCGTCAATCCTCGGCTTCTGGCTCTCGCTTCTTATGAATCGACACTGGGGCCGACGACAAACGCTCCGCCTGTCCTGCACTGTGGCTTTCGTGACGCCCTTCCTGATGAAAGCCTTCCAAAGCACAGAATCTCTTTCCAGTGTGATCACCACTTTTTTATCATCCCTAACATCAATATCCATACTCTCTACTTTACATTTGTACGTCTTTGAAATCACACATGCATCAGACAGAGCCTTGGTTCTATCGCTAGTCTTCATGTAAGTGCTGAGCATTGCATTAAAATCCTAAATCTGGGTCTAACAAAGTCATCAGTTGCTATGCCGCATCGAACATGATCACTGCTGCGTTAACGTACGCTTTGAACGAGCCTAAGGCAATAATTATACTTAGTACAGCTGGCATAACTATCATGCTTCCTTGTTCAGTTCTAATGATCGAGTCTCCTTACTGGCTTATCTTCAAAGGCAGTATGAAGGCTGCTCATGATGCACTATGCCGTTCTCGAAATTCGGAGATCGAGTCATCCCGGGACCTCTACCAAATTTATCTCAAAATAAAGCAACAACGATCAAGTCGTGCAAAACGCTTTCGGTTGAAGTCATTCGCTACATCAGTCGAAATGATTACTGACCGTAGAGTGAGATCTATCTTTGTCACCTGCATCGCAATATCTTTTGCCTGGCTGTTTTCGTGGTCTCCAAAGTTATCATGGTTTATGAATACATATTCTTATTCCATTGAGTTTCTGAATGGCAAATCAATCATCCTCTATGGAACGCTGGTTGTAGCCACCATTATTCGTTTCACAGTGGACCGAACTGGGCGACGACTGATGATAATCTCACTTTTATGTTGCATTTTAATATCTAATATGCTCCCACATATTTTCTCTTCGGTTATGCCTTGTCGATATAGCCCATGTGTTGCAAATCAGGTTTCATTTTATTGTGGTATCTTGTCTACCATTTTTTCGTACTTGATGTTGCTTCCGCTTCTTATTTATCTTTCAGAAGCACTACCGTTATTCTATCGTGGTAATTACTCCAACTACCCCCAAAATGCAAGTTTTTCTAACGCAAGGATAGACACAGGAGGATGTCTTGTTGTTGCCATCGGCATTGGGATATATCGAGCTGAGAGAAGTGTGGTTGGGCTACTCAACATGCTTCTTAAATTACTTCTCAACAGATCCCATTTATCATTCTCAATACTTGATGTGATCATACCGTGAGTGATACTATTCTACACTTTGTTTTCAACAGACGAGCTATGTTAAAAGTTAAAACTAATACGGAGCCAACGAATAGTTTCTCTTTAATAAGTTCTATTTTGTTAGCCCACATGTACATGGAGGAAACCACAAATGTCCCTCTGGAGTGCATCGGCGAAACGCTTGATCTTTCTTCAAGCGGTCTCACGTCTTACAGAATCTACGTGCATCTCCCATACATGATCAAGAGGTATATTATGAGAAGAAACGTCGAGCTTGAGCCATTCGAGGAGTCCAGGTATCACCGCGGGGCAATAATCCTAGACGAGGAAAGCATGGAAGCGTCTGGAGACCATAGGCGGTCGTTCGAATCATGAAATTCAAGTTTTCATTTAGACTCCACTTTCTCAGACCTCCTTGCTGAAAATTGAATGGATCGTGAGCGGGCAAGATGAAAGACTACTTTATAAGAGCTCTTCTAGAAGCTTTGTGCACACGAGATCATATGTAGATTCTCGTTGAAGCGTATTGCCAATCATTGAAATGTTTGATGAACTTGATCAGTCTAGAACAGTCTACATAGAGATCCATGGAATACGCTGCTTGACCCCATTCCACCACAAGATATTGCCAAGGCGCTTATCGATGGCTGGGCTTTGCGGACTGCACTTTGCGCCATGATCAAGGAGAATCTGTACCAAATCGCGTCTACCATGCTTAACAGCCTCAAACAACAGACTATGACGATCTCCGTTCTCTTGGTCAATATTGGCATCCGCTTCTATCAACTTTCTAAATAGATCTGGCGTTGACCTTTTCAATTGAACCAAAAGATGAAGCGGACTGAGTTCATCATCATCCACGCAATTTGGACTTGCATTGTACTGCAGTAAGGTAGCTGCAATATCATCTCTTCCAAGGAAGATAGAGTATTGAAGGGGAGTTCTCCCTTGCCTTCCTTTCACTTCAGTCGATGCATTCAATTCCAGTAAGACTTTGACTGCATCGGCTGTCCCCAGTCTCGTAATCGCTAGATGTAATGCCGTGTCACCTTCGCAATCTTGGGCGTCAATATCTGCACCCCGCTCAACGAGACTCCTGGCTTTCGTAGCGAAAGACTCAAGGTCTCCTTTACTCGTTGCGAGATGAATCGCCGTCTCTTGACGGGGGTGGGTGCAAGAAGTACAATCCGCCCTGAATTCCAATAATGCTTTGACGGAATCAGCTGAACCATTTTCTGCTGCCTGGTGTAGTGCTGTGTATCCTTTGAAAGGAATGTTCGGATTTGCGTTCGACTGTAGAAGTACTCGTATTCTTTCCTGGTCTGATTGGTTGGCTCTGTCGAGCTTCACGATGTTCCAAAGATCAGAAGAGTACAGGTCCTGAAATGAATGTCAGTCTTCTCTTCGATTTGCTAAAATTGGAAG
Organism: Talaromyces sp. PF30-5; assembly: GCA_023626375.1. NCBI lineage: Eukaryota > Fungi > Ascomycota > Eurotiomycetes > Eurotiales > Trichocomaceae > Talaromyces > Talaromyces sp. PF30-5. Next base: position 852,516 of record JAMAGU010000001.1, read on the forward strand.
AGTTGGGACAATAAATACCATATGCGTATCATCTTCATCCATATAGAAGGTTGTTGGAAAATCACCTTCCCCCAGAACACTGTCCGGAAATTCGAACAGCTCACGTTCAGGACCGCTTCCTTCGATACTCTCAAGCTCTGTTGTGGGCTCTGCAGACGAATCTGAAAAGGTCATATTCTGCATGGAAGCCTGGTCGCCTGCCATTTGAGGAACCAACCAACTCAGCATAAGATCACCCGATGCCTTTGGTCTATTTTCTGCATTTGGCGATAGCAGTCTTTGAAGAAAGTAGCGACCAGAAAGACTGACACGCTTCTGTACGAGTGACTCTTCTGGAAATGCAAGATGTCCACCGCAGTAGCTTAAAAGTGCCTGATAAGTACTCATCGATGCTGCGTCTTCTCCTCCACGAGGCATGAATGGGACCTCCTTTGTGAGAACATAAAAAATTAAACATCCGAGCGACCACATGTCAACAGCGTGGGTGTAAGTAGACTCTGTAGTCTGATTATTGATACCATAGCGCTCGGGAGCGAGATATCCAACCGATCCTTGATTCGTTCGTGGTTGGGTCCCATCTTTTTGTGAAATCTTACTGATTCCAAAATCGGCGATTTTGACTCGAATGGGGTCCTTCTCGCACACTAAAACGTTCTAGTCTTTCGTTAGATTTCTTTTTGCCTTTTGTCCTATTGGTCAAGTGTAGTTACCTCTGGCTTGATGTCGCGGTGTGTGATATCCAGTTTATGAAGAACTGCTAAGCCCTCTACTAGTTGACTACAGACCATCCATGCCTCCAGCTCCGATAAAGGCCTAGATAATTGTGAGATATCCCCGTGGCGACAATACTCCAGCACGAAGTGGATATACTCTGGCGATGCAAACCAGCCTATGAAATCAACGAAAAGCTCCCTTTTCTGAAGTCTATGATGGGCATCATTGTGAGTTAAATAGCTTTTGCTAGATAGATCATAGAATAGGACAAATGGAAAAGGGGCGTATAATGAAATTCGACTTACTCCACGTTCCCTAACATTCTTTCCATGACACTTAGCTCCCGGCGGTAATTCGTTCTCTTATTTTCCCATCGAATTTGCTTGACTACCTGCAAGTTTCCCGCCTGAGATTCATATAAGAACACATTATTGGCGTCAGAGCGTGTCAAACATTGTTTTCGGTTCCATAATGTGATCTCCTTGACTTGTTCTTCTCCGTCCTCTAAGCCAGGCCATGTTTTCGTTTCTCGAAAACAACTGTCGGAAAGAACTTTAACGCTGAGCTTAGTAGCTCCTGGAAGCTCGATGTCATTCATTCGGTGTAGTTAGCAGTATGTTGATTGAATTGTGGATTTGGTGAGAGTCTCTTCCTCATGTTCGTTTGGTGCCCCCCGCACTGCCACGGAACTGCAGGGCGCAAGCACCCCAGGCGACAGAGCCTCATGCAACATGGACGCAGGCATCACCTGATAATCAGCATTAGTCATTGCAATGTACTTGGCTTGACAGGGGAGACTTCGCCCCAATTCTGCAACCTCACGACCTCCGACCTCGAAAGTCATTAGCGTTGCCGCGGCCCCTTTCACGCCAGCCCCCTCATCCAATAATAAGCAATCCGACCGTTGCTCTGACCGCCACTTGTGTGTCGGAAGGATCCCGCATGGAGGCTGTCTCTTTGGTCCTAGCTGTGGTTGGGACTTTGGATCTATGTGTCAAGTAAGATTCCCAACCAGAAATCAGTATTGTAGTAAATGAGTAACGAGTTCGCGCAACTTAAAAGATATGGCGAGGCGCTTGTCAAAGCGTGCCGTGAAATAAAAAGACTTGGCAAAGATATTGAGCTAATGGCGTTGAAAATCGAGGGAATCTGGCTTAAGACTGAGATGCAAGTCAGTCTCCTCAAGAGGCTCTGGAGTTCAGGCTCTTTATCCGAATATTCTTTGCAGCAGCATTATGCGGATGCAATCCAACATCTCTACGAAAAAATCTCAAATGCTGTTGATGGCCTGAACAAAAGTAACAATCGCCATCTTTCGGCAAACAAGGCTCGAGAGAGGGCCAAGGCTCTATTCTTGACTAGACACTTGAAAGTGGTTGTGAAAGATCTGGAGAAATGGCAGCGCTCGTTTGATCCATCTTGGTACTTGATCACACTTCTATCCGCTCCCAAGGTTGATGAGGAGCTTCATAAACAAGAAGACAACCCTTCTGCTGCGAGAATAGTCCAAATAAGAAAAGCAATTAACGACGTTACGAAGCAGAAACCTGATTCGCCAGGCTCGATATTCAAACCACAAGCGTCCGTGGACTCGGATCGTAAGCAGATATCAGGCACAAATTCCTTTATCTCTCACCACGAGGGTCGCCGAGTCCTACTTGATAGAACAGATTACAGCAGCAAATTCTCTCCCCAGATCATCAGAGCACATGTCCGTGACATAGCAAGAATGCTGACGCATGTTGATCCGGACTCATTTGGTCTTCTCAGATGCATAGGAGTAGTAGAAGCTCCACAGGATGCAATGCGACCTTCAAAATCCCCACAATTCGAATTCATTTTTGAGATACCTTATGGACTTAAGTCCCCGCAGACCTTGCGAGATCTCCTTCTGAGCAAGCCAAAGTTGTCATTAACATTAAGAATGCAGCTTGCAAAACAGCTCGCGCGGTCAGTGATGTTTGTGCATACTACGGGCTTTGTGCACAAAGGTATCCGACCGGAGACTGTTATCGTATTTGACGATGATACAACCGAGCTAGGGATATCCTTTCTTATTGGATTCGAGCGTATTCGACAGGCTCATGGGCAGACAGACTTTATGGAGGATCTGGAGTGGAGAAAGAATTTGTACCGCCACCCAGTTCGCCAAGGACAATGGTCTGAGGAGGTTTACGTGATGCAGCATGATGTCTACAGTCTCGGCGTGTGCTTACTCGAGATTGCATTGTGGCATTCCTTTATATACTGTCAATCAGACGGCATGCCGCAGCCTTGGTCTGATCTGAGTATACAACATGCGATATCAGATAAAGATGCTCGTCGAGGCGGTTTTGCCATGAAGCAAGCGTTAGTCACATTGACCAAAGACAGACTTCCTAGCCTCGTCGGAGATCGATATACTGATTTGGTTCTTGCTTGTTTATGCTGTCTTGATACTGATAGTAAAGACAATGTTTTCGATACACCGGATATTGGAGTCACAGATAAAGATGGGCTCGTTGTAGGCGTTCGCTACATCGAGAATGTAAGATTCACTGTATGTCTTTCAAGCAAGTCATATCTAATATTCTTATCTGTTAGATTTTACTCAAAGCGGAAGAACTATTTGTTTGAACATCTCCCCGACACTGTTTCGTTGTATCGCAAGGACCAAGCGAAAGCTAAAGTTTATGCCAGAAAGAACTTCCCACATAAGACATGAAGATAATCCCCAGACTTGACGTGTAAAAATAGTGTAAATGCGATAGATGTACATAGCTGTACATAGAAGGTCAGACGCGTGAAGGCCGCTTCATCATGAAAAGGACTTCACCCGTCGAACAAATCTCTCCATCGGCGTCCCTGATCTCTGATTTCAAGAACACCTTTCGACCTTCAATCCGATGAATTTCTGACATAGCAAAAATGAAGCCCTTTGCAAAGAGCGGCTTATGATATGCGACACTCAAGTTTGCCGTGAATATTCCGTGTTCATTATCAATCCCTGACATCTTGACCAGTGCCCCGGTGACTTCGTCATGGAGTGTTGCAAGGAAGCCTCCATGGGCGATCCCTAGCTGTCCCGATATTGGATGCTCAAGTTCCATCACCATGTACCCTTGTGCTTTAGGGCCACCTTTATCATTCGAAACACGATAGAGAAATGTGCGGTCTTTGTATCCATTGTTACGTTCAATCGTATCTCTGAAGGGATTGCCTTCCCGATCTGGTTGGTGAAGGTCATGTTGACCTAGCAGTTTGGCACTCCATGGGGTAGATTGGAAGTACGATAAAGGAGTAATCATCTTTGACGCGAACTTGAATGAGTGTCGAAAGCAAGACCAGTTCCGCTGGGGGGCGATAACGGCACTCGGCCCTCTTTTATCTAAAGATGGGCGAATCAGCTAGTCGAAGACCCGAGGTCTCGAGCACTCGAGGAAAATCCAACGCCATTTTGTCGCAAAACAACGAGTAATATTGGGACCTGTGATTTACTGCATCAGGTTAGTTTTGCCGTTCCCGGCCTGGCGCCCCAATACACTGTTTTGTCACCTCTCCTTGTAACTTATCCGCCTGACCTAAAAGACCCGACCTCTCACTGTACGGCTTAGCTCACGTGCTGTAACAGATGACACGCTAACCCAAACTAGGCTAAGCTAGCCCCACCACTTTTCCTTAATCCCACATTTTCCACCTTCTTTCACCAATCACTCCCACCAAACGCTTTTCAATATGTCAGGTCCACATCCTCAGTTCAGTCCTGCCTGTCCGATACCCTACATCCTCCACCCTGCGGAGCGAGTAGAGCAACTCAAAGCTTTTCTGCAGACTGATTTTGGTACAGCCCAGCGAGTGAATGTTGAAGCTCTCATTCGCCTATATGAGAATGGCGAGCTTGGACCACGCCAACGAGGTGATCCCCCGATCTACCTTGTTGAGGGACGACGAGTCGAGAAGAACCCATGGGAAGATGAGTCGGTACCCAATAACGCGATGAGATGGTGTGAGGTATATTTCAATATCCATCATCCCATTATCTATCCATTTTAATGGTTCATATTAATGATATCTTTAGACGTTAGAATATCAGCAATTGATCCAGCAACATGAACTACAGGCAAATATCATATAATCCTATATGCATTCACGAGCTGCTTGCTTGACATCGTCCAGTCTATCGCCAAAACTGTCACCATATGCAACGCTATTATCATCTGTAGAAACTTGTTATACTTAATTAGCACTTGTATTGTATATTCTCTAGTCAACATTTTTCCCATCACTTCAAAAGATTTAAATTCTTCTTCAAACATTTTAAACAGGTCGGGAATCTAGTACGTCGCCTGGCACCGCCAATTATCTTCCTTCTCATCATCGATTTCCTGAGAATTTTAATGAGCATTTCCAAACCAAATATGGAGATGAATCAAGAAAATCTTTACCTCCGACAGATCTGTCTCCTCGGTTGGCTGATGCTGATCTGTATCACACGTCGTAATTGTGCCCCTCTCCGTATCGATCATCAGGAAATAGCCATACCGTCCTTCCGGTCCTGCCATTGTCAAAACGTGCGCTGGCACACTGTAGTCATTAAGCTCTTCTTGATTATAAATGAAGTGGCGCACTCTACCACCAGCACAGTATCGACCGGTAAAGTCCCATGGCTTTGTAAGTGGGTATATCATGCGCTGTGGACCCGAGTGGTGCTCTATGTACGGTAGGTGGCGGATCAGATCGTTGACAGCCGCTGTTTTCTCGAGATATGCGAGGTATTCGTCGGTGAGCTCTGGCCTGCCACCTTCAGGGGCATATTGAACAAGGTTCTCCCGTATGTGAGTTTGGGTCAGGAATTTATAGAAGGAGTTGATAGCGGCCACTGTTTCATAACGATCATAGGTCATTCTTGGTGCTTTGTTGGGCGATGTTAAATGCGGTATTAAGAATAGATTTTAAGAGATGAAGAACAATATTGAATCACTGGCAGGACATCCTCTGGCCTGACTCCAGGAATATCATGTCCAACCTGACTAATCAGATCGGGATAAGTATGAACAGATCTACTCAGTGAGTGAAAGGCGACAAGTAATGAGCGCTGAAAGGGAAATGGGAACTTGACAAAAAGGAGAAAATTTCTTAGTAATATACATTATTTTTGAGATATAGAAACATTCTATGATTCAGCGTTACCGTCTGCGGCTTGCGCTTCTGGCAATTGCTTCGCCTTTTCAGCCTCAGCTTGTTCCATCTTTGCCTTGAACTCCCTCTTTATCTGCTTCTTGCTTTTGGTAGATTGTTCCTCAATTTCATCAACCTTGTTGGGGGGGTATTTCTGACGACATTTTTGCTCATCCTCCTCAGACCATTCCCGAGGAAGCATGGCAAATACCAGATATGATGTGTGAGTTTTAATATCCGGTTCGGATCGGTGCACCAATCTACCCAAAGTATATGACGGGCCAGTTGGTTTCTCCCGTAAGGTGTTGGGTAAGACTTCCTTTGTTTGAGCAGGTACGTCCGAGCCCTCATTCTTAGCCTTTGCTGTCGAGCGAGAGACCTTGGCGCGCTGCTCATCCACCCAAAGCTTATCGGCAGCTTCCTCCACAGTCGTAGGGAAAACAGTTGCGCCGCGAACATTTGTGGCATCAAGACCGACACGTTCTCTCTTTACATCAATCCGGCGATATTGCACCTCGACCATCGAGATATTCAACCAGGACAATTGTCGCATGGTACGAATAGTTCTCTCTACCTGCTCGAGACAGGGTGAAAATGTACACAGATGTGTTGTTTTGGAGGGGTCAAGTGGAGATTCTGCGCCCGAGGCCGGCTTGCGCACAAGGTGCTTCAGCGCAAGCCAAGGGGCAGGTAGATCCAAGAAGATTGCATTGGCCTTTGGCGAATATCCTGTTTTGGGATCACCAACCATAAATGCATCTGAGTAGACATCACGATGTGTCACCTGTACCAAACCATCTAATCCATGCTGCGAAACCTCATCGCGTATCCGCCCTGCGCGCTGCTCATGAAACTCAAAACTACACACCTTGCCCAGTCGCTGCTTCTTCGGTTGCGGCTCACCAGGGTATCCGTTGAATACGGCGCGAACGGCGGCATGGGTAAATGACCCACTGCCAGCACCGGCCTCGATAATTGTGTCTCCTGGACGCACTCGGAGGCGATGCAAGATATAGCTGTAATCCGGGGCATAGACGACTTGAGTTCGATGGGGAAGGGACAATGTCCAAGCTTCGGGAGTAGGATACATCATATGTAAAAAACCACTGGCAGCGGTGACAGGCTTCTTGGCAGGGGTGGTCTCTTCTTCAGCGCCCGTTGTTGTAGCGCCTGATTCATCCAGGTCTTCGGCCTTGCGCTTCGCAGGGTTCGCGGGTCTGCGGCCACGGGAACCGGTATCGACTTTGGAGGCTGCGATTTGAGAACCCCAGGGTCGGTCAAGCATAGTACTGTGGGGGAAAGAGCCGAAGCGAGTATTGGTCACTTTCCCCTCCTTATAACCCATGTCATCATCATCATAGTTGCGGAGGATCGTCGGAAGGGCTTGGTCGCGGCGGAGATGGAGCAGCGTAATGTCGTCGGGCTGCGCGGTAGTCCCGGGGGTGAGGAAGGGGGACGGCATGGTGTGGAGGGAAGCCTAATGCAGCTTAGTGAATTGGAGTTGAGAGCAGGGATCGACCCTGGGTTTGAAGGAGTTTATACTTCAAGATTGCTCAAGAAGCTTTGATAACTTTTTTTTGGAGAGGAGAACTGATTGGTATTTCCTATCTTGGATGTTAGGGCTTAGGGCGTGCTTGACAGCACCCATGGACCAATCACAATCCTCCAATATAGTACTTAGATTTGAGTGCTTACATAGGTGCTGGATGTCTAGATATCTATTCCCATTGTCGGTCGGTCTGGTACTTTCTTCATTTTGGATGTTACGTTTCCTGGAGCTTTTTTATCGTGTGTCGATATTCAGGTGGCGGTCAAGGGAACGGTGAGATAACCGGGGCAGTTCGACAAGGATATCGTTGCATACTGTACACGAGTCGCAACTTCATATCTTCTTACCATGACTTGACTTCTCCAATATGACTGCTAGCGATGTTGCCGTGGTTTCGCTTGCGGAAATTATGTGTCACCATCGTGAGCTTTTGGTGAGTCCACTTCTATGGACTTCTCGCCATTTAGAAATGATGGGATTCCGGTTTCAACACATCGAAGATGCATCCCAAGACGAGCAACCCGGGAATGAGCAGCAGCAATTGGACGAGGAATATGAACACATACAGTCGGCATCAAAGGCGTTTTCAAGAATTTTCTCGCTTCAAGTACGATTGAAAATCATTACCAACATTCTGTTATCCAGGGGTAACATCTTGAATAGACGCAGGTGAGATGGAATCAAATACCCCTGCCATGAATCTCTTCTATAAGTAACTTACCTTTACTAACACAGCAGTAAATGCCCAGAGTTATATTTTGCGGGCCAGCGCCTTCACCGGCTTTTATACACCATCTTTTCTTATCACGACCAGCCTAACCAACCTGTTCGTAAAGGACCGCCGCCTACAGTTGCCTATTTGAAATACACAGACGTTAGTGGTCCTCGGTGGCACAAACTCCAGCCTCGTAATCATGCTGGCAGCAGCAACTCGCCCGTTTGGGGGATCTGTCAAATCAAACGGGCTCGAACCTCTCCAAAAGACTGGAAAGAGAATCCCTATTTTGTCTGCATATTTCTCTCGCTGGGTGAGCTACTAGAGAATGATATCAAATGCCAGGGATGAAAAAAATCATTTGGTGGGTGATGTTTAACGATCAAATTCGATACGATTGTCACTCTGACTCACATACTCAAGTGTCGTCTACTTGTGACAAATCCAAGGGATCGAGAATTCATCCATATCTACGAAGCTCAGATCTCAACCGAGCTCATAAGATTACTTCGTAGCCCGTATACAGCTACAAGAAAAACAAAATCACTCAGCATCAGGCACAGACAAATCCCATTTAGTCCCTACGAGACCTTCCAAAGACGAACACTAGCTGAACTAACGGTCAACGATGTTCCACGTGTCGATGCAAAGCCTACAGATTTCGCTTGCTCACGGCAATGAATGAGCCTCACAAGAGGTCGTTCGAGCAAGAAGATGCCGAAGAGTGCAAGCGAGGTCGAATGCCATGACGTTTTATGCTTACAAGATACCCAATAGCCCAGCAACTTCAATATTTCAATGAGAACCGCAGAAATTTACATCAAAACAAATCATATAACAGAGCCGTCGGCTTAAGTTGTCACCCAGCTGCGGAATGCACCAAGCACAGCAGCCTCGGGCCTTCCCAAGGCAAATTTATCAATCCGCTGCGTGTTCAATCGAACGCTTTGTGGTTAACTGATTTCATGTCTGATGATTGATGGGAATTAATGAAGCCACGTTTTCAGGCAATCCCCCGCTCCACCCACAAATGGCCATTGTCAAGGTTTCGGCACTTAGGTATGTATCGAAGGCTTTGAAGATAGAGTTGATCAGCATTCCGTGATTTCCACGACAAGCTAGAGGAGGCCGTGAATGATAATTCTCAGGGTATGTTCACATTATAATAGAAAAGATATAAAATAACTTACAATCACATTTGTAGCAATACATCGATGGGCAACCTTATTGTATGTGACTTCGAGTTAAACTTCCTTGAACTTTCTAAAACATAGATGAAGCACCACGTGACCCCTCGACGTCATCTCCATTTTTCCCGCGGACTTCTCCAACTTTTCATTTTCACCTTCAATTGACATATTTTGAATGGTACAAAGCTGCAATATTCGATACGTTCCATATTCGCGTTGTCATAATTACCGCATTGGCCTCGATATGCCCTGTTGCATCATCGTGGGGTCGTGATACATTGATCTGAATTCCAACGCTACTCGCGTCATGTTTCCCTCACAGGCAGTAAATTTGAACGCTGAAGCCCTGAGTGGCATTTGTGGGTAAGAGAATCCCCTTGTTTGGCACGTCATGTTGTTATGAATTCGAAAAGATATTCAACATAAGATATTTTGTTCTTGCACCCGTTACACTAATTTGACGTGCATGGCCGAGCTTGTGATCGTCAACGACCCCACATTTCAATGTTTAATAGACACAACTGACACTGAAAATATAGCTCTATATCAATTGCTTGCTGGGTGGTGGTTTTCTCCCCGCAAATTATTGAGAACTTCAAACGTGGCTCTGCGGATGGCCTCTCTCTTCTTTTTCTCGTTATTTGGCTGGCCGGTGATGTCTTCAACATCCTCGGCGCTGTCCTACAGGGCGTACTGCCAACCATGATTATTCTGGCAGTATATTATACCCTGGCAGATATAGTTTTATTGGGTCAATGTTTCTATTACCGGGGCTTTAATCTCCGTGAAGAATTTTCTCCTTCTCCTACTCCAGACCCCGCTGCCTCCGGCGCATTAGAAAGCCAGGATGAGAGCGACGAATCTGCTCCAGCAACAAGTGAACATTCGACATTGCTTCCTAAGTCAAATGGACAAACAAATGCCAGTGGTCACCGGGACTATTCCGCGATCGCTGTAAATGGACAGACATCCCGGGAGGGAACGCGTCCAACTTCAGCGGGCCAAGGACGACGTCATTCCGCAAGCTCATTTCGGGATATCTTACATTCCTCAGTTGATGGAACGCATTTATCACCAGCAACACCATTCATTGATACAAATGCGGCTCGAGCCCGTCGACGTCGCCGTCGCATATCGACCATCAAAGAAATTCTATTCAACACCACTGCCATTGCTCTTGTCTGTGCTGCAGGTGTGGTAGGCTGGTACTTTAGTCCAGGATCAAAACGATCAACTTCGGAGCCAGAACCTCTTACTATGGATACATTGGGCCAAGTATTTGGCTACCTGTGTGCCGTTTTGTACCTCGGGTCTCGCCTTCCCCAACTTCTATTGAATTTCCGCCGCAAGTCGACTGATGGTGTATCCCTGCTTTTCTTTCTATTTGCCTGCATCGGAAATCTAACCTACGTCTTATCTATCCTGGCATATTCTCCTGTTTGTCGCGGAGATCTGTCAGTTGGAGGCAATGCGAACATGTCCTCTAATCACCATGCTAAATGTGGCTCCGGTGAAGCAGCAGCCTTGTACGGACGATATGTGCTTGTCAACCTTTCGTGGCTCATTGGCAGTTTTGGGACACTTTTATTGGACATGGCGATATTTGTGCAGTTCTTCTTATATCGTGATGGCGCAAAGGGCGCCGAAGAGGAGCATGACGATCAATAAACCTTGGACGTGTACATATGTAATATTATGATCTCTTAGAAGCAGTGTGTATTCTTTTGTTATCGTGATAAGATCTACGAAAAGCATATCAATAAACTTAAATCACAGAGGCTGAGCTCCGAAGTGCACGTACCGAGTCTTAAGAAAATACTATACTATGATAGCATTTCACTAAAATGAAATGATCAATTCGAATACACATTTTAGAACTGGTCCATCATGATCAACTTGATAGTTTCTAGACGATAAGTGCTTATCATTGCTACTACTAATACTACTAATACCTACTAGTATGGATTTAGCGTGTCCTGCAAAGGGTATAAAGCCGAGGGGTTTATGATAAAAACTTTTATTTAGATACACATTTAACTGTCATTGCAAATTCGCCAGGAAGCATAGAACAGCCGATGCAAAGGACTTAGCATCATCCGCACGGTCCTTCAAGTCAGGTCCAACCTGCTCCAAGAAAAGTGCCAGCTTTGACTCTTTCCATCCCATAATAGGCGCAGACTCAACACACATCTTCTGCATGCCAAATGCATCCATCTCATAATGTCCCTGGACCGTAAGGACACGGCCAGGGTTATAAAGCCCCTGGATGGGACAGATAGGGGTACTTCCAATATTAATCCAAGGGGCAGGAAGCGAAACAGGAGGCGACTCGCTCAGACTGACGGGTACACCCTTCTCAACGGCCATCACGCGGTCACCGTGGAACATCTGAATACGTAATTGACCATTTTGAAGAGAGCCAAGTGCGGATTTGAACGACTGCACAAAATTATCGTTCAACTGAACGGTGTAGATGCCGACTTCTCTGCCAAGTGGGCACTTCTCGACATACACGTCGCGCACAGGGTCCTCGGGGTCCCGGACAAGGGCGTGAGAAATAAGTTGGTGGCCGAAGCAGGTACCCATCAGGCGGACTTCAGGGTAATCGGTGTACACAGTCTTGACGAATCGCTCGAGAACTTGCATCCATGGGGAATGGGGCATTTCGTAGACGCCTGGTGAACCGCCCGTAATCAGGACTGCATCGATAGGGTTAAGGACAGGCCATTCATTTTGAGCTGCGCCGCGCAGAAGATGAAAGTCGGGATAATGACCACCGCGAATATCGAAAGCAGTAACATTAATGTTTATAGGGTCAGCGTCGGCCGGAAGTGTCTCATTCATATGCGCTGCTGTCTCGCGCAAGATGTCCCGGAAGTGAGCACTGCAGAGTCCGCGAGCCTCATACAGCTTGCGAGCAGGGATATCGACATCCAGAACGGCAATGTGGATATGTCGAACCATTTTTCTGGTGGTATAATTTCTTTCTGTTAATTTTTGCGTAAAGTTGATGGGTAAAGTGGTTTATGGTGGTAGTTGATTTGATGCACTCATAGCCATGGAAGAATGGCCTTGAAATAAGACCGCCATCGACTCCAAGACAGCCTCGGAAGTATTTGCTAAAATATTCTGGCTAGTCAAAGCCAATCACGGATTCATGTGGTAATAAAAACATCGCCGCGTAAGAGATGGTGCCAAGCGTACTCCAACAGACCCCAACTAGGTCGGGAGCATTAGGTAAAAGTTAGGGTTTGCAAGATTGATGAGCTTAATTTTGAGCCCCACTTCCGGTGAGAAATCCAAGACTTCTCCAAGATCCCTCAACTCTTGAGTGTACACTAGAAAAGCAAATTTCAGAGTTTTAGCACGGATTCCAATAGATCAGAGGCCATCTTACGGCATTGGGAATTAGTGCAATGCATCTATGGATATGACGGTGATCCTATGACCGTGGTATACTACATTCCCCAGCCCCGGGGAAAACTCTGTTTATTAAACCCCAGGTTAGAAACGTAATGATCTCCAGCTGGCCAATGATTATCATCATGCTTCATTTTTATTAATCGCTTTGGATATTCTTGCACTTTTAGTGGCTAGTTTACGGGGTGTGCCCACATGCAACTTGAACTTGAAGGGGTGCGTACGAAAACCTTGAGGATTCTCATAGGAGCAAACTTCAAAGTTGATATCCTCAGGGTAAAATCGGAACCGAGAGAACGTCGGAGCCGATGAGGAGTTTTGAGAAACATGCTACATATACACTTATTTGGATTCACGGTAGAAGATCGTGGATCAACTTTCTCGTGTATGGTAATACAAGTGTCAACTAAATATAGATGTTCATTTCTTCATTCATTCGTCCAATTACACATGTAAATGCTAGACAAAGCAAATGTCGCCAAACGCAGCGATGTAGCAAACAGAAGTTTAATAAGTCGGCGAGATTTATCCTTAACTGGGAGGATGAACTTCAGTCTTCTTCGACCCAATCTCACCCCAGTTGGTACTCAATGAGGTACCCTCGCTCTCAACGTAACTTTTAATCATAGCCCGCCGCGTGTCTGGGTCAGCATCGGCATACAACTTCTTAAAGAAGCCGTCCACGGCGTCACCGCCGAAATCAGAGTCCACCGATTCGCCATCAGATTCTTCGCCATCGTCGTTCTCCTTTTTGCCCCTGGACTCTTTATTCTTGGTCTTCTTGGCTGTCAATTTAGTTGCGACTTTGTCCCAGTCTTTGGCACCATGGCGCGATGAGGTAGGGTAGGCTGGTCCAGAGGAGGATGCTTCTGCTAAAGCACCTACACCTACAGGGCGATCTGTCAATTTCGTGGCATTGGCAAATCCTTCAAGGGCACTCCATTTTTGACCAGGGGTTTGCTTTGACAAGGTGATTTCGATTTTGGTTCCCATAACAGCAACCTTGGAAGAAGCAGTGTTGATTGGTGCATAGAGGGGATCGAGGGTGAAATCATATTCAGAGCCCGAGGGGAGCGGGAATTGGAGTGATATCTGGCATATGTGAGTCAATCTCTCTCATCGCTAATAAGAATCGCGATTTGAGCGTTAAGGAAATATTCTCACCGAATCATCCTTTAGTTCTGATTGAACCTTGTCCTTCGGGATATTCTTCACGTAAAGCGTCACGACAACAGAATCTTGTGACTGATACCATTCATGTCGCACTTTCTCAGGTGCAGCTGGTGCAGGCTTCTGCCCCACAACCTCGTCCTTCTTGGCTTCTGTAGAGGCAACACCCCCAGCAGCAGGCTGACTGGTGGTCGTTGGATTCTCCCCATCAGGTCCAGCTGATTTCCCAGCCTTGAGACTCTGCCACTCAGCCTTTAGTTCCTTCTCGGTGGGAACACGGATCTCAGTAGGAAACTCCACGACAGACACTGCTCTCTTCTCATCGCCCTCAGGAAGATCGTCCAACTTCCGGCGAACTTTCATCATGAAGATTGGCAGCTGAGCAGTGAATCCATCTTTCTTTTGGCCCGATGCCCCCGTAGCTTTCGCAAACTTCTCCATTTTATCTGAGCCAGGATCCTCGGGAGCTATCTTGGCCTCGATTTTCTCAAAGACAAAATGAGCATCACCATAGCGCTCCATCTGGAAGAGTGTGATGCCACGACGCATTTGTGCAGAAAGAATGAGCTCGCGTTTTCCACGCTCACGGGCCAAGAACAGGGCCGTTTCCGCATCTCGTAGTGCCGCTGCGCGATTGGGGCCGCCGTCGGCAGGCTTAAGGCGTGAGTAGGCGGTGGAGCGTTGAATGTAATATGATGGAGCGCGGGGAAGTTCGGATAAGGCACGAGTGAAATGTCGGACAGCGAGGGGCGCATTCGACTCGGCGAGGGCTTTTTCGCCCTGGGATGCTGAGTCCATGATGGGAGGTGATGGAGGGGCAAACAGAGTGAGGGCGAGTTGAAATGTCGCTGGTTCGCAAAAATAGATAGAATCAAGTTCCTTGAGTGGAAGGGTGCAGTTGGGAGGCAAAGAGGGCACGAACTGGAAGAGCCCACCAACAAACAATGAGAGGCGTCAAACAAATCAAAGCTGCGACACCCCGATTCCACAGCTTTCTCCGCTAGAAGCTTCCGATTACATAATGATGTGGGGATGCGGCTCCGATAAGGTTTGCTGGCTGACCTAGTCTACGATGATAATTATATATTGACGTAGTTACTTGGAAGCCGAGAATGTATTTTCAATTGTATGTACAAGACCATAGAGGCCCTGGTATTATTATTATTGATAACTTGTTAGAGGTGATATTGAAATGTCTAGGGGCGCGGAGACGATGCTGTTCACAGCAGCTGCTCGTTCCCGAATTTCTTAGCGTACAAGCCAAGAGCACGGATCGGCCAGTAGAATTTATAGTTGGGATAAGAGATCATGCTATAAAGAGTTAGTTTGGAACAATTGATTGGACAGATGCATGTACTTACCATGACTGGTTGAAGACTCCCTCAATGGATTCTTGCAGCCACTCGCCATTAGGCTGTTGGCGGGAAATGAGTAGCTTCATTGCCTTCTCAAGGGGTTCTTTGTGAGGATACCCAGCTTCCATTAGCGCGAGACACGACCACGCAGTCTGGCACACCTGAGACTTCTCATGTTGCACATAGACATGCTTCTCACTGCTGAGGTATGATTCGCCCCAACCGCCGTCTTCCTTCTGCTTAGACAGCAGGAAATCACATCCACGGCGAGAAGACGAGCTTGTTTCGTAGGTTTCGCCAATGCTAGCCAAACTCTCAAGGGCGAACATTGCAGCATATGTAAAGCAGATACCCCAAGAGCCGTACCAGCTTCCATCAGCCCGCTGAGCACGCTTGATATAACTAACAGCCTTCTCCTTTACCGCACGAATCTCATCGGCGCGGTAATCAGGGTAAAATTTGCTAAATAGCGACAGAGCGGTGACTGAAGCAGTGGTGCATTCTGGGTAGTCATAGCTAACCATGATTCCACCGAAAACTTCAGCAGCGTTGAGGTATTCGACTTTAGCAGAAGCGCGGCTGGTCTCATATTCTGTGAAGCCACCACTGGGGTTCTGCATCAACAGCAAACAGTCTACACTGTCCTTCAACCGCTCCACGGAGATGAGCTTGGGGAAACCGTGCATTTCCTGTAGTTGAAGAGTCGATCGGAGACCTTCAGCGGTACAATCACTGACGGTGTATCCTTGGGTCTTGGTGCTGAATGGCCAGGCTCCCTTTCGGTGCTGGCGATAGCACTTCTCCTGATCTGGCACATTCTCACGCAGCTGATGATCCTCGATAAATTCAAGGGCCTTTGTCAGCATCGGTCGCCATTTGGGGTCATCAGCAAGCCCGGCTACCACGACCGCTTGAGTGACGAAGGTTGTATCCCAAACCTGCACACCGTTTGTGCCATTTGCCAGCATACCCTCATTCTTTACCCACATGTAATCATTGAGCCGCTCTCGGTGGCGGCGCACCGAGTAACTATCAGGGCCGTCATGGAGGTAACAGGCAACCATGTTCATTGGGTTGTTCACGGGGCCAAGTCCAGCATAGTCTGTGTTCTCATCTTCCATGCGAATTAGCTCCCAGGTCCAGTCTTCTGCTCGTCGAGTAATGGTGTTGAGTCTAAGGAATGGATTCCAGACGCGAACCAATAGCTCATTGATTCCATTCAACACCCATGTTTTAGGGTAATAGTTGTCGGCTGGATGAATTGAGTTGCGGTGTTTGGCGAAGTCAATCGAATCATATGGCTGAGTGTACAGTTCTTGCCGAAGTTGCCTGGTCAGGTCATTAAGCGGGAACGACCACTTCTTGGACCATAGGTATGACATAGGCAGGAAGACCTGGCGCATGTGGATCCACCAACGCCATGGGGCAAATGGGACCCAGTCAGGAAGCAGCCTAAACCATCAGTGGTGAGATACTAAGAACAAAGCCAGCGAAAACTTACCAGATTTCAGGTGGGACGGGGTTTACTCCCTCCCATTCCATTACACCCAGAATGCTCAGCCAAAACTTAGCCCAGTGAGGCCCATAGAGGGCGCCTCCGAACTTGTGCAGCAAGCCACGCGCTTTCACCATACGAGGGTCATCCTCATGTGCACCGACTAAGCGCAAGGCGACGTAATTCATAGATGTACCGAAGCAAGAGCTATGAGCTTCAATGTGCAAGCCCCAACCACCGTCATCTGGGTTTTGACGGGCGAATAGATAACGTTTGATCTCTGTCGCATACTCCGGGGGAATAGGGGTATTGGTCACATAGTAGGTGATCAGGATACCAGGAAGAAGAAACATGGGGCCTCCATACTCACAGGCCCAGTTTCCAGGCTCTAATTGCAAATGCGAGAAGAATGACAGGCCATTCTCTGCTGACTGAAGAGGCGTTTTGGCCTCTGGTAAAATTGGGAGGCCCTATAAATGTTAGAACTATCGCAATTGATGTTCGAATAGCAATTCACATACTGTAGGAAGACCCATGTGATACTTTTCAGCGACTGACTGCAGCCAGGCAGCATTTTCTTCATCTGATTCAAGGTAGCGCCAAGTCTGGCGACCTTCTTCATTGACCAAGCGCCAGCGGGTGTAGTCGGTTTTTGAGTCGCCATTGGCATCCTGTTTGAGGTGACCTTGAGCCTCCGTCCTCCAGGGACCGATATGTGAAGCCATGATAATGGATTGAGGTAGTTGAATTGCCCAGTGGACTCTCCTGTGTTACAATTGAAGAAGCGAAGCTGCCTGGACAACAGCGGAATTGATAAACGATAAAGGTGGACCAACCCCGGAGGTGGCTGAGTCATCAGTCTCAAAGCTTCACGGTACAACGAAGTACAGACTGGCTTTCATGTGAATGCGAAAATCAATAGTTCGTTTTTCTTTTGATGGGAAATGATGCTATGAAGCTCATTCTGTGGAGCATATCGAATAGGTATGATGGGGTTTAAGTACTGACTTGTGGGGTTTGTTCCCGTCGACGTGTGCAAGATCAAGGAAGTAAATAAGCCCCGGGTAACAAGCAACACATTCCGGAATGCAACACGGATACATTAAGGAGACCTGGATAATTAAACATTGAAAAGAGAACTCAGAATCCCATTATGATAGTAATAACTACTACTCTTGGACCGTCCAGCCATATCAGCACCGGTCACGGGCTGGCGTTCTTTCCTAGAATGCCGCCAGCCATGAACCTCCTCCATCCACTTCCCTTCAGTCTAGAGCATTGCAATTCCAATATGGCACTTGCATATCACAATTCAACCGAATACACGACCGAGCAAGCCTCAGTCCGCACCTTTATTGACAATACCCTCTCCTCATTGCTTCATGAACTCTCGCTGCCACCATCAGAAGGACAACCCTCAGTGACCCTGCGGCGGAGAATCAGTGCTACAGCATATAGGATAAACCCAGTAAATGGAGTTCTTGAAGCGGCTCAGCCAGTGGCATCCTATCGCACTTATTCCTGGCCAGGACAATCTTCATTTGAAGCATGGAAGTTCAGTATGATCTATTCTTGTTGCCGCTGTTTGCATCTCCTCGCCTCTCCTCTTCTTCTTGCCAGTGGATATTCGCAGAATGTTATCACTTGGTCAGCTTGAAGCTCTAATTACTGAGATAGCTGTCATCATTCGAATTCTCGCTGTGATCGATGAAGTGATGAGCATGGGGCATTTTATATCGAAAAGGTGAGTCATACGGGCTCCAGCTTCAAGTCGAACATGAAATATCCAGTGTCCATATCACCTCTTCATTTATGTAGGGATATATATTACATCGACCCAGCATACTTCAGGTCACAAAGAGTGGTGAATGGCGTGGTGGACGATATTGCATATACAATTGGAGTGGATCGGGCAGCTCTGAATGTGGTAAGTTCAAATTTGAATGTTGTCGTTGCCTTGGCAAATAATAAACTGGGCTGATTTTGCTGGCGGTAGGAAGCAGCAGGGAAAGGTCAAATCACCGGGTCGTTTATTTTGAGACGTGAATCACAGATTTTGTTAGATGCTTCTTCATCCTCTCAGGTTAGACATGAGATGGAAGCTGTTCTGGGGAAGGGACAAGCGAACCTGACTAGCGAAACAGGATAATTTGATCCCCAGAATTCAAGAAGGAGACGATATCGATATCTCCGGTGCGAGATGGATTCTTGTGATTGAGAAAGAAGTACGACAACTGAGCAATTCCTATATCCCATGGCAAAGTCGTGATAGACTGATAGACGCTTAGGCAGTACTCCACCGACTGGCAAGAAATGATTACTTCAAAAATGCCCTTGTTGGAAAAGGAATTCTTATCACTGTGAGATTGATATGATTGAATGAGTTTGAAAAGCCTATTGACAAGGACCAGGGCAAAGGCTATCCTGATCTTAGCACTCGTGCATTGCTTCGTCGGCTCCACGATGCTGCATCCGTTGATAACGGGCGGTCCCTACCGATTTATGCTCTGGTCGACGGCGATCCAGATGGGATAGCTATCATGTCAACGTATAAATATGGATCGAGAGCACACTTCTGTGATAACACAAGATTCACTGTTCCGGCATTGCAGTATCTCGGCCTTCGAATTTCGGACGCAGCGATGAACGTTGATATCTCATCCAACAACGGTCTTCTCTCTCTGAGTGCTAGGGACCGTCGAAAAATTGTTTCCATGCTTCAAAATAGCCCAATTTGGGGAATTGATGGTCCAGAACTCGAATGGCGTGTGGAGTTGCAGAAAATGTTGATGTTGAATATGAAAGCCGAGATTGAGATACTTTATGAGCAGGATGGCGGCCTGGAAGGATGGATCGATCGAAAGATGTTTCGACAGACATGAGGCACTAGGCGGTGGTCAATCGCAGGACACTCAGTTATACAAGCAAAAAGAGTTATTTATGACCAGTCAGACAAAACATTCGACTAGAATTTCATGAGTTAAAAATGCGATATATGAATCAGAAACTTCCTTGTCCGATTTCGAATTTTCAAATGCATGCACAAGCTGTACAGTTAACTGGAAATAATTGGAAACCAAGCCAAGCCATGCAAGTAAAAATAAAAGCCAAGAACCCAACAACTGACGCCAAGTCATCAAACATGTTCTTCGTCACTATCGATCCGACCCCTCTTACAGTCCCAAGCCCTTGCGCACCTCATCTCGAACCTTGGACTCATACTCAGGTCTTCGTTCACGCCACATCTTAGCCGCCTCGACATTGGCAGGACTCTCATCGTTCGGCTCGGCAAGCATGCTCATAACGGAGATGAGGATCTTTTCTACGCTCTGGATGGGCGACCAGCGCTCCGAGGCATGTTCGTAGTGGTTGGGGTCATCGCCGGGAGGGTGCAGGATAGATATGCATACTGTGCCGTTAGGATAGACTAAATGATTTCACGGATCTCATCAGCACTTGTTCAAATGTCGAGAGTATTCGCTGAGACGAAAGTACTTACCATTGGGATGCCACACTCCGCCACCAACGAATTTCATGGTCGGAGGGCTCAGAGGGTAATCCTTGGGAAACTTCAGTTCAGCGGCGAAGACCCCACCCTCAAAGGGAGTGCCTTCGGGGCCTTGGATAAGAGCTTCCCAGTAGAACATGTCGTCCTCCGACACCGGGCCTGCGGTGATACCCTCTGGGGGGTTGGTGGAGAGATTCTTGTATTCATGAAAAAGACGCTTTTGTGCGACTGAGGAAGCCATTTTGCTGGGTTCGTGGACAAGAGACGCGGTAATTCGGTGCGGAGGGGTGTTGAGGCGGCGTTGAAAGAAAGTGGGTTGGCTTGGATTTAGAGGGTGGCGAACGGCCCAAATTCCGCTCGGAGCACGGGAAGTGGCTGCGCAAAGAATAGCAAGGCGGTTGCCAATGAGGCTGATATATGGGAAGTTTCAGGTTATCGGAGCGAGCGAAGGTATCTAAAAAATTAAGACGTATTGGGTGAAACTGCGAGGAAAGCAGGAAGAACCTTGGAAGTTGACAGAGGCTGAATAAGCCTGATTTTGCGGGGAGAACGGACAGGAACTTTAGGTCTCAATGCATAGTCAAGGTAGAGTAGTAGACAGCACGATCACGATGCCGGGAAAAACAAAACCACATGTGCATAAAGGTACCTCAGTAGTCCTGGGAATACTCGCATTCTTGAGGCTGCAGTTTATCGGTCATAAAAGCAAATCGACTGTTAACCAAGGAAAAACCTTCGGATAACTACAAGGAGAATGGTCTGAAAAGAGGATCTATGATCTAATGCAAGTCTTCGGACGTTAATACACAATGCACTGAACAATGAAAGGGGATATCATATATTTAATGTACAGAGTCTTAGGATCTATTAAAACCAATCAGAAAAATCGCTTCCTCCTTCATCGGATCCGCCATTGTCTTGCCAAGGGTCCTCTTCACCCCAAACTTCCTCTGGTTGCTGTTGTTGCTCAGCCCATGAGTCGCCATAGTATCCAGGTTGCCCTGGCGCGTCTTGATGAGGAGGAGGCATAGGATCCTGCTGCTCAGGGGGTATCTGGCCTTCTTGTCCGCCCGTCATGCCGCGTTGCATCGCTTCATAACCAGCCATCGCGCCGGCGCCGGCTGCGCCAGTTGCCACCCCATCTGCCATTCCACCCATAGCCCCAGCTCTACCAACAGCACCCGTGGCTGCTTCTCCTATAGCCCCAGCAGTACCCGCAGCTCCAGCCTCGCCAGCTGCACCACCAACGGCACCACCAGCTGCACCACCCGCAGCGCCGCCAGCAGCCTCACCTCCAACGCCGGGGAACCACAAGGGCATGAATCCCATTCCACCAGAACTGCTATGACGACTGAAGTAGTCAAAGTCGACGCTAACAGCTGTAGCTAGTATAACAGCCCGCTGGTCAAGTGTCATACCAGTAGGGTTGGCAACCTCAGCAGTCGAAGGATCGGTCCCAAGACTAGCAGAGTCCATACGCAGCGCATAAACACCTGTGTCTGTAAAAATTTCTCGCGCAAAGCCAGAGAAGTCACGATTCACGGAGCCTATCAGTCGGTTTTCGGCGGAGCGTAAATGAAAGTCCCAACTTAAGAACGGTTCGTCGACATAAGCGAATTGATTGAACTCGCCCTGTCCTTGCTTAGCTGTCTCAGCCAATTGCATCTGCTGAGACTTCGATAAATTGGATTGAGAAAGAGAAAAAGACTCGGTTCCCATGTCGGTCGCTGAATTAGGAGATTGGTGGTATGTGAAGAGGTTGTATTTTCGTCGCAGAGGTGCCCATTGAGATTGAGCTTCGCCGACTATTCGCATTTCGTCAAAGCCGAGAGGCGATATACGAGCATTTGAGGCAGCACCAGCTGCAACAAGAGATCCGGGTGTTGTGTTTTGGAGAGCAGTGGAGGAGGAAGAGTAGGTAGCTGTTGTGACATCAAGAGGGTCATAGACTTGTATCCGAGAGTTGATCCATGAGAACGGACGGTGAAACTGTACTTGTTAGCAATGAGAAGACGCCTTCCGAAGGTGCACGATGAACTAACCCGCAAAATCTCGTTCTCATGTCGGTCGAAGACGTGCGTTACAAAGCTCCGGCGTGTGCGAAACATTTGACGAGCCATTGTACTCGATATTCCTTTTTCTTGCTCAGCCATGTATCCGACATGGTTTCCCTGGGCGTCCATAATGACGTATTTGTTCGCTTGTTCAAAGCCACTAATTAAACACATTTGTCAGTCTATGGCCATACTAAAATCAGTGAGAATACACTAACACCATGACAGTCATCATTTCCAGTTGTCGCTGGACCACTAGCCCAGAGTTTGCTAAGACATTGGTCGCTGGATGATTCTCCTTAAGGACCGCATTTGGATCCTCTGGAAGGTGCACCGGGGAGAGGAGAGTATTTTGCGACGGGTCGTAATCAAGGTTCGGCGCATCTTGAGGATTTGATTCTGTCTCTTCGGTGTTATTCGGTGGGTTGGGTGTATTTTGAGCTGGGTGAATTCTTGAGGGTCGGATTATACTGCCGCGAGGCCCGCGATGAGCATTTCTACTTCTCAGCGTAGAAAGCGCACGTCGGGTTGGAAGTTCTCGCAGTAATAGCGGACGAAGTCGTATGGCACTCCACATTATGGCTCGTGATGCCGATGCGGAGGAGGCAGTTGCGATTGAAGGAGAGTGGAAAAGTGGTGGATGGCATTCGGAGAAGTTCTGCTATGACGGCTCCTCGCCGCGGGGTTAATCGGAGATAACTGTCGTGCAGATCATTTCATTCCACGGCTCTGGTCTTCCATCTTCACATACTAGGGCCACCATATCTTAGGGCGGGTGTATCAAATTATTGACGATTAGCCTGAAAAGAAAACTTGCGCAGCAAATTTATACAGGTGAGGAGATTGAAGGATTAACCGCTCGTGTTACCACTGTACTATCATCGCCTTGGTGTGATCCAATCTCCAAAATCGCAAGTCAGCAGCATCTGTTTTGGACACAACCTTATAATGGTATACTGAACTTATTAGCTAGAGCCAAACAGTAGTACGCTTTCAATGGCGATCTGGACATTCGTTACTATCCCAGAGTTTTTAAAAATGAATTTGACACCCCCACTTGTCCTCGAAATTGGTCCAGCGGATTCTTTTATGATCGAACTGCTTATATTCTACGGACGCCCTTTCAAAGATCACCGGTCATTCTGGGCCAGGTCGCAAAATAACCCGGATGTTGGTGTTGCGATGCCTGCTACGATAGACGTGAGGAATGGCTTTGTTTTTGAGATCAAACGTAGTCATGATATTGGAGTGGACGATCACATGCAAATGCCCTCTGAGAGGATTCCTTTGCAGTGGGTCAACGGCGAGTATTTTGACGAGCAAGCGATGCCCAGGTGCTCAACAACGGAGTCCACAATATTGGCAATTACCCTGTCTGTGCATTTGAAGCCAGTACGTATAAAGTGCAAGCTCCAGGAAAGAGCCTGAACATTGTCCAAGAGGTAAGTCTTATTACCTACAACAGCCATGCAGGAACCAGAAAATATTTCTAACATTCTGCATGTGACACTGGCAGGGAAGTCAAGGTGTCAAAAGGAAGCGTGTCCTAAGAGACTGCCAAACATGGATAGTCGATGCTGCCGATCAACTTGCCAGTGATGGGATAATAAGTCCCGGCGTCAAAGACTATCTTCATGCGATTCAACAACAGATGGGAGTGTTCTTTCGAGGCTCGAGCTGCACTTGTCCATAATATTGCCACTAAGAGATAATGACGAGAGAATGATTGACACACGACATGGGAAAGGCCGCCCGGGGCTAATTTTATACAACTGGCTAATGAGCTGCAATAAGCTTCGCCCAATTGGACTTTGGCGACAGATTAACAGGCGCTTTTGGACCCCAGATATGCTCCGGTCCAAATCCATTTCAATGTTGTTTCAACGCTTCCATGTATGATGCAAATATCTTGTGAATATAAACCCGATGCTTCAAGAGCCGTTTCCAGACATTGGTTGTTTAGTGATTCCTCATAACAGTCCCTTTCGGGCCAATTCGATCTTTCTTGTCGCCTCGCCGGCCTTAAAGCCACCCTTAGACACACAAATGGCGCTTCCTTCTCCTAACTCGAGTTTCTCTTCGACATCAGGATGCGCACATGGGCAGTGGTGTGGGAAGCTAACGCATGCGAGGGTTCCGGGGCAAAGGTAGTTGCTACATTGAGCTGCGAAAAGTAGACATGTTAGCGAGTTGGTCAAATCCAGGCGATAATTAGATGCAAAACTCCGTCAACATACCTTGGGCCCACATGCTCTGGTACCGACCGCTATCACTGGGGACATCTTGAGGGGCCTGCTGGTGGGTTTGTTGCTGCTGGTTGCCGCCGAACATATGCTCGAAGAAGTTGAATTGGGCTTGGGCGACAGACGCCATCATGAGAAAGGCCCACAGAGTGTGAATAAATATTTGCATTTTGGTGCGTCTAATAAAACAGAACCAACTAACAAGACCTGGGATGATTAGTCTGAAGCAATCGGAAGTCAAATATAGATGAAGCCAGTTTACAAGCTCCGCACGTGACGCCAAGCCTCCGAGAAAAGTTCCCCTTCAGTAGTTCAACCTCCGCAACCCCAAGCTATTCTCCAATTGCCCAACAATGTTGCAACCCAGATTTCTGGCGCCTCTCAGGGCGCTGGAACGGGCATTTGCGCCCTCAATTCGCTCGTCGCAGAGCATCTACCAGCCACAATCCCTCATTTCACGAACGCTCTCCGCAAATCTCACCATCCCGAAAACTACACCCACACCTTCTCTCTCTCGCACCCTCCTCCCATTCTCTCAAGTGCGTTACGCCTCTCACGCCTCCCAGGGTACTGCCAATCGACACTCGCGCGATCCTGCCGGTAAGCGTCTTGGTGCGAAGCGCTCTGGCGGTGAGTACGTGGTTCCCGGTTGCATTATCTTCAAACAGCGTGGTTCGAAATGGTTCCCGGGCGAGAACTGCGCCATGGGCCGTGATCACACAATTTACGCTACTCAAGCCGGCTACGTCCGCTACTATCTCGACCCCGAACGCCACTCAGAACGACGATACATCGGCGTCGTTTTCGAGAAGGATGGCACTCTTCCTGTTCCGCGCAATGCGCCAAGCCGCCGCAAGCTGAACATGGTCTCGGTCCCGCGTTTGGTCCCTGTCTCCCAGCAGTCTGATCTAGTCGCCTCTATTGATGAGAACGGTACCCAGATCGGATCTGTCGCTGCTGTTGATGCCGAGTCCGGTCCCCAACTTCGCCCTGGTTACATGTACCGTGAGGCCAATTGGGTGATCGGTCGTGCTGCTGAGAAGGCTGGAGTTTTTGCACAGTCATATGACCGTGGAAACCGATGGCTTGCGTGGAGGAAGCGACAGGCCCGTGCTGAGCGTGCTGCTCAGATGAAGAGTTTGAAGGGCAAGAAGAAGGCTTCCAAGAAGGGCAAATAAGTGTGCATGATATAATCCATCATCTTTGGATTTCTGTAGCGATATGAGGGTTTATCTCCGGTGTTTCCTGTATTATAGAAATAACTTTCAATTTTATTTACAATTTATATCTCAAGCTGTGCAACTTTGGCTTGTTCCTTTCGTTTAATTTATTGACAGCTCCTAAGCTTGGGTTTCATTGCAGGCATGTTCAAAATAATCCAATCTATTCAACTTCAGATGTTGATGGCGTCACAGCCATCAAGTATTAATACTAGTACTAGTACCAGTGCCAGCGATAAAGTGATACAGTGGTGGCGAAAATGAGAGATAATCATTTTCAAGTTGTTGTCGTCAGCTAGTACCTACCAGTATAGCGTATCTAGACTTCCAAGGCTTGTAGGTATACTGTATAGTAACAGCACAAACTAAGACATTGGGAGCAACATTTGAGGACCCCTATTCGCAGAAGCACTGAATAGACTATTTTGATTTATCCCACCGCAGGAACGGTCATTTTATGATCAACATTGAATTGATATACCCAGATCCATCACGATATGAAAGACGCGAACAGCGGTGGGAGAACGTAGGAATCAGTAAAATTCCAAAGCATCGATGAATCTTGCGTATGAAACGCAGCTCCCGTATACCAAGTAGCCCGATAGCCCTGCAGCGAATACAACTCTCGGTAAAAACCCCTCGCAATCTGCTCAGGGCTCACAGTCAGCTCAAATGGAGCATGGTTCGCATAAGCCACGAAATTTGGTTCCCCTGGTACTTGTTCTGCAAGTCCCTTAGCTTGCAGCTTTTTGACATACGAAATGATCTCGCTCTTGACATAGCCGTCAGTCAGGCTTCTCGGGCTACCATATTTGATAGCAAAGACATCCTTGATTCCTGTAGGGACAATGCTGTACACGCCAGGTAAGATTGGAATGTTGTACTTGGAGTCCTGGCTTACGGAATACGAAGTGAAGTTCGGCGGTAGCCCGGTATTATTCACTAAGCTACTATAATATCCCGTGTTCATAAACTTGGCGAAGGCAATGAACTCGCAATGATCTAGGTCGAAGTGCTCTAGATCTTTCACTTTGGGAGGCATTGTAATAAGGAGTCTCCTCGCTTGTACTTTTTTGTTCCCGTTTGGTGTTCTGATGATCATTTCGATGCCGTTCTCATCTCTCCTTGTTGTACTGACAACATTGCTGCTTAGGAGAATATCATGCTGGAGAACTTTTGCTGCACGTGCGTAGATATCGTAGTTGTTGTGGTTTGCCGTCACTAAAAAGCCACTTGACATATCGTGTAGAATATCCAGTCCAAAGTTCTTAAACACGTACAAGGTTGGCTGGTTAAGATAATCGCCCAATCCCTGACTATAAAAGAATGCTAAATAGGTTGCATTCTCAATGTCCGGGTATTTTTCCAAAAATTGACCAAATGGTAATAACAAGTCTTCGGGCACCGGATCCGAAAGAAAAAACCCCTGCTCAAGATCAGAATATTTTGAGAGTTGAGCAGCATATGCCAGTAGCGCCTGGGTGGGATCAGGACTAGTGAAATTAACAGGATCGGCAGTCTTTGGGTCCAAGTATGTTATAGAAGGAGTTTCAAGTTCGTAATGCATAATAGTCCAAGTTACGTTGAGTCGTCTGAAGAAATCTTTGACCACCTGCTGATCATGAAAAATTTGAACGCCATATTCCGCGGTCTGTCTGGTACCCGGGTCACGGTAGGTATTAGTATGACCACCAAGTACGTTGTCTTTCTCAATGACTATGACGGATCTGCCTTGATCTCGAAGCCTAACCGCAGCATAGGTTCCTGAGGCGCCGCCACCTATGATAGCGACATCGCGGGAGATAGTCTCTTCTTCGCAGAAGCTAAAGGTGAGATGAAGCACAAGCCACAAGGCAAGGGCAAAATTGTAAGTCATTTGAAACATGGGCGGATAATATTTCTTTTTGGTGTCTCTTTTTCGCTGAAGAGATATTTACGAACATCTAGTAGGTATACAGTTGGGATACTAGGAATCATTTATTTGGTGTCTAGATCTATGAACAGCTACTCATATTTTAGCTTCAGTGGTAATTTGTCGCACAGATTGCCTTATCAGGCGAGAATATGATTTGCTCCTTAGTCAAAAAACCACCATACGATGGAATGTGGCAACCTTAGACTACTACTACTAGATCTATAACGTTGAATGTACTCACTACTTCCAAGGTTCCGATAAGACTAAATAAACTTTAGGCACTTTGAATGGGATCTCAGTCTATCTTGGCTTTCAAGGTTTTCCCCAGTTTGAACGCTTAACAAGGTAAATGTTCAACTGCCAAGAGCCCATATGCCCTTTCATAAATTGAAACTGACGACTCATCCATCATGACTCATGAGTGGGTATCGTCTTTGAGGCGCATGTAACTTGAACATTTTCTGGCGACGAAAATCGCCGTGGACTTTGTACAAGAAGAGACCGTCTCCTAACATTTTTCCTACCTAGATGATCAAAACCGCCGAATGCCAACTATTCCACTCGGCTATTACGTGTTTTCTCTCTGCATGATTTATCACCTAAAGATGTTTGAAGGGCCGGAGAGACCCCGATGTCAGAAACCAACCCAGAGGATCTGTCGATGAAATATCTTCCGTTCCTGAGAATGGTAGATCCTAAAACCCCCGAGGAGAATTTACCAAAGGATGGAGCTTGCTCCGACACATTTGAACATCGGTTAATTCCATAAGAGCCCTGGAGGTGTCGAATTTTTCTACATCAAAAGTATGTCAATCGGAGGCATCCAGATGTCCCCATCGCCTTCAACATGTTTATTGTTGACTGTGTACCAAACCAGTTGACAAACACCTAGATCCAAGTTGACCATGACAACAGAGACTCGGCATCCAAGTCAAATGTTAGCACTTGACAAATGAATGATGGAACCCATTAAGTTTACGAATATGACACGGTTGACAGCTTTAACCTCGACTCTATACCTGCCGAAGCTGTCGTTTACGCGAGTTCGAGACTGCATGGAACATCACTATGGGGTAGTATTAGCCGATTCAAATTTGAATCTTGGAAGCCTGAGCTGATGAAAGATATCGGGGAACTCGGCGGAAAGTTGGAATCTAAATTGAGAAACGCGGACGCATTTTCACATGAGGAAGCTTATTTCAATTTGAACACATACTTGAGCCATTCAGTGCTAGAAAGAAACGTCTGATCCATGCCAAATTGGTTATGTAGAAAGCGTGGACATTTTCATGAGGTTGATTGGAACACAGTTACGTAAAACACTTCATTCGCTAGAATGGACATTGGTATCATACAGAAAAAGTGGGAGAGAGAGAGATAGTAAATAAATACACAGATAGAGGTCTTCATGACTCTGCGAATAATCGTCCCAATATCAAACTTTGACAGAAGAACTCATTACCAACAACCGTCGCAATAGGCACCGCGTCATCCATAGAATTCGAGATGTTAAACTTGCGTTTCTTTGAATGGACTTGGGAGACTCTGCGTGTCTTGGGGGTGAGCATAGTCCTTGCAGAGGCTTGATCCGAGTCGTCAACATAGACGAGATCCCATTTACAAGGAAGAGAAACCTGGGTTTGATATTCGACCAAAGCCCGGGCCGTCTCAAGATCAGGTACACGCTCGACACGAGAAGCACCCAAAGCAAATGTAAGGAAAATGTATGCTCTACGTTTCTCCTCTGATTTGCCACGTCCCGTTACAATTAGCACCGACTTTCCGGTCAGTAGCTTGGGTCTCGCGGCAATTGTTTCTGTGAGACGAGCCTCAGAAGGTGGTGTAGGTATCATCATTCTAGATTTCGTGGCACCATTAAGGTATGTTGAGTCACCGGCGGGTAGTAGATAAATGTCCCAATCAACGACTTGTCCGGTAGCCACGCAGTCCTCGATCCATCGGCCCGAAAGACAGGGGAGGCCAAGTGCTAATGCTTGCATGTATTTTTCGCGGCGAGAGTGTGTATCAGCAATCAAACAGGCAAAGCCAACAGTCTCGGCAAGAGGCGCTAATCGGAGCCCCGTGCTACCAGCATTGGACTTCCCATGTAATCTTGGCGGCGTGTCGAAGGGGAGAATTGATGAGGGTTCAAATAATTCAGTAAACCCATCATGCAAAATTTTGCCCCCATGGTCCATAATAAGTTTTGAAACGCGATTTTTAGAAGTTTCATCTTCTTTGTAGGAGACGGCAAAGGCCATATTTGCGAATATACCACCTGCGGGCTGGGTTGGTCGAGGGAGGCGTGCGCTAGGAGATCCGGGGAGGGATGACTTTTCGGACGGAGTATGAGTATGAGAATGAGACGCAACCGTCTGGGGGACTGGCTCGGGTTGATATGAGAAATGGCGATCTTTAAGCTGATTCCATAGGATTGTGTCAAGATAGATCTGAGAGATTGGTACTTTAATGACGTTATCGAGGTTATTAAGACCGCCATTAGGCAAACTTTTGCGTTGCTTGGGTCCAAGTATTAAAGAAGAGTAACCATAAATGTCTGTTTGAGGATAATATCCATTCGCAGCAGCACGGGAAATGTCTTCTTTGGTGAGTTTATCGTCGAAGCCACGGATGATGTGAGTAACTTTAGGAACATCGCGCATCTCAACCTTGACTCCATCTCCAACACGAAGTTCAAGTCTCTTTACCGCACTCTTGATAACTTCAACGGGGGCACTGTCTTCAAATTTCACAGAGAGCTTGGTGTCTGGGTGATCAGGAGGTATCCCTATAAAAGTTCCAGGGTAGTATGCGCGCTTTTGGCCTTGCCACACGGCAAGAACCTGAGCAGGAGCAACCTCAAACTTTTCAGAAGGGGCATTGAAGGGACGCGGTGTTGTTGGAGGACTGTTTGCGGCATGGCTATCTGATAAAGGCTGATCTTCGGAGGCCAAGTCAAGATCTGTTAATTCAGATGTTTGAGTATGTTGCGAGGATACAATCTGTTGGGATGATTGTGTGTGCTGAGAATTACTGATAACCACGGAAGGCTGTGAGAAATTTTGAATATCCTTCTTTACTGGGACTGGTCGCTCCTCGGGCATTTGAGGCGTCTTAAGTTTATATTTCCTTTGTCTTCGTCGGATGACTGGTTGCTCTGGGGAGTTTTCAATGTCCCAAACGTTTTTCTCTTGACGAGGAGGTCTACCACGCTTGTGTATAGCAGTTGCAGGTTGTTGTTCTGGCGTGGTGGACATTTGCTGAATGGGACTTTCTCGGGTGGGTGCTGTGGTCCTCGGCGGCACTGCGCGAGGAGTTGCAGATTGCTGGTCTGGCGTAGTGGACATTTGCTGAATGGGACTTTCTCGGGTGGGAGCTGTGGTCTTCGGAGGTACTGCACGAGGAGTTGCGGCAACCGCTGTATCAGATGTGTTGAAACTCTGGCCTATATTACCCCGTCGCCTTTTTCGGGGGCGAGTCGGGGACCCATCAACAACCAAGGAATTGAATTGCTCATCCTCAGCGGTGAAAATCTCCATGGAAATATCTCCAAACTTGAAATCGACTTGAGGAGAACAGTCAGATGCAATTTCAGTCAGCGCACGGCGTTGTCTTCCACTCGGGCTGGACAAAATCTGAGTTTGTGCCTGCGCTTGTAGACCTTTGATGGGAGATGAAAGCGCACGAGACTGTGTTCCTCTCACTTGGCCAATGCGACGGGCACTGCCTATAGGAAACATAGGGGGAAGGTCATCATCTTCATTGTTTGTTGCATCACCATTTGATTGTGCATCCCATTCATTACTCTCAGTGCGATTAGGACTGGTTTCAGGGATACTTGTTAATCTGGCCATGTCGTCAATCGCAGGGCGCGAGTGAACAGGTGTTTCGGTTATGCGGGAAGGCACTGAAGAGGATTTGTTCTCGTTTCCAACTTGAGAGCTGTTTGCAGCTGACCCAGCCACCGGTGCCTCATGATTGTTGGTGGGGGTGGAGTGGTTCACTCTGTGGGATGGGTTATTCGGGACTACCTCGGCCTCGGAATTGTGTTTGCCAGGGTCGTCAGTTGGTTCGGGTTGCTGGTCTCCTGGCTGGGAATGGGAAGAAGAAGTCTGCTGAGCGGGTGGATTATTTTCGTTCTTGAGGTTGACAGGAGTTAGGTCAAGTTCCATCTCAGAAGGCTGTGGCTGCGGATCGGGCTCAGGGTTGACAGGGGCGGGCTTGTTAGGCGATGTTAGGGGAGACTGCTGAGAATCCATTACCATGATCTGAGACGATCGGCTAGAGTGCTGATCGTGATTGTGGTGTTGATCGGGAACTTCTATCAAGTTTGGTTGAGAAGCTCTGGCCTCGCTTTGTGGTACTCTATCCTGCCTAGACGATGGCCCGCTGTCCATTGCAAGAGCCTGTGAGAGTCGATCGTGTGCACTACTAGCTGCAATGACAGGACTGGCTGGGCCGTTGAAGTTTTCTTTATCTTCTTCTGAAGAATGAGTAAGTTCCTGCGACTGAGGTACTTGAGGGGAAGTGTCATCTTCTTGTTCAGTTTCTTCCTCACTTGCCGGCCCAGCATTTTCATTATCCACATCCATTGCTTCTGGGGAAGGGGCCCAGTTATCCAATTCGTCAGGAGCGTTCAATGCTGCAAATTGACCTGCAGTTTCCTCATTTAATTGCCGCTGGCGTCGAGCATGTCCAACAAAACTGGACTCTTTATTGAACTCTTGATCGAGGGGATCATCTGAATGCATGTCGTCCGCAGACCGAATTAACCTCTCGCCTAAAGACTTATCGCGGCGCGATTGTGATTCCTTCATAGATATGTAGTTGAGATTCGGTTCTGACGACTCCCGGGCGAATTGAATCAGCGGTGACGAGGGATTGTTGGCGAAGCGCGAGCGTTGGATTGGAATATTGGGAGACGGACGATCCGATACAATTTCAGGCTGCATGCCATGAACAATAGGTGATGACGGGGCCTGTGTCGCTTTGAAGAGCTGGCTTAGACCCATGAAACCACCACTCGACCCGATATCTCCAGCCAAAGGATTTCGTGGAAGACTAGGTGTTTCGGTCGATGTGCCTGGAGTTCGATTTTGCTTCACTGCGGTTCCCGGAGTAGTGGTCATAAAACGTTGGGATTCAGGAAAGAACTCAGGTTGAAATGCCAATGGAGATGACTCGGTTGGGTCATAATTACTTTCCTCGTCTTGCTCTGGCGATATGTTGGTGGCGTTGCGTTGCGTATCAAACTCAGCAAGAAGATCAATATGGCCACTGTCACCCTCATGTAGTGTCATGAGGGTGGCACCATCTCCGCCCGTTTCAGGAAGTCCGTAGACAGATTCTCCATTCTTCTGAATGATACTATCGTAGATGGATTGTGACACAATTTGCGTATCGCTCGGGATGACGGTGGCATGATCCATCGATGCGGACGGCAGCTCGAGGGCCGGTGTATTCTTGTTCTTCTCGCTGCTTGTAGAATTCATTGCGCTTGTCTCATGCTGCTGAGCTGATTTGGGATCCGGTATTTGATTGGGGAGGTCTGTGGTGTCGGGGAGGATGTCAAGATGGAATCGGTCGGGGTTTGAAGAACGGTCACCATGGGACGGGGTTGCGTGGTGATTGGAATTCGTGGACTGGATTTGTGGAAAATTGTCTAATTCGGATGACTTGAAGGTGGTGGACTGGGATGGTTCGTGCTCCTGAAGACCTCGAAATTAGTCCAATGAGAGAGTCTGGAACGTTGCAGGTTATTACATACGAGCCCCAACGCGACGCGTTGTAGACGAGCGATGTCGATACTGTCCTGAGTCTCCATCAGGCGGGCCATGCATCTAAATGAAAATTTCCAACATTTTCATAACCCTCCTGCGGTTAGAAGGTATTGTTGTATTATTGATGAGTTCTTCGACGGCGGGGCATCACATCCATCACGGCCAACCGTGAAAGAGAATCGGAGACGCGAAACGCGTTGTTCACGTGACCCGCAGAGAACTTTTAAATGTAATATAACCGCTTTAGGACTAGCGTGTCGTTTTCTTACCAGCCCAGGTCACTTGTGCGGGTGTCCCTAGAGATCTCGATGTGCTACAGTAAGTGGTGAATTGCATCTACAAGGCTAAGTTCAGAAATTTGAGAATGGCTTGGTATTTCTACGTAGATAAAGTAGTAAACACATGTTTATTGTCAAGTCATCTAATCTTTATCTTTATCATTGGATTTAATAGAAATTTTGGTATTGGGTAGGGTATCAGAAGCCCTTAATTTAGTTATACATGGAAGATCAATGCACTGGCTGAGAATCATAATCTTGAACGTGGACATTTAATCACGACTCCGATTAGGAAGCCAACGTCGAAGAAGGAACTCCCGTACTCGGTACTGGCTCAGTACACTGCCAATGTCGTCCAAAGAAGGTGGAGGTGGAGGTATTTGAACGTAGACAATGACTAGACTCTTTCTTACTTGAGCCTGCACCCGGTTGACACAGTGCAACCACCACCAACTCCGATATTGCTTCTGTGCAGCATAATCTCGGCGCTCCTGAGTTTCAGACCAGTAAGGGTGCTCATATGAAGGCACAGTGACGACAGCGAACTCGGCGTGTGAGAAGACCGGGCCCCGATTATATAGCAAATAATCCGTTCCAAATTTTACACCGGAGCGAATTACCCATCCGAGAGAGCGAAAGTGGTGATAAACGGCGTATGAGAGTAGAAAGGAGTCATCAGGCTTCACTTCCTCAGGTGCGATTCGTGATGGGAAGTAGGAATGCCGGCATAGTAGTGGGAATAGGGACGAGGTCGGGATAACGGTATTGCTCTCGCGATCGACGACCTGCAGCACGCCGAGGCTGTATACAAGAAAGAAAGCTTCTTCATTGGATAGCTGGAGATGCTCTTCATTTTCAAGGGCGATATCATCGTCTTCGTCATTATCGTCTTCGTCCACAGCAGGGGATTCCTTCAGCTGGACGACTGGAGAAAATCGAACAGATTTTCCATTGGGTGTCTCAGAATGATCGATAGCCGGTACGGCACCTCCAGCTTGTTCGCGTTGTCGTTTGCGTTCTTCTTGCTGTCGCTGATATTTCTCATCCATAGCCCGTTTGACCGAGAACTTTTCTATCGTCACAGTGGACAGATGTTGTCCATCGATGGAAGCATCTGGTGTAGCAGAACCGGACTCTCTAGCGGCAGCCTCAGCTTTAAGTCTTTCCTCGATCATCAGCTTCTCCACCCTTGCACGCTCGAGCTTCAACTCGCGACGCTCTGTCCGGCGCTTCCTTGTGGCCTCCTCACTAGTGTCACCACCCAAGAACCCTCTCCTTTTCTTTTCACGCTCCAGCCAGCTGGGCTCGCTTCGACTCAGACTACCCTTACCAAAGAAGCCCATCTGCCACAACGCCTTGATTGCTCGCTCGTCGACAACATGGATAGAGGAGGTGGCTTTGTCGAAGTATGCAGTATGGACCTCTTGGGGAGGAGGTGGGGAAATCAAGCAAGATAGATACGAGAGGGCAACACTAATGAGAGAAAGAGGATTATGAGGAATTACGGAGGGAACATTGTGAATTCTGACAGGTAGAGGAAAGCGATGAATATCCCTGTAGTTGGGCCTAGACGGACGAGATGTCTTCGCAGAGCCGTTCTTTTGCACAGGGCCAGCTGGAACGCTGGTGGTTTCGGCCATTTTGAAAAAGCAATTACTGAGTATATTGATAGAAGAGAAACAAAGTATCCTTGAGAAGAGATCGGGTTAGCTGAGGTCTTCTTGGTAATATGCGAGTGTAAAAATTGCATAATGAATGTTCTTCTCAGATACCGTTGTAGTCAAATCAAACTAACATCATTGACAAAGGCTAGAAATCAAGGTGCCAATTGTCTGAGTTTGGGTATAGTTTTCGTCATCATAGAAGAGGAGGGATGGGCAATTGGGTTGGAAAAAAGAAAAAGAAAAAAGACATGGAAGCTCCAAAAGAGCTGCACTCAAAACTCACCTCAAAAATCTGCGGCCCTATTGTGTCGAGAACGGGCCCTATGAAAAAAAGAATTTAGTGTGGCAGAATGTAGCTCAGCTGTGTAATCAAACTGATCTCAAAAAGACACCTTCAGTGCATCATAAACACTGTTGGGGAATGAAATTCAAATTCTCCCAAGGTCGTGAGTGGGAGGAAGTCAAATTCGGAGAGCTCGAGTTTTTAAGCGCAGAGAATGACTAAGCGGGGCGGTCCGAGTGCATCGGCGTCAAAAAAAAATTCCTCCGCCTACAGCATTGACGACTTAAGCATATCCTAACGCCAACGTATACCCCAAACCCTCAAAGTAAGTATTGGTCCTCTTGTCGCACTTCGATCTAGCCGCTTGTCTTTTCGTACTTTTACTGACTTTTGCTCCCTTAGAATGCATCTTATGGTATGTCAATCGCACTCGCGATCATCGTCAAACCCTACAAAAATATCTCCCCAGGAACAAGCTGACTGACCAATGCGCAGTACACTGTTGGTGCCGACGGCAAGCGTGTCTACACCTTGAAGAAGGTTAGTGATTTCTATTGCCATCCACGAATGCTCTGTTGCTAATCGGATATCCTAGGTCGTTGACGGCAAGGTCTCCAAGTCCGCGTATGTTTGAATTTTCCCCGGTCATTAAATATATACAGCCATTCACACATATTCAAGTCACCCCGCCCGTTTCTCTCCCGATGACAAGTACTCTCGGTATGTCAATCAATTCTATGGGCAATACCAGAAGAATCGTCGAGCTAATATGCCATTTTCCAGTCACCGTGTCACCCTGAAGAAGCGCTACGGTCTCCTGCTCACCCAGCAGTCCGGTATGATCTAAATTACGCAACTTCGATATCACTATAGGAGACTAATAAAACCCAGATAACGCGCCCGCCGTCTAAACAATAGCATGAAGTTGGAAAATTTTTGAAGGTCACAAAATGCTTTGACCTGTGTTTCGGCGCATGGTGTTATTTGTACAGTCGATGGATGGCTGCTGTTTGCATTGCTTCAGTTCTTATGTCCAGTGCTACGAGTCGTTAATATTCAGGGAACTACGGTCCTTGACTTTAGCTACCAATGACATGTCTTTTAGAACATCCACCAAGTCTACAGAGGTATTCTATTTCGTACTATCTATGTGCAAAACTTTTTGTGTTCAATTGGTCATTCGGCCATCATCATCAACAGGACACTTGCAGCTGCCTAGCGCCGACCCAAGGACTTTTGTATGTATAACCCAAACTCCAGTTCATGTAAATCCGTAATGCAAAAGTCGTATCAAGTTTTAACGCTTTCTCGAATTGACATTACGACCGGCGCCAACCTTGATACGACCACCGAGCTTGTTGCGCTCACCGGTCAAGATACCTGGCAGATAGTCCTCGTCCATGAGGTCACGCTCTCGGCGCTGGCGGCGATCTTCTTCCGCGGTGGATCGAACATACTCTTTCTGATCCTCGGAAAGAATGAGCTCTGTGCCCCAGCCACCTTTTCCACCACCTCCCTTCCATTTTCCGTTAGAACTGCCATGGACAGGCTTAGGGACACTGTATACGTTTCCGCGATTATTCCATTGGATGTTCTTCTTCAAATGCATAGTGAACTGGCCGTTGGCAGTTGTGGAGCATGAGACACGGGTGAGGGTGTCTTTACCACAACGAGGGCAGAACTGCTTGTTCATCTCCTTGGTGGTAAGGAAGCAAGCATGGCAGCGCTTGATAAACGACTTGAGATGCTGAATTCTTTGCAAGGTTGTCGTTGACAGCAGATTAAGGTTCATCTGCAGAAGGACGTTTTGACACTGTCGGGGAAATTAGTATTTATTCCATGTCTAGCTGTTGATAGTTGATATGAAATTCACTAACCGCAAAATCGGTGGTCATAGTTGCGACCTGCATTGTCTTCGGCTCTGGTGTAGAAGCAGCACCAGCATCTTCGCGGGCCAGCCGCTTCTTGTAGTTGGAAGGTGTAATCCATTCTCCGCCGTCAGAATCAGCGGCATCGTCTTCAGCCTCGTTCTCCTCTTCCTCTGGTGTGTGCCCTTCGGCCGTGTTCTCAACGACTTCGCCAGTCGCAGGTGCAGCCTCTTGAGACGTAGCAGGATCCTCTTTCTTGGGCTCCTCCACATTCTCTGAAATGGTCGCCTCCTGGACGCCCTCAGTGATAGCCTCGGTGCCATCAGCCTCGGCCTTCTCCTTCTTCTCTTCCTCCTTCACCGGTGGCTTTCCATTAACACGCTTCTGTCCCGGAACGCTACGTAAGCGCCAATCGCCACCGTTGCGTTCACACTCGATCTCATATGCGAGTGCTAGAACCTCAATATCCGTTCGACTCAGTACAGATCGGTCGCCGGTCTTGCGGGCAAATTCGCTGATGATGTTGAAGCTTTCGGGTTTGGGTGATCGCTGCGTTAGGAAGGGAAGGTACATTGTTTCAACGCGTTGACGAGCGTCGGGGTCGCGAATCTCGCTAACCACGGAGCGTGTAGTAACAAGTTCTTCGCATTGGGCGAGTAGGGTAGAAAGCGGCGGGGTATTTTTGAGGATAGGACCAGCGTCCAACACGATTGTGTGGACGGGTTTTGTCGGCGATGACGCAGAATCCGCCATATTTTCAGCAGATTCTCGAACCTCAAAATAGATTGCGAAATTCAAGAAACTCGAAATATAGTTGAGGAGGGGAAGTCTTGCGATGCAAAGTGGAAAATGAAATTTCGCAGAAAGTTGGTCTGTGCGCGCTTATCGGTGCCTCTTATCGCTTCCAAGGTCCGCTTCAAGGACTATTGGAACTCATGCAGTTCATTTCAATACTGTCGAGATAATTGATTGAAGAAATTCATATTTCATAACCGGGGATCTTTGCAGCCCCTATGCCAAGGAAGTATACGGTCTTATTTAACACAAAATCAATCATGATTTCGAGTTGCGCAACCTTGGAATGTCACAGTGTACGGTCAGACCTCACAACACACACCTCAGATAATTGGTACTACTACCTATCTCAACTGCTCCTCTTACTACCTACATCTACTAGTACATACCTATGCACATTTGGATCATTTAAATCTTTGAAGGCATTGAAATCTTGAATTCTCACATTACTTACTTACCTGAGGACCCTGGTAGGTAATGAATATGTTCAAGTTGAAGTACTGGTAGTTAATTTTGTATTATGGAGATGCATGTGGCATACCACTGGCACATGTGCATGTACTATTAACATTTGAAGTACCTAGGTATTATCCATTGGCATACTAGGTAGTATTAGTACTAGTTTTCTATCTTTGCATAACATTGAATATAAACATCGTGATTTGAGTGAATTCAGACATTGAACTTAAACTTCAATATTGGTTCAAATTTTGATTCAACACGATTGTCACGACTGTCCTATTTGTGAGCATTTAAATAGGCGTAGCCGCTACGCTAGGAGCAAAAGACTAAGATTATTGGTCACGAGAAATGCTCTCGCCTTATATAGTTGTGATCCGTAACAACGATCATTTAAATGTCGATTTAGCTGTTTATTTATTAAGTACCTGAATTTATAAGATCTATATAGTATAATCTACTTGTATTAGATAGTAGATAGATACTACTAGTATATACATATGAATCTTGGAACATTTGAACTTGTGCGAGCTAATTACTGTCTATGCAGCTGGAAAAAAAAAGATAATAAACCACATGTACTAGTAGTAGCATTTGAGCCATTTTTATATAGAAAATAGCAATTGACATATATATTCGAATGTTTGACAGTTCTTACTATTGAATAGTGGACATACTGCTCTGTCTTCTATCGTTGACTTCTACATTTGAAAATGGAATCAAAAATGTGCAATCTTCAGGAATCGTCGGGATTTTAAAGGCTACTATTTCCACATCATACGCATATGAATACCTAGGTACCTACACCTAGGTGCTCTCCAAGATAGAGTAGCGGTGAAAACACATGGCAAATGAAGTGTTCCTTCTGTATTGCGTCAGTCGATGTAGGCTCCCAAGAAGTCCACGGTCTGCAGATGTGCATGTTGGTTGTCATTGAGATCCGAGTGTAATGCTACATATTGGGAGAAGCCAGAATCCAGGGTAGGTGCCGCTGACCCTGTATAGGAACGCTGCAGGGTCATGTTGGTTAGACGAGGTAGTTTGCGCATGGGGTTTTTGATATTGACTGCATACTCAACAGCCACAGTGGTTAAACCACTATCACGGCTAATTTTGTAACAGCCCGCCCGTTATGAGAGACAACTGAGATAATGTTTTACTCAACGGTTACTCATGCTAGTTCTCATCGAACCAATTGATCCCCAGTCTTAAAATCCCGAAAGAAAATTTCTTCTAGGTACTTCGCAGCCAGTATTTTTTATTCTCGGTATATCCACCAGTCAAAATGCATGTTGATAGCGATATCCAGCCAGTTACACAGCATAGTATGAGACCGTGTCTACCAAAATAACGTAGAATAGCCGAGCCTGGAATTGGCTTGTAGGGAAAATCAGATACCTACTAGAAGAAATTCAATGTGGTACTCTAAAGGATGTGGAGTTGATAGTTCAGAAATGTTGTACAGGATGTGATAGATCAAGAAATCCGAAGTGGGGTGCTGCCGCCCAGCAAGCTTAGCGGAGAATTGGGGACGGGAGATGAGCAGGAGATTAATTCTAGCCATATTTTGCTTTTGAAATTGTTTCTTGTGCGCCTTTCTAAATCAAATTATCATACGGAATAGATCTTGCAGATGTGCGACACGAGTATGTGACTGAAGCCCCAGATATTTGCATCTACCCACAGATCATGACATCGTCTCACACGGGGAAAACACAAGGCCTACGTTCGTCTTCTCGTCCATTTAGCTTCCTATAGTGATTAATTGAGTTTTGGTCAGTGATTCGTTAAAGATTGATGTCCCTTGCCAGGGTTTCCACCGATCTAGGTGTGTGGTCTCCATCGGTCCATTTGACGATCTCTGACTTCCATTTGACACCTAATTTAGTCCATTAGTCAATGCTTAGAACACGGTACCCTGTACATTTTCTATGCTAAATGAAGCCCCCCGCCCCATCAGTAGAAGCCAACTAAAAAATCAAGTCCTCCCGCCTCATATTTTGTCCTACAAGCTTAGGTATTGCGATGATGTATCACCAAATGCGCATTCAAATACGCCCCAAACTGGTTGCAGACTCTTAGTGTTAGCCAATCAAACCACAACTCTCAAGATATTCAAGACAATCCGTACTTCGCGTCCGCAAATTAGCAATCAAGAAGGAGCTACGTAATACATCAGTAAAAGGAACGAGGCGGCCAGCTAAAGTAGACGTCGATCATCGGATTCATACAGTGATCTGCAGGCGGGTGACTTATCACAAGCGACCTGCAGTTCGGATTTCGCCTCCGCCTAGATTCCGCCCTTCACCTTGCCCCAAGAGCAGATGCATCATGTGTATTACCGTGCACTGCTTCTCGAAGTGTCCAATGGTATTACTCGCCCCAGCATTTATGTGCCTGCAACTCTCATCTTGCATCTGTTATGCATTCCGAGGAGCGAATCGGTTGCTTGATTTAGACCTTCCACGCGTTTGATGGTGGTGTTATGAAGGGAGATCACCAATTGAGTGGAGAATGGGATCATTGTGATTGACTAGCCTAGCTGAAAATTGGAAGGTCAAGAGAATGAGATCATTTTGAATTTCAAATCAAGATTGAATACGGAGTACAGTACTGTATAGTTGGCTGCTTCTTTTAGTCGGACTTGTCACCAAATAAAACAGCAGCATATTACTCAAATGTAGAATTTCTATATTAGGGTTCTGACACTTGTCCAAACGTCACTGTCATTGGTCCCAAGAAGATTTGATTTACTTAGGGAAGTACTTTGTTCATCAATCTCCGTATAGCAACCGGTGGATTTGGAATACCGTGACGGTAATTGAGACGAAGATCTGCTTAGCATACGTGATATATTGAAATGATTGATCTCAGGGGGATTTGGTGACTAAAAAACTTGAAAGCTTAGAGGATGGCCTTGGTTGTAGAAAACTTTGGAAACCAAGGGGCTATTAGACCGCAATCGAAAAAGCCATAAAATATTGCCTCATGAAAATGTTTGAGACCTTTGCAACTCAAAACCAAGCTTTATTTCATGCCTATCTATCCAAGCCAATATAAAGTCACGAAAAAAAAGATTGGAAATATTAGCAGCATGCCAAAGGAAGACAATCAAGTCATTAGGTTCAACAGGAGGATGCAAGTATCAAGAGTGTCGAGGTACATTTGTCTCCCGATTCGCCGGGATCGACCCCCTTGCGCCGCATATGCACCTTAGGCTCTCACAGATGGGGATCCTGTCTTGCACCCAAACGACGGAGTATTAGTCCGGTAGAGCGAGGAGTGCTCACGCAGGGAGATGCACTTTGTGCTTGCTCACCTGGGTGACCAGACTAATAGATTTCGGCTCTGACCGTCCCTGACTCTTGAGTCTGGCCCTGTTGTTGACTGGCCCGAGCCCCCAGTTTTCTCACATTGCATGGGATGTGACAGTGTTATATCCACCAGTTTCCCCCTCTTATGTAGATCTGGGGGATAACCTACCTCTTATCGCTCTTTTTATCCTCGATAGCTGCGTTCTATCTGCTTGGGCTTCATGGTCAATTTTCACCACTTCTTCTTCTTATCAATCATATTTAATACACTCCAACT
Source organism: Talaromyces sp. PF30-5 (assembly GCA_023626375.1). Classification (NCBI taxonomy): domain Eukaryota; kingdom Fungi; phylum Ascomycota; class Eurotiomycetes; order Eurotiales; family Trichocomaceae; genus Talaromyces; species Talaromyces sp. PF30-5. The sequence continues at coordinate 894,939 of JAMAGU010000001.1, forward strand.
GGCGGTCGATCTTTGATTCGACGATAAATTTCATTTCTCCCATTGATTCGATTTAGTTTGAGGACTTAACACAGGGGGGGATCCGGCTCACTAGGACTCAAAATCCCGCCTCGAGGCGTTGATCAAGATGAATTGGCCTCAACCTCAAAGTTACATTGCCAAGCGGGACTATGGCGACGTCTACCTTTCCTCTCGTGGCGTACAGGGCCTTACCTGTAGTGTTGTTTTCACAGCACTCGCTACCTGTTTCGTGGGCCTACGACTGTATACTCGAGTCAAGCTTATGAGGAAGATGGAAGCAAACGATTGGATGGTTGTCATTGCGCTAGTGAGTTCAGACGTTGAATGCGTTGAATAAAAATGCACACACTAACAGCCCCTCCTAATAGATCAACTCTTATATCTTCATGGGCCTAGATATTGTCGAAGCGACTAGTGGGATGGGAATGCATCTAAAAGATATCCCCCCTGAAATTCTCGTGAGACAAATGAAGGTGATTCACACCATAAAACATAAAACATTGAATAAGGCAAGGAAAACAACCTAATATTTTCTTTTCGACAGGCATTTTGGCTTACGATTCCATTTTACAACGCCGCTGTTCTCTGCGCAAAAGCATCAATCCTGATGCAATACTTCCGCGTCTTCCCAACTCACCGCATGCGAGTCGTGTGCTGGATAATGATCACAATCTTGGGTATATATGGTACATGGGCTGTTATAAGTGCGTTTCTGAATTGTATTCCCGTTGCCAAGTTCTGGGACGACTCGATTCCAGGGTTCTGTCTGAGCAAGCCCGGGCTATGGTTCTCGAACGCGAGTATGCACATCACGACCGACCTGGTTATTCTCCTTATTCCGATCCCAGCTTTGATTGCAATCGATATTCCGAAGAGGCAAAAGGCTGCATTGATGATACTGTTTGCATTGGGTGGATTGTAAGTTAGTTTGCTCTGAAGACTTGAGAGCTTAGCTAACTGTCTCTAGCGTATGTGTGACCAGTGTTGTTCGTCTCGTCAGCTTGAAGAGGATTTCAGACTCAACAGATCCAACCTGTGAGTTATAGTATCTTTTCTAAAAGATTATGTGTGTACTGACATTTACTAGATGACAATGTCGGTGCTGCATCATGGTCCGCCATTGAATGTAACACGGGGATTATCTGTGCCTGTTTACCAACTCTCAAGCCACTCATTTCGAAGATTGTTCCGGGTCTTCTATCTACATTGAATGGAAGTCGTCGATATGGTAGCGGAAACGTATCAACCACACAACGAACAACAACGTGGAATGATGAGTCAACGCTTGGTGCCCCTGCTGAAGATCCCGAGTACGGAGCTGGAGATCCAGAGCGTGTTCTAGAGCTTGCACCGACGAAATACGGAAAGCGCTGGTCGAAAGATAGCAAAGTTCATGGATTGGGTGTCCCTGAAATCACAGAGGTCACCAAGCTTACAGGGCAAGAGCAAGGGCTTGATCGTCATGACTCCCACCATCAACATAGTGCGTCTGAGGCATCTTCTTACTCACGTAATTGATCAAATGCATGGCTTTAGAGGTCTCTAGAGATCTACGGGAATACTTCAACAGAACTTATAGGAGTTGAATGGGAGTCTTGAATTTGATTCAAATTGCCAGTCATTTCCGGCTAAGCGACGATACCACAGCTCTTGTATCTTTCGGTTCGACTGCGATCGGAGTCATTCTTTTTTTTTTTTTGGAGCCTTATTATTTGGAATCCTGACTAGTACGGCCTATCCTTTGATGTCTTTTTTTCTTTCATGTCAATTTTCTTTTTCTATGGCCGTTTTTTATTGTCCTTCATGAATATTACAGATAAAACGATACTCACGTGCTCATTTACTTAATAGAGCTCATATAATCAATTGATACCGTTAGATTATAAAATTGATGCGAGATCTTCATACTAGAAGGAAGAGTTACTCAGCTGATTGATGATTAAGAAAACGGAACATGGAGGAATTATTTCATGGACAGAGGAAACGAAAAGTTTTGATGTTGGATTGATACTGATTATAGCAACAAAATACAGATTCATCATGAGCCAACCGGCGGCGTCGACGCAGCTAAATTACACTGGCGAAATACCCGAAGTTCATCCGGCTGCAAAGTGCCTACCACAGAATGTAATAGTCCGTGGTTATTAAAAAGCACTAAGTCGCCCTCCCTCCAGTCGTGTGCATATACATATTGTGGGCTGATTGCAGGACGTTGTAACCGATAGATGATGCTACGGACCTCCTTCAGATCATCGATAATACTGCCATCTGCTAGGTGGATCTTGCGCGCAGCTGCGGGGAAAATCTGAAGAGACAGTTTGTTTGTCACGGGGTTTTTCCACACCATGGGGAAGACAAGTATTTTGGTTGGATCGAAGTGTGGCAGATCAGAATCAGGCAATTCGAGACCCTCGGAAAACATACCCAGTCCATCAGAGGAGGCACGAGAGCGATCTAGCCATGAAATACTGGTCAAATAGCAAGATTAGCTGTTACTGTAGCTAGAAAATAATATAACCGAGGATATAATATCTTACAAATGCGGCGCGTATTCAACTTTGCAAGTTCGAACAAACTCCTGATCTTCTGGAGAGAGTATGTCAAACATTCGTTGGCCCGAGACAAATGCAGTTGTTGCTAATGATGCATCTAGTTTGTCTCCAGAACCGTCGTCGTACAATATGGTCTGCCGGCGGCCCTTAGGCACCGTCACTGCCATTAAAGTCGTGACTTTTGGTGGATAGAGATCGTACCACAAAGCGTCAATATGCCAGCGGTAGAATCTTGTGAAGTCATAATCCTTTTCCTGGGGCAGAGCATCACGATGGAAAGTTCGGTGATGCGGATGCTCTAATTGCAGATCCTGTAGGTCTTGATAGGCTTTTACAAACCCATTCCCCTTGACCTTGACCTGCGGCTGATGCGAAATTGGCTTGAGAGTGGAATACACTTCCTTTTTGCCATGACCATAGATACCCGAGTCCGGATCGAATCGTCTGGTGAGCTCATATTGTGCTTTTGGCGAGAGGCTTTCCTGATTTCTGAACAAGACTAGATGATGATGATAAAGCATATCTCGAATTATAGTGAAATCCTCGTCTGTTCAAATTGGTTCAGCATAATTCAGCATTCAAGTATAATAGACCAATTTTGCACGGTTCGTACCAGACAAATTCTCCAGGTCCACATTGTCGATTTCTATACCAAAATCTACGGTTGAACCTGGCACTGGCTCCAAAGGCCGAACAGTTATCGGTGACATATTAGCTCCAGCCAAAGACCGCAGGTCAAGCAGGCAGGCAAAGAAATAGGGCTCAAACGTGGAAATAAAACGGCTAAAAGACACCTGAGCAAAAAAAAAAAAAAGAAAAAGAAAAAGAAAAAGAAAAAGAAAAAGAAAAAGAAAGGCACACCCGGGCACTGGCAGGGGCTCAATGGTCTGGTGCTGCCTAAGAGTGATGTAGTCTTCCAAGCACTTGAGGCTTAGGTGTGCAAGATCTGGGAAATATAGTATGCGGGTCAATTGTAGTTTTTGGACCTTGGAACTGTAGTTCTTTTAAATTTCGAAAGAGATGAAAATAGATTGGTAGTTTGGTATTTGAGGAAACTGATGAACACACCGCCACTCAGGGGTACTGTGAAGATGACCATGGAACCTTGGAAGATAAAAACATGACTCGGAGAAGATCAACAATGGTGACCCCAAGGCATACATATAATACGTAGTGTTGCAGAAAGAAAAACCTATAGGAAGTGAGGGACATAGTATGTACAGACAAGGGCTCGAGGCACCCGAATCATCATAGTGCTTCTTTTTCGTTACTTCCAAGGGTTTTTGGCAGGCTATGATGGGCCTACATTCGGCGAAAAGATTCTGATGATTCTGATTGATCGAATAGTCTGCTAGAGGCCCATTTCTGAGAATTCCCCAGGTGCCCACTTCTTCTTGACATGATGACCTGTCATTGGAAAGATGTTGTAGACTCTACCATTACGACACAACTGGGGGTCATATTTTACCATTTACCTTTAAAGTCCCTTAGCAAGAAGGCAGCCCGTCTGAGATAATATTGTATGTAGAATGTGGAGAGGTAATGAGCCCACATAAAATGCGAGCCCCCTCTCGCCAAGAGACAACGTCATGCATCAATCGTATCCCAATCTTGGAACCTGCAAAAGATTATTCTCTCTGGCTTGCATTTTATGTAGGATTCAGCCTGTGAGTCTGCTTCAGGCAAAAAACGCGTAAAGAACACGTGAACTGGGAAATATCTGGTACAGCTAGCAATAGACAGCACACTTGAAGAGGGGAAGTGAGGTGTGGTGTGAAATCTCGACTATCACCACCGTGCCTGCCTCGGACCAATCAGAGACAGGCAACACCACACTACACGACCCCTCTCAAGTGCGTACGCTACGTCAACTAGTACACTGATGGAATCGTACATCAAGAGGGGCATGTGCTCGTCACACAGCCTTAAAATTAAAGGATAGTACTGTTACTGGGAATTTTGTATAATTTTATATCAGTATATACTACATAATACATAATAGTAGCACGTAAGACACATGTACATCAATTGATTCTAATTGGTTTGAATTACATGTAGATGCACATATACAGATACTTGTTAAATTGCGGTGAGATTATTTACATAACAGATAGGTACTGGACCCACACTCCAACATTTACAGAAGGCAATCTCAAAGACCTTCCTCGTACAATATGTAGCATTGGATAAAGGGGTGCCTATCGTATGCAAGAACCATCTGGTTCACAGGCGAAGGACTGCAGTACAGTCTCTTGGCATTTACAATGGCCAAATCGAAGGCCAAATGCTCCAAGGTTGCAGCAGAGAACCCTTGTTTAGACCTAGCAGTTACCTCATACCGTATATCGAGGAATATTTTAGAGTGATATATCATTTAGTCAAGGATATGGTTGGTACCTAACCTGCCGAGATTTTCAAGGTGCCTTTTTTGAATCGTACATTCTCCAGCAATGAATTTAGTGGGATCTGGGAAACAACACACGATGACTGTAATGCAGCCTTGTCTTTGCACTGCAGCTACAGACTATGGTTGGCCTCCCAAATGATCCGATGCGTCATCATTGAGCTTTCCATAACAGATGATCAAAATATTTAAAGCTATCCTTATGGTCCAATTTCCCCAGGTTCGCACGCCATCTAACCCCACTTTCAACAAAAGCATATTTAAGTCTTGATATTTTTACTATTAACTATGGGAGAAATTTTTCAGTCGCAAGAGCATCAACAAGTTCCATCTACTACATGGAAGCTTCCCACGACCCCTGAGGCTTTGCCTCTCGGAGACGCAAATATTTACCCTAAAAGCCTACCACATGTCAGTTGACCTTGAACTTATCGTCCAAAGCAATGGATCACTGAGAGGTCTTCTTATAAAGGCTGTTAGTGTTTCTCTTCCGACCTGGGATTCGGTGATTGGACTGTCCACCAAGCAGCCATGGGTGACGAACAATTTGTGCTGGAGCTACCCACGGTATGTCAATTAGTATTCTAGGAGCAGAAAGAAAGAAAGAAAAGCTAAGAAGAGCTGTGAGATTTTTCATCAATAAACCTGTGAAGGATCTCACATGTGCCATTCGTGAAAGATTTCGACTATCCGATTCCCTTGAGTGCATGGCTTTTCCTTCTGCACGTACCGCAAAGAATTGCGCTAAGACTTTGGAGGCAGCAGCGGATGAAAGGCTTCCTATCAAGATAGCACGATTCTTTGCACCACATGAAGCAAAAGTCAATAGAGAATGGATGGAATGGGCCTGTTTCTCTGCCGTCGTGTACCCACACGAACTCACTAAAGTAGCCATGGGCTTCTGGCGGGATTTTGGCAACGGAATATCGACACGTGGAGCAGAGTTCTGCTTGAAAGAACTAAAGTATCTTGACTCTGACTCGAGTGAGCCCGAATTTCGAACCCCGGCGTCGCATAAGAAAGATCGGTTTGATTGCCACTCTGTCACGGATGTCTTCCAGACAACTAAATCGGATATGCATGAAGTCAAGTCAACTATCGCCCATCTTGCTACTTCAGAGCGAGCAGGACAGAGTGTTGTCACCACAGATGACGTTTTTCTTTATCCGACTGGTATGAGCGCAATATCTGCTTTCTGTACATCGCTATTACCGGGGGAGCCGGATGCGAATGTAGTGGCATACGGGTAAGACCCAGTTTCCTTCTACTACGCTGCTTGACCTGACAAATCAACACTCATAGGTGGCTCTATGTTGAGACCGTCAACGTACTTCGTCGTGGTTCGTATAATGTCATTTCCTATCACTCAGGAGCACAGGAAGATTTAGATGATTTGGAAAAAAGGCTTCTTTCAGGTCAGCGGATTGTGGCACTCTTCTGCGAGCTTCCTAATAATGTGAAGCTTGCCTCTTTCGATCTGCAGCGCATCTGGTCTTTGGCGCAAAAGTATGATTTTATAGTAGCTTGCGACGAGACTGTGGGAAACTTTATCAACATTGACATCCTTCCATGGGTGGACGTTCTTATAACTAGCCTCACCAAATCGTTCAGCGGCAGGTCCAATGTAACGGGTGGAAGGTTCGTATTATTATCCCATCAAAACCCGATTGAAATGAGCTATACTGACCCAAGCCACACACTAGTATTGTCATCAATCCAGACAGCCCTCGTCATGGTAAAGTGCGTTATATTCTCACATCAGAGTATGAGAACACTTATTTTCCCTTGGACCTGGCCACCATAAAATTGAACTGTGTCGATATGGCTGCTCGGGTACATGCTTGCAATGCAAATACCATTCCTGTAGTGAAACTACTTGAAGGCAACTCTTCCATTTCAAAAGTCTACTACCCCTCCCTAGGACCAACCGCGTCATTATATGAGGGTTATCGCCGGCGGGGTGGTGGCTATGGGAATCTGTTGAGTGTTATTTTCCGTCACCCGGAAAGCGCAAAATTGTTTTACGACTCGCTTAATGTCTGCAAGGGTAGCAGTTTTGGGACAAACTTCACAGTAGCTATTCCATTCGTGCAATTGGCAAATTACTGGGATCAGGACAAAGTTGTGAAGTATGAGGTGCCGAGGCATATCATTCGCATAAGTATCGGTATGGAGGATGGCGAGCAAATTTACAAGTCGATCTCTGGCGCCCTTGAACAAGTGAAGATGTCGGAACAAGGGAGCAGTTAAAACTTATTGTGAAGGGTAATTAATCAACTGCTTCCGGGCTCCTGGCGCGTTTTCTTTAATCAAGTTCCCAAGCAAACCTTATGGAGCAAGGGGAATGGCAACTAAAAAACAATTTCGCTGAGCCCCACAAAAACTTGAACATTCCTTGCGGCATTCCAATACCGATTTTGGCAATAAAATCTTGTTTATCTTCAACCGGACGGACTGATTGAAAAATAGCTTTTAACTTGCTATTTACTGTGTGTAATTTTCATGAATACCCGACAATACCTAGGATTTTGGCCATGAATAGACAAAATGAGGCCAGAAGAGGCCTACAAGACCAAACAAATCTTCTACCCTTTGCTCAGTTGATTGTGGTATTTACCGGCCTGGCTGTCTCGTTGCTTATTGCCTTCGTCGACCAGAATGGGATCAGTGTCACTTTGCCTATAATTGCTCGCGACTTGTCCGCGCAAAACACCATATCATGGGCCGGTACGTCCTCGCTGGTCGCTAATACTATATCTACAGTCCTTTGCGGCCGTATGTCGGATATCTTTGGGCGAAGAGCCGTGTATTTGTCGGCTCTCATTTTGCTGTGTATCGCAGACCTGCTTTGCGGCTTATCGCAGAGTCCAAGTATGTTTTACGTATCCCGGGGCCTGGCTGGCCTGGCTGGTTCCAGTATCACGGCCTTGACCATGATCATAGTCTCTGATATTGTCACTCTGGAGCAAAGAGGAAAATATCAAGGTATCCTGGGTGCAGCAATAGCCGGGGGGAATATTCTTGGGCCATTTGTTGCGGCTGCTTTCACGATACGATCAACGTGGCGTGGTTTCTTCTGGTTGGTTTCACCACTGGCGGCACTCTCAGCTGTTGTGGGATATTTCTTGATTCCTAGTAATATACAAAAGGAACAAGATAGCTTTCGCAAAAATATGCATCGCATTGACTGGCTCGGAATTATGACTTCTTCTATTGGAATTATCTTTACACTAATTCCTATCTCTGGGGGAGGTTCTTATTTTCTATGGAATTCACCAATGGTAATATCAATGTTTGTCATTGGAGGTTGCGCCTTTATTTGCTTCGTGCTCATTGAATGGAAAGTTGCAATATTACCAATGCTACCAAGTAGGTTGGGCTCTACTTAGTAGACATCGCAGACAAGGAACATGTGCTGACCCCAGTTTTTCTACTATGTATAGTTGGCTTTTTCAAAAGCAAGGTTATAACCATATTATTTCTACAAAGCTTTCTTCTTGGGGGTGTGTCTCAGGCCTACATTTACTATTTGCCGCTCTATTTCCAAAATGGTCTGGGTCGGTCTCCTATCGTTTCTGCGGCTTTAATATGTCCCATGATGGTTTCTCAGTCTCTTTCTTCTATTTGTTCTGGTCAGTATATATCTCGTTATAAACGATACGGAGAGATAATCTGGCTGGGATTTGGTCTCTGGACCTTGTAAGTTTTCCTCCTCAGGAGCCTCAATGCTCTTATTTTCAAGTGAATTCTAACAATTAGGAAAGGGGTGCTGGTTGCATGCTAGTATTCAATAGCAAAACAAATCCAGCTGTCATCGCAGTAATAGTGGCAATCACAGGTATTGGGGTTGGCTTGACATTTCAGCCTACTATGGTAGCTTTACAAGCCCACTGCACAAAGTCTCACCGTGCTGTTGCAATTTCCAACAGAAACTTCTTCCGCTGCATGGGCGGGGCCTGTACCCTAGCCGTCTCTGCTGCTGTTTTCCAAGCAAGCCTGCGCTCAAATCTCCCTTCTGAGCTCTCCTATTTGTCAGGCTCTTCTTATTCGCTTCCAAATAAATCAAGCCTTAGTGAATCACAATGGTCACAGATCCTGCACAGCTACAGTAAGGCCTCCCATTCGGTATTTCTTCTTCAAGTTCCATTGATCGGGGTCTGTTTCCTTGCCTGCTTATTTGTTCGTGATCGTGGTTTTGAGCATCCCAAAGAACCTGAGGAGATCGAAGAGGAGAAAAGAAAGGCAGGGGCCGAACCAAGAAACACATACCGCTCTGATCCAATTTAAAGAGGAAAGAAAATCGAACCACTTTGAAGAGGGCTCACAACAAGCATCGCCCAACCGTCATACTACCTAATCCTATCTATGGCACATATCATAGGGAGCCACAACCCCTTTGCTAGAGAAATTATCTCCTATTCATGTCCACTGCTGGGAAGAGCAGCTTAAATAGCCATTCAGCTTATTTCTCATAATCAACTTTCGAGTGACGATTTTGTCTTCCCGCATTTCTAAACCTCGTGATGCCTATTTAACAAAAGAAAGCACGCGAAACGAAATGTATGAGCTAAGCCTCTACCAGCAAAGCTAATCTGTGGTCAGCCCAAAGCCTTGAGTATTCTTGGCGTCAGCTGTTATTGGTCTTAGCGCGGAAATGTTCTCATTCGAGGTTATTTTGAAACGTTTCGTCATGAGGTACTCATAGTCCGGCATAGCAAGATCGACACATTGGGCAATTACATTTCCCAGGTCATGTCCGAATTCATCCAACCATTTCTGCTTCTCTTCAGGTATATCAATTTCTGCTACCGCTTTCCCCTTCACAATCCCAGTAGATTGATTTATGGCACGGCGAAAGATCTTTTTACCTGTTGGGTCACTATCAGGTAAAGTAACCGAGCTCCATGTTGTTTGGACTTTGGATGGATCCAATCCAACTGACTCTGCCACCTTGACGACAATACTGGGGTCATGGATGATATCATTCATACTCAATACAATCGGACTTGCGCTTTCAGCGTTGTATTGATGTTCTCTAGCACATGACATGTACCAATCGTACAGAACGCGTGTGTATGAGTAGGTCATCCAGGATCGAGACACACTTGCATTCGGACAGCCGCTAGTGGTACGCTGGATTTCCAACTCTCCACGACAAACTGAGGGAAAGGTTAAAGCAGGATGTCTGATGCAAAAGATCGGCCGCGATGACATCAGATATTCAAATGGCAGCATAGTTGGATTGGCCAACGATGCTTGGCTGACCGGTAGATGCGAAAGGCTTTGCTCTGGCAGTGTGGCGTGCAACACCTGACTATTCTTGAGCATCTTGGCATTTGGGCGCCATATAAATTGAGGGTGGTCTTTCATGAAAGCGATTTTGTCTTCAGCTTTTGCGGTAGCGATAAAGTTTTTCATTTTTTCGGTGCAGTTTTGGAGACTTTTCATGACCTCGCTTATTTCAATTTCGCTCCAGTCTTCGAAAATTTTGTTGCTGAGGCCCAATTGGTTTATTACCAATGTAGCTTCGCGATAAAAACTTCCATTGTTGTCCCAATGGACATCTGGCTGATTCTCGAGACCCAACATCTTAAGGAACAAGTAAGACCCTGTGCGTGGCTGCGCCAGGAGGAGAACATGAGGCCGGATGCCCACGTTCGCTTTCAAGTCCTTCATCTCAAGATTGGAGTTATTTTTTGGAGGTTATTTTGGCGTGTCACGATCAACAAATTCAAAGAGCTGTAATGCGAGCAACTTCTCAAAATCAAACCAATTTCGTATGGTGAAAATCATTTGCTTCCATGCAGAAACTTTAAATGACAAATCACTTGGATCTTGGTAGGTGTAATGAACAATTTGAAGTGATTAGCGTATTCTCAAAGGCTACCATGTTCTCTCAAGTGCTCTGCAACATTTTATATTGACAAGGCATTCATAAATTCCTAGCAATGGAGGAATAAACGTGAGCTCTGTGCAATGATTTAACTGTACCTTCAACATACGCAAGGAGGGCGATATCATCCCTTGTTAGAAGATGCGGTGGCCTTTTATTCCGTCACAGCTACTCAGACATAATTGTATACGACTTGAAATCCCAGTCAGTCTAAACCTAGCCGTCAGTTCTTTCTGTAATCGCTGTACAGAGACTTTTAAAGCATGATCGAGCTTCCGATAGAACATCCATATTTTGTAGGTAGCAAGCACACGATATTCGAAATTAAAAGAAGTCGGCCATAGTAAGGAGACTGTACATGTGCTGCTGTCTACGACGCCTGTTGGGACCTTGGCATTATTCAGAAATACGATTCATCCTACCCAGACATCGAGTCAAGTTTGCCATGACGTCTCTTGCAGACGTTCAAACTCTTGGCATGCAGAGCACTATGTTGCATACATCTCAGCTTGCTTGACCGCAATTTCAGGCCCAACAAGAAGCTGTAAAGAGACGTCAGGCTTGCGAGATACTATATTTAACTGTTCGGTATGTATGTATATGTTGAGTTTTATCATATGAGCTTTCTCTCGGCAACATCACATTCTCAACAAACTTGAAGCACTTTTGAGTGCTCTGAACGAGCCCACAGAGCACATCAATCTCTTCAATTTTTAGGTGGTGCATCAACTTGCAGCACAGTTAAAATAAAACCAACTATTATACAATTTCAAATCGACTCGAACAATGTTCTTCAATATCCCTGCTGGTAAGATGTCATCGCAGTACGATAACATCGGAGGCCACTATGATTCCATAAAGACATTACCACTGGATAGAGTCCAAACCACGACGGCGCTGGCATGTATTGGCAATATCGACGGTCAAGAAGTACTAGACCTAGCTTGCGGCGCTGGTTACTATTCCCGCAAAGCTGCCGACCAAGGCGCACGCCGAGTGGTTGGAGTGGACATTTCATCGGGGATGATCGAAGCAGCACGGAGAAAGCTAGGCTGTGAAAAGTGCTTCGAGTTCCATGTTGCAGACTGCTCCAAGCCATTGGACATGGGAAAGTTCGATCTTGTGTTAGCAATGTGGTTCCTAAATTATGCTGCCAATTCGGAGGAGCAACTGGCAATGTGGGAAAACATGTTTGCGCACGTGAAACCAGGAGGCAGATGCATCGGTATCATTCCCAATTTCAACCGTTTCAATGAAGAGTCACCCGACAGCCAATATGGCAGTCAGATGAAACTTATTGAGCATGTTCGCGATGGTGTGAAGTACCAATGTACGTTGAATGTCGATCCTCCTATCTCGTTCGAAGGCTATCTACTTCGGCGAGATGTGTACGAGTCTTGTGCGCAGAAAGCGGGATTTGTTGATTTGAAATGGCTGGACCCAGTCGATCCTAAAGATCCTAATCTGGACTTCAACGCTCTTCCTCGTCATATGTTGTGTCAAGTTTTTGAAGCCCGGCGTGCAACATGATCGCGGCGGGCTATACCTATCATTTATTTGAGTCTGAAAATTTGAATACATGTGTGCACCTACCTGCCTTTTCAATATTTCCCATCTCTCAGGCTCTTGTCCACATCCAACTCCGAGTTTGTGGAAAGATTTACATTGCTCTGACTCGGTGCCTTACCTATGCAGCCACGAGGGTGATTAGATGCGTGTACTATTACAATGCTCAGGTGGGAATGAATGGGACATTAAATCAAGTTAATAGTATCAATCGTTGGTATTTCATCGTGATATAGTAGCTAAGTCAGGAAAGTATAAACATAGAGGCCCGCCTTAGAGGCTTGTAGAACCGAAATCAAATCTAGCAACTTAATCTTCTAATAGAGAGGGAGAGTCTAGAAAGCAGCGAATTCTTTGTCAACATCTTCGTAGTGGTCGAAGACACCCTTGAACAACTTAACACCCAGTCCAGGATCCTCACTACCGGTTGTGGCACGAATACTGTGCATGCTCAGTTGCGGGATACCACAGTCAATAGCACGCATACCAATCTGCGCGCTTGTCATTGGACCGATGGTGCCACCGCTGCGAGAGTCATTCCTGATCTGGAAAACTTGGAGGGTTGAGTCACATCGAGATGCGATCTCTTTCAAAATGCCCTGGCTGACACTGTCGGTAGTCATGTTTCCATTGGAATCGCAGGATACCGCGACGCCAACATTGAGACGGGGGGAATGGTTTTCCAGGTAAACATTGAGGAAGTTGGGATTGACGGCATGGATGACATCAGAAGAAACCAGGAAGCTGTTAGCAACGGTTTGAGAGAGAAGGTTGGGACCATAACTTCCTGTCGCAAAGGCCTCGGTGATTCTCTCGATGACGCTGCTCATGAAATTGGACTTAGCGCCCTGGCGCAACTGACTTCCAATTTCCTCATCATCGAACATGCCAACCATCTTTACGATACCGGTTGACTTGTTGTCATCAGAGGCCAAGAGACCATGCTGAGCGGCATAGCAACAGAGCTTGTCATCAATACGACCAGCAAAGATCAGATCCTTCTCCAAACCACCCAGCTGAGCGGACTGGATATCAAAAAGTTCAAGTTCCCACTCGAGAATAGAGCTATAATCCGTAACACCAATCTCCTTGGAGATAATCTTAACCAACTTCTCCGGCTGAGTGGCAGCGAAGGTGCCGGCTTTGATATCAGTCGACTCAGTTGAGGGATTTTGGAATAGATCCGAGTTATCGACACCTGTGATAGGTACCATCTGTGTCTCTTGGTTGAAAGGACCTTGAGAGGGTGCTCCGAAGTGAGGAGCAAGTGTAGGAATACGAGCGATGGGCCAGTCGAGCTTCACCAGTTTAGTCTCAACCTTTCCATTATTTGGGTCTTTGACCAGTACACGACCACCAATACCAAGGTCGCGGTCCCACCAAGTCGGGTTCAATCCGCCAGCATACGGAGCAACACCAAGCTGCTGGAAGCCAGCCTTGACTGGGAGCTGCGAGACGGGCTTCAACTTGGCGGTGAGTGCATCAACGTGACCGGCGACAATTGCCAGGCCGTTCCCACTCTTGTAATCTTTACCAACATTGAAAGCGATCAGAGAGCTGCTATTACGTGTAACGTAGAACTTGCCGCCCTGCTTCAGGTCTGACGTCCACACCGCACGTTCACTAAGCTTCTTGTAGCCATGTTGCTCGAGTTCTTTGGAGAAAGAGTCGACGGCATGGAAAATCGTCGGATTGGAGGTCATGAACTCGCAGTAGGGCTTTGAGTAGGCACCAGGGTTGACGTGTGCCTCAGCAGCTGTTAGGTTGGAAGCTTGACGAGTTGGAGCTGGAGCTGCACCTGGGGCTGGCAGGCCGGAGGGGTATTCGGGGAGTTGGGCAGCTACTTGGGAAGCCCAGGGCTTATCGAGACCGAAGGTATGTTTCCGAGTCATATTGAGGTATATCGATTGTAAACGGTTGGAACGTGGGATGGGAAGACAGGAGGATGAGTCGTGTGAGGGGGAAGGAAAGGCGGAGTTGGAGAGGCCCCTTGCTTATCGCCGGGTCCGGCCGATAAGTAGACAGCGTGGGCCGCGGAGATCAGGAACGGATCTTATTAGCTGTTACCAGCGAATGCCTCATCACGGACCAGGAGTTCACGGATTGGGTATATTATCCTATGTCCAAGACCTCGAAGTGACTCTGTATATTTATAACTTAATATTGAATTCTATCACAGGCTCTGTAGATATAATATATTGCGTGTGCTCAGCATTCCAGAGCTTTTAGTGTGACGCGATTGAATATTGGAGCCCTGGAGTGACGTGACATGCTAATGGTAGTACTAGGCTACTAATACTGTCCAGTTACTTCCAAAGTTCGGGCTAATCAACATTTTAAATATACATATGTAGTACGCATTGCATTACTTATACAATATGTACCTGTGTATAACATTTCTTATAAATTGATCAGGGCTTCTCCCCCTGTTTGCTCACCAGGGCTTTTTCAAGTTCCGAGGTTTCTGTTTGAGCTTGTTGTCGAGATGATACAGTTGCACCATGCTAAGCATAAATTTATGTACATATATTACAATAGATTATTTATGATAGCTTAACATAGTACAAAATAAAGAGCTCATTCCCTAACATGGGCAACTAAACATGGCGTGGCTTTCCTAAATAAGCCGAGCATTGTTGTAGGCACCTGGGGCGACCATACCTACTGTTGAAGGGGCCAGCTGCACCTCTATTCTACGCACGTGCAGTGGTGTGAATTCCCTCTTGTTCATATCCTCAACTAGGTACTACCTTGTACTCCACTGCGGAACAACCATATTGAGGTGCCAGCCAGGTGTATCCTTGAGACAAAAACTTTTTGGTTTGACATAATCGCTTGATTGTGCTTACCTCGGATGAGGTTAGCTCAAATTTCATGCTGATACCTGATTAAATGCATGTTTTCCCTGACTTGTCTATTCAAGTTAGATGGACCTGGCGCTAGATCAGCTTAGCTGGGTTGTGCCAGGACCATCTCAAGGTGTCTGTTTCAAAAGTTTATCGATCGGTTGCAGTCGAGTACGAGTGGAGATAAGACAACCGTTACGCTGTATTGCATGCCACATGAGAATTAAGTGCTTAAGGCCAAAGTTGCACACGAAAGTCTTTTCTTTAAAAAATTGCACCGAAAAGAATCGCTCGGGAGGATGCGCTTTATAAACCGCCGATATGCGCTCCGGTCGATATACTTCTCAGTTCTTTATAATTGTTCTTCTACAATCTTCCAATCGCTACTATACTTTGCTAGACCAGCATAGGAGATATATCAGGTGGATATGGTGTTCTAATTGCTTGGTCACATAGGATGTGGCTAGGTTTAAAGGAACAGCAGATGACTTTGTTATGCCGCCCCGTCAAATCATCTCCGCCCGGCAGCTTTCCACACAAGTATCGTTAAAAAAGATTGTGATCTTGAGACACGGAGAAAGGTAAGATCTATAGATAAACTGCATTGGCACAGTAAAGTCACACTGCTTTCTAGAAGATTGACCTCCTTCACTGGAGTTACTATTATCTCTACCTAAAAACTGTCGGAAGTTGCGCCAATCGCGGAATCAAAGTCCCGTAGTGCATACGGTCGCAGAATGCATAGGCAAAAAATTGCTAGTAGGGGTCGGAATTGGTTCGGAAAGCATGCCAATCTTACTCCGTATGCGCTACAGACAAAGCGTCTGCAGATCACCCAACCACCGGTTCAATGGCAACGGTTCACAGGGGGGCAATCCCCCAATGACGAGGCAAGGGACATCATCGCCATAAGAGGATATTCAACCCTCTCGATCTGTGAGTCATTGATTGATGGGTACTGATTGCAAAGTAGTGGGCCTTGGATGCCAAGGAGCCATTGACAGCAGAGCCGAATAGGTGCGTTGCCTCCAGGAGCGGAGGTAAGGTTGCGTTTTCGCCGTTCTCAGAACTTAAGTCGATTAGCTCAATATAACTCAGTACACACGCAGCTCATCGATGACATTCTTGTGCCAATTTGTAGTAATCGCTGCACATTCGTTTGTCCCTATCGCTCTGCGACGGCACCCCGTACCGAGAGCCCCGAGTCAAGTTAGTACACTGACGTGATAGAAAACTTAGGGCGGACCGGTGGAAAGCAATGGACAGCACTGGAATGGATCACCGCTGGCCCCTCTTTTAAAATTGCCACCTAGCCGGTCGCTAGAATTCGACTGGTGGCGGAATGTAGAATGGATGATGGGGTTTTTATGATGGATAGGACCCTCATAGAACCTTTTAAAATTGACTCAGAACGGCGATGATCCGAAAGATAGTAGGGTTCAGCTTCCCAAATTGAACCGTGCTTGCGAATAAATCCGCTTTTCGGTCTTTATTCGGTAAGGTGTACGGAGACACGGCGTCGAGGGCCACTGATTGATAAGAATTGGGTGGGTGTGGAGACACAATGCCAAGCACTTAGCAGAGCAGAAAAAAACGAAAGAACCCAAAGATGTGGTTGGTACGAGGAACCAATAGCAGAAACTAATTAGAGAGTGGGCTGGTCTGTGCCGGACAAAAAGCCCAATGCAATTGCCTCGCATCATCAAGGGCAAAAAACGTGGATCAAGGGAGGGCTAGCGCCATCAGATAAGATCAGGACCGAGAGCGGTGGTTAGGGCTCAACCAAACAAACTCCATGTGAGGACCGGCGATCCTTGCCGGTTCACCGCTGGGAGCTACGACTAGCAATCGGGAAAAACGAATTCCACGCACCAGCAGGCTTACGATTGGTTGAATCGCCGTTTCTGCTATGTAATGGCCCTACACCGGGTCCTTGGCCCATCCACGGTCCAAGTATTACTTCGTGCCGTCTGCTGGACATGAATTCTTGGATCCTGACTTTCCATCTTCTTGCTGATGAGATAGATGGTTTGTTCCAATTTGCGTGTTGGATTTGTTTTTTAGACATGTTCTGCTAGTAGTATATAGCTCTATGAGCTTGCTCGAGTCTCTCTTCTTTCCCCGCTCGCTCCTCATACTCCCTAGACGCGGTTGGCGAAGAAAATCATGACCTATAGAAACCACCAGGATTATTTGGTAGAAACCCGCGTCAGCCCACTCGCTGGTTCAGCTTACCGACACCCACCAGACACGGATCAGATAATAGACAAAATCCAAATAATAAATCCTAAAAGGACCAGGAAAAACTCTGTTCAGGAAGGTAAATATGGATCCCTCCCCGCTACAGCCGACTTGGACCATCCGAAACCGGCATCATGTGAGCACGATCTAATCTGATCATCGCCCTTTTCTTCTCCTTCTTCTCCCACTTTTTCCCCCGAACTCCCTTTAAGCTTTCTTCTACATAATTGACTCCTTCTTCCTGCATGGTTTACACCAATTTCCATCTCATTTCTCGCCTGAAATCTCTCTCTCCCTTCTGATTAAGGGTGGACCCAGGCCTCGCTTACTGAGTCGCATGAGCGCACATCCGCTTTTCCGACCGAGAGACGGCTCGTGCGTGTACCCGAGCCCGCCCGACTCGCGATTCCCCTCAAATGTGCCCGCTAACCCCAACACAGCACCTAACCTAAACTTCTCGCCACAACAATGGCCACGACAGGCGTGTCTATCACGCCTGCACCGGTCACTGCTCCGTTAGCTATGGCCCCCGCGTTGGCTGCTAGACCTTCTGTCGCCCCATCGCCTGGTCCGGGTACGCCCGGCTCCATCACATCGAGGGAATGGGTGATTCCACCACGCCCCAAGCCTGGTCGCAAGCCAGCGACCGATACCCCGCCTACCAAGCGTAAGGCTCAGAACCGAGCTGCCCAGCGAGCATTCCGCGAGCGACGGGCTGCTCGGGTGCAGGAGTTGGAGGAGCAGATGAAAGATATGGAAGACCACCACGACATTCGAGCTGCGACTCTTGCTGAGCAGATTAACAACCTCTCCCAGGAGGTCGAGCAATGCCGTGAGGAGATGACTTGGTGGCGTGACAGATGCCACTCTCTGGAGAAGGAGGTGTCGATCGAACGCAGTGCAAAGGAAGCTCTCGTGAAAGAATTCCGAGCTTCTATGTCTGCCCCGAGCACCAAGTCACCCATTCCGGACTCTGTTCCTTTGCCTCCTCGCAACCGTAACCGAAGCAGCCGGATGGAAGGCGTTGTATCTACCAATGTCGAGCGGAGCAGAGAGCCAGAAGAGGAGAACGTGCCCCTCGGCTGCACTGACTGCTCTTCTTCACACTGCCAGTGCATCGAAGATGCGTTTGGCATGCCTATTGACACACATGAGTCTCGGGGCAGACACCCGCCTCATGGAGTCGGGAGCCCTGAGCGTGAGAACGCTGAGCCTGAGATTAAGCCCGACCCAGAGGAAATGGAAATTGATTTCACTGCTCGATTCGCTGCAGCTCCCGCTCAATCAAGCTCAAACAACAACGAAGCTTCCTCACCACCCGTTGACCCCTGTGGATTCTGTCAGGATGGAACTCCCTGTATCTGCGCCGAAATGGCCGCACAGGAACAGCAGCGTGGTCGCCGCAACTCATTCGAGAACAACCGTCTCGCCCCCATTCAATCCATCTCCCAGTTCACTCCCCCTCCATCAGAGAGTGACGTCCGCTCCGAGGTAACTCTGCCACCAATCAGCCAAGCCACCAACCCCTGTGCCAACGGACCAGGTACTTGTGCTCAATGTCTTGCCGATCCTCGGAGCACCCTTTTTTGCAAGACGCTGGCAGCCTCCCGGTCAGCGAGCGGAACTCCAACGGGAGGAGGCTGCTGCGGCGGCAAGGGAGCCGACGGAGGATGCTGCATGTCAAGAAATGCCCCCACCACCCCGACCACGCGTAACAACCCCTCCGTGCCTCCGCCATCTGCCATCTCCAAGCCCTCTACGCCCAATGCACTCACCTTGAGCTGCGCCGATGCTTTTACCACCCTCTCCCGCCACCCAAACTTCTCTCGAGCCAGCGATGAGATCTCCACCTGGCTACCAAAGCTTCATACTCTTCCAAACCCTCGTGATCAGGCTCCAGCTGCAGAGACCCGTAGTGGTCGCGCGGCTTTGGAAGTTGAGGCCGCAAGTGTGATGGGTGTGCTTCGCTACTTCGACCGACGCTTTGCCCAGAAATAAGAAAAAGCAAAAAATCCTTCAACCCATTTTCTTTCCATTCTTGCATCGGGATTTTTTTACCTTTCGCCTCTCTGAGGCCATTTGATACCCACATCCTGATTGCGCAATGTACCATTATATGGTCTTCATCACTTCATTTGAACCTTCCGATATGCGAGAAACCCTCGCTAGTCCTCCCTGTCTTCTTACCCCAAAAGCACACGTTTGTTTGTTATTCTCTAGCGTTCGCCAGGCTCTACTTCAGTAGACTTCTTCCGTAACTAGATGGGCGCTTAGACCGATATGAACATGGTCTGGTCGTTCCCAGTGGTGGATTCTTTGCTGATTTCCATTAATCTCTAAACGGATCGGATATCTTGGCTGGCGTTTTTGCAATTCGCGTGATGTGTATACCTTGTTTCTTATGAATGGAATGATCTCAACCAAAGCCTATCTTTATTGTAAAATCATGTCTATAGTAGACTATAGTGGAATGGTCGTCGACCCACCCATCGATTGACTTTACATAACTTGGTCGGGATTAGCCTTATACTATCTATGACTTTTGATATATTGACAACTAATGTGTGTACGTATTTTGCAAGCTTGAAGATGAATAGATCATGGCTCATTCTTTCTAGTACAAATTATTGGAGATTGCTATATAGTGTGCGGTTTTGTACAAGGCGTAAAATAAATCAAAGGCGCCATTCGTCCGTCCCCTGGATCCATTCCCTGGGGTATAAGATATGAATAAAGGAAGGAGGGGAGAGTCGAGTCAATGAAGAACAAAAGCGTGTGCGGAGGAATCCAGCCAAAAAGGTACGTCGATGTGCTTTTTGTTGCCCCCTTTAGGAGCATGAGTCCGATCGCGAAGAGCCAAAAGGGAGTCCGAAGAAGAAAGGGAACATAACATCAGAATCCCGTATCAACATGAGTGACCTCGTGGAACGGCCACCGATTAGAATCTTCCACCATTGACACGGCCGTGGCCGCCTCGCATGGTAACTTCATCTTCGGCACCACCGGCGATTCCGCCAAGGAAGTTGGCACCCCAAATACCAGCGATGCCCCACATTCCCATGCGCCAGCCACGGTATAGACCTTGAATACCCTGGCCTTGCTGGCGCTTCTGTTGATCGCGTTGAGATGTAGGCTTGCCGAGTAGTTGGCGGGCACGTTCGGCATCGGAAGGAGAAGAACTGACACCCTCCTCGTGTACGATGTGCCACATGGTGCCGATGATACCACGGTAGGTCCGCGGGGTTGGCACAATAGTCTCAACATCTGAAGCATCGATAGTTGCTACCTGGATACTACCACCAGAGGACTTTTGACGAAGGCTCAGAGAAGTGTAGGTGGCGATCTGGGCACGACGGAGGACAGTTTCAAGAGGGAAGCGCACTGCTAGCTCGAGGCCGGAGCTGAGGAAAGTAAACATGTTCCACATGGATGGGTTGATAACTGGATCAATAGAAATGTACGATTTGAGCAGGAGTGGAGTTGCGGTGGTGATGAAGTTTGGAAGACTGGAGTGAAGAACGGTGATCGGGACGAGATGAGGTGGGATTGTAGAGTTCGGAGTGGGGAGTTGGCGAATGGCTCGGATGAGGGAACGAGGGCCATGTGTTGCGGGAGTGAGCATTAAGAATGTACGGGCAGTATCGATGGGAGAAAGGATTATGGCGGCCAGCGATGAAGAAACAAAGGACAAGACTAGCGTGGCGAGGGGCGATTGCGATGTCAAGATGTCCGCTGTCATAGATGAAGCAATATCTTCCTCTGGGAGACCGATGATGGCGGAGAGGAGACTGCGGATGAAGGTATTCAACGTGGGGAGGAGCAATGAATGGATGAATGTAGCGCTGGATGCCTTCCATGGGGAGCTCGGTCCATTGGTAGACCAAAGCTGGGACAGAACGTCCATCAAAGAGCTCGGGTTCTTAATGGTTAGGGCATGTTTGGATGGTGCTGATGCTGAATCGGCACGAATGTAGCCACTGCGGTCGGTGATACGATGCCGGGCCTTGCGGGATCGTGGTGTGCTCGGGGTTGGTGTCGTCGGAGCTGCGGAAGTGAAATAAGTGCTCTCGTCATCAGAAGATTCCGAATCCTGTTGGCAGCAATGTCAGTCAGCTAGCCTTCAAATGTAGCAGGGTTGTGGTAAGTCCATCCACACGTACCGAGTCGTATGAGCTGCTCCCGACATCCGGAGTTGACCTCCGTTCCTCCTCGACATTATCAGATGCGACATAGACTTGCAAGATAATCTTCGCAACCTCAAAAGGCTGCGCGATCAAGACCTGGGAATAACGGACGAGGGAACTGTTGATAGCATCTCGACACCAATCCGCAACCGAGGGTGAAGAATCAAGATAGTCTGAATAGTCGATATCTGGGATAAGGTCGCGCGCGGAGCTCCCAAACACCTGAGTGGACGAGGGTGATGGGGCAGGTGCCTCCTGGGTCACATTTGTAGCTGGCGACAATCCCGACTGGGGAATAAAATAGGGCCGCAAGGGATTGATCCCTTCACGAGAGGCCATGGTTGGATGAACTAGTGGTGGAGGGGTGATCGGGGATAAAAGGGTCGGAGAATGAATAGCAGAGCGAGAAGTCCGAGACGCCGCCTTTAGCTTTGTCAGTCTTTTTTTTCCCGTCGCAGTCATTGGACGATCTTCCTCTCTCCGCCCCAGTTCTGCTTTCCCTGGCCAATTCTTAATTTCTCGATTCCCTCTTTGTTCTTATTCTCGCCTTAAATATCATTAGACCACAATGGCCCTCTGGCAACCTCTAACTCAGCAATTGCGTCGAGCAGTGCCCAAGGCCTGCGGAGAGGTATGTCTGACTCAATCACGGCGATACATCAGTTCAACAATCCCGCGGAGAATCGGAGCATCTTCCAACACGAACCGGTGGAGTCACAACGTGAGAAATAATCTTCGGGCATCGTCGCACGGGTGGAAGACCGCTCAACGGCCGTTCTCTGTTACGGCGCAAGCTGCCCACGGTCATATTACACCTCCGAAGCCCGGCGAGGAGTAAGTCGCATGGACTGCGCGCACTTTTTGTGTCTACATGTTCTAACCTCGGTCTCAGGATCAATGTTACCTTCATTGATAAGGACGGTACCAGAGTCGACTTGCAGGTTGCTGAAGGCGATAACTTGTTGGACATTGCCCAGGCGAACGACCTTGAGATGGAAGGTATGCGGCCCGATGAACCCACAATCCTACCTACAGGGCGACTTTATTTGTGTTTTAATTCCCCGTCGCTAATACTTAATTTTCAATAGGCGCCTGCGGCGGCTCCTGTGCTTGCTCTACTTGCCATGTGATCGTCGACAGCCCGGACATGTTTGATAAGATGGAGGAACCCTCGGACGACGAGAACGACATGCTGGACCTGGCGTTTGGGTTGACCGAGACCTCCCGTCTGGGCTGTCAGGTCCTTATGAGCAAAGATTTGGATGGCCTAGTAGTCAAGCTTCCAACAATGACACGGAATCTGCAGGCTAGCGATTTTGAGCAGAAATGAGTGGGCAAATAGGAAAGCAAATAATTGGGCGTGAACATGTTCTCTTTGGAGTAGATCTTCAAATTTGAACACACAGAGGAAGACCGATCTATATCCAAGTCCTACTACTAATGGACTACGGACTTTGTATTGTATTATGTGCATTTGTGTTGCGTCAAGCCGGCAAGATACCGAATGAAAAATCTCCTGTACTATTTCAAAACAGACACCATCAAAATATATGGATTTACAATGTCAAGCTTAATAATGTAACATACAAATCGCCCAACGCCGAATCAATGCCAAGGGGAATCATAGGACTTTTTGCGAATCTTTTAAGCTTCCTCGATGTTCAACGGCTTACCCTTCTTGCCGTTAATAAGCTCGAGGAAACCCTGTTTGCTGACTTCATTGACGGCCTTCTCACGCTCTCCCATACCAACAGTTCCCTTCTGACGCTCATCCTTGGCGGCTGTTTCACCCCGGACTTGTGCAGCACGGACAGCATTGAATAGCTTGACGACACCGCGCTGAGCCATCTTACGCAGTCGCTTCTCTTCTTCACCCACGGCTCCAGTGAGTCCCCGCTCAATTCCCAACACATCGCGGACGCGGCCACGGTCCAATTCCTCCTTTTTCTCTGCGCGCATCTTAGCCCGCGCAGCATTATCGAGTTTCTCGTTGGCGGCGTCATGGGATTTATCAGATGCAGCCCTGCTTCGGGACAAGACAGGGTCGGCTCGTGCAGCAGAGGAAAGTTTGGTAGCCAGAATTTTCGAGATAGAGGTTGAGAAGGCGGTAGGGTCGTTGCGCTTAGGTACTGATCGACGCTTTGTACCGGCATCCGAAAGGGAAGCATCTGATAAAACTTCATCGTCTTCAGATCCAGAGGCGTCATTCTCCACATCATCAAGTTCGGCGTCATCAAATTCGTCGTTGTCGTCATGTTCTTCGTCTTCGCTGTCGTCGCTTGATGGTTTCTTGGCGACGGCCTTGGGTTTTGCTGCCGGCGCTTTTTCGGTCTTCAATTTCTTTGAAGAGGCCTTAGCAACCTTGGGTTCGATTACTGAAACGCCTCCATTCTCTTCTTCGTCCGAATCGGCAAGGTCGACAGCCGCAAAGTTGCCATCATCCTCCGATTCTTCGGAGCTGCTGTGGTATGCTGCTTGCTTGCGGAACTTTTTCGGGCGCGAGGTCTTGCCCTTCATGCCATCAAGGACTTTGCGCTTTTTCGAGTAGGAGCCGACCATCTTGGGGGAAAGAATTGGTGAAATTTAAACAAAATAATCCCTATCCAACGTGTAGAAAAAAAAGATCAGAGCAAGATGGAGATTCTGTAGCGATCAACTTTTTTTTGGGCGGTGAGATGCTGCCTCCCGCCGATTGGCTCTCCGCATTGCCTCCTTGGCCTTTCCGCTTCTCGCCCCTCCACACTTGTTAGGTGCTCGCGACTTGCCCAGCTGGTGCTGTGAATACATTCGTTCAAGTTTCTGTCAAATACACCCATTCATCATGGTCCTTCAAGATTTGGGACGGCGTATCCACTCCGCCGTCAATGACCTGGCGAGGTCTGAAAACCTCGATGAGAAGGTATGGATTTTGTTACGCTCAAACACTGAGCCATAATGCTAACTCACTCAGGCGTTCGATGAAATGCTCAAGGAGATCTGCGCAGCTCTTCTATCTGCCGACGTCAATGTGAAGCTCGTTCAAGGCCTCCGCAAATCGATCAAGAAGTCCGTTGATTTCGCATCCCTCCCCACTGCCGTCAACAAGAAGCGCCTGATCCAGAAGACGGTTTTCGATGAGCTGGTGAAACTGGTTGACCCTCACTCTGACTCCTTCCGCCCTAAGAAGGGTCGCTCAAATGTCATCATGTTTGTTGGTCTTCAGGGTGCGGGTAAAACCACTACCTGTACCAAGCTCGCTCGTCACTACCAGATGCGTGGTTTCAAAACAGCGCTCGTCTGTGCGGATACCTTCCGTGCTGGTGCCTTTGACCAGCTGAAGCAGAACGCAACCAAAGCGAAGATTCCTTACTACGGTAGTTTAACTCAAACGGATCCCGCTGTTGTGGCCGCGGAGGGTGTGGCCAAGTTCAAGAAGGAGCGCTTTGATATCATCATCGTTGATACTAGTGGTCGTCACCGTCAAGAGGAGGAATTGTTCAATGAAATGATTCAGATCCAGGATGCTGTTACCCCGGACCAGACTATCATGGTTCTAGACAGCACCATCGGTCAGGCTGCGGAGACTCAGTCATCAGCATTCAAGGCCTCTGCGAACTTCGGTGCTATCATTATCACTAAGACAGACGGTCACGCAGCAGGTGGTGGTGCCATTTCTGCCGTTGCTGCTACTAATACTCCTATTATCTTCTTGGGAACTGGTGAACACATGATGGACCTCGAGCGGTTCGAACCACGTTCATTTATCTCTAAATTACTCGGTATGGGAGATATGGCCGGTCTGCTTGACCACGTACAAGCTATCACAAAGGATTCCGATTCGGCCAAGGAAACATACAAGCACATTGCCGAGGGTATTTATACTATTCGTGACTTCCGTGAGAATATCACGTCTATCATGAAAATGGGTCCACTTTCCAAGCTTTCTGGCATGATTCCCGGCCTGTCCAATTTGACTCAAGGCCTTGATGACGAGGACGGCTCAATGAAACTCCGTCGTATGGTCTACATTTTTGATAGTATGACCGTTGCTGAATTGGACAGTGACGGCAAAGTCTTTGTCGAGAAGCCTAGCCGTATGGTTCGTATTGCTCACGGCAGCGGTACCACTGTCCGTGAGGTTGAAGATCTTCTCTCACAGCACCGCATGATGGCTGGTATGGCCAAGCGTGTGGGTGGTCAGAAGAAGCAGATGCAGCGCGCGCAGAACATGCTGAAGGGTGGAAACAAGGAGCAACAAATGGCTGCTATGCAAAAGCGCATGCAAGCTATGGGCGGTGGTGGTGGCATGCCAGGCATGGGCGGAATGCCAGGTATGGGCGACATCGGCAAGATGATGCAAATGATGGGCGGTGGTCAAGGCGGTGCTGGTGGTATGCCAAATATGGGAGGCATGGATTTGCAAAGTATGATGAGCCAAATGAGCGGATTGATGGGTGGAATGGGTGGTGGCGGTGGTGGACGTGGCAGAGGACGGTAGTTCTACCAAACTACCTCGCTTATCTTCTTGCATGTTCTTTTACCCACCTACCGTTGTTTCCATCCTCTTAGCATTTGGCTGGTGTCTGGCGTTGATCATTTGAATAGTACACATTCATATTTTATACTTCAACTGCAGTAAGAACAAATTGTGGACATAAATGAACCGTGGTATTCTCTTCATTTGTTAAGACTTTTTCGCATGCTCATCATTGAAAATTTTTGTACTGATAATAGCATTCCCCGAAATATGGTACCAACATTGAAATTTTAATCGGTCTTTTCTGGCGCTTGCAACCAGCTTAGAGCTTCTTCGAATATCAAAGTGGCTTTCTCTGCTACCAAAGATCCAAACTCGCTAGCCGCGGTCTTGAGAGGAACATCCCAACTCTCTGGCCATAATTTGTCTTCCAAGACACGACCGGACAGAAGATTGGTGGTCCGTGATTTACCTCCAACGGGAACACTAAGTTCATACTTCCATACAACCTCGCCATCCACATAAAGTGAGTATGTTAAGATAGAGCTGCGGGCTGAAGCCTCGTCGGATATCTCGGCGATGTCAATCAGTCCAAATTTGCTATTCCCATCTGGTGCATACTTCAGTGCCACATCCTCGTTGTCTGTCTGGCGATACGTCCTAACAGGAAGGTAGAACATGCTCAAGGGTCCAACGCTGAACTCATGCACGCCCGTGCCAGCGGTGTTTGGCTGGAATTCTTCAGAGGGCAGTTCAAGTCCTGGATCAGGGAAGCGTGTAGCAGCGAATTCATGACGATCACCGCTCAACAAGATAACCTTAACTCCAAGCTCACGTTCAGCACGCCACATGGCCTCGAATACGGTGCGTCGTTCATTCAAGAACCCACCCCATGTATCTGTTGTCCCGACCTTCCAGTTCTTGGTGAAAGGAACACTGGATGAGATAATCTTCCAATGCACTCCATTTGGTTCAGGGGTAGCAAGGTACTCCAGGAGAGACTGGAGTTGGGCATAGCCGATAATGGTGGAGTTTGCCTCGCCTGGCTCGGAGCGGTAGGTACGGCTATCCAGCATGAAGAATGAAGCGGGTCCGTTCACAAATGAGAAATAGGTGACATCGTCTGGATGTGCGAAGGACTTCGCTGGTACAGGCGGGTTCGCACTAACATGGTAGTGAATAAAGGGGTCGGATGCTGCTGGGTATGGGGCGGTTTTGTTGCCCTTTGACCAGTCATTTTCAATTTCGTGGTCGTCCAACGTGTGAATCCAAGGGAGATCGATTGCGGTGTTCCCATGAGAACTGTACTTCCAGGAAGGAGAAGAATATATGCGCCTGTACTCGCTTCTATAGTGATCTATGGAAGAGCCGAATCGAAGAGGAACGTCGATGTAAATGAAGTCACCTAGGAAGAGCATGAAAGAAGGCTTAAGCAATGCTGGGAGTTTGGCGAGCGCCTCGGTCATTTGCTCTATTCCTGGAACTCGAAGTGGGTGCGATAGAATGTTATATGGAAAGTTGGGTTTCAAACAGCTAGATGTGACGAAAGACATTCTGCTTGCCTCTGGTGATCCCGGCCGCGGGGACGTTACGAAATTGCCTGTTTTGTTGTTGGACAGAGCATATCGATAATGTGTTCCAGGCTTCAAATTCTTTAGCTTTACACTGGCGAGAAAATCGGTGCTGTTGTCTAGCTTGTAGACTGTGCCTTCTTGAATCCATTTGGTTGGGTTCTGAACAGCTTCTTGGTAAGAAACTACAATGGGCAACTGAGCTGTGTCGGGCTCTCGGAAGACCAGGTTGGCTGTAGTTGGCGATACATAACCAATTCGAGCGAATGCAGAATCAGTACTAGGATAAACAACCAGCCCTCGTGCCAAGAAGTCCAGCGCCATAAGAGCCACAGCCACATTGATCAGGGCTGTGACCCGCGTCCAGAATGACGACCGCTTGGACGGGAGGCCCGTCAGAAGGGTCTTCAGAGCGGAATCACCGGATTGAGAGACATTTGGGTCACGCGTACTCTCTTTCCAGATGATTTGATCAGTCTACGATATCTTTATATTAATCAAGGTTCGGATGATGGACATACTGGTGGAGCGCTTGCCGCCCTTGTCAGCGCGATCGTCAGCAGGCCGATTGTCCTGAGTGAGTGACGAGACCGATGACAGGTAGATCACCAAAGAGGTGAGTACGATGGGGGCAAATGGCCATCCTGGAATCTGATTCGAAGTGTCAGTGAATTTAATGTAGCTAGTTGGAGTTTATTTCCATACCCATCTTAATAGGATGAAGCCAAGCACACGAATCGCGGCCGAGCTGGTAGCCGCAGCGAATCGTTGCAGGGATACCATTGTCGCGACTTAACCGATGACAGTAACGAGGCAACACGGGGCCATAACACGGAGGAATTGAAGGTAAGCTCAAGTGCTTTCTTAAAGGGGAACAACCCTTGGGGCCCATGACAAGGCGGTCATGTTGTATTCTGCTCCTGTTGATTGGTGTTTGTTGTGGAATGACGTTATCCGCAGCTCCACCATAACATGCATTTCTATACTGCGAGGCTCTACCTACTCACACACACACACACACACACTATGTACTACATAGGTACTATACTAGTACTCTACAATACATATGTAGTGGTTCAAATGGTTTTTTTTTAAGTTCAAGTTGTGGAAATTTCGGATATTTTTATTTGCACGATTATTTTCCACCTCGGAAGAGACGCCCTTCGATAAATCTTTTCGTAAATCTCAACATATCGCACGCGCCACCTTGATATTAAGATCGCCGACTCTGGTTCATCATATCCTGCAGCAAATTATTTAAGCTGCTAGCCATGGCATTAGGTGTAAGAACCTGCCGTGCAGCAGCGACCATATCCTTCAAACCCATACTGACAGACATTTCCGCCGCCCATTGCCAGGGTTTAGCTGTTCCACCAGGCAAAGCATTGAAATATTCCCAGCCCATAACTCCACCAAAATTGGGGAACTGCTCAACCAACGTAGCAAGGACCGGGCTCATCTTCTCACCAGAGACATATCCTTGTGACCCGTTGCCGGGATTTGTCAACAGTCCATACACGATTCGACGCGGGGACCAGCCCTGCGCAATCATCGTCGCATACATCCGTGGGTCCTCGGCGGGGCCCCAGCCATTGTAGAACTGAGCGTTGTACCACCCAATTTTAGAGGCGCGGGCTTGCTCAAGCTCGCGGTAATCAAAGCCGGACAGATTTCCAATTCCAATCAAGGCTGCAGCCACGGGTGCGAGTGTAACAATAAAATCATCCCCCAAATCAGCTTTCAGTCGATCAATAAGACGAATGACACCCGACAAGGACATATCCTCTTCAACATCGAGATCAATCCCATCGAGCTGATACTGACGCAAGACAGCCAGAAGAGGAGTGTAATAACGTTCAAATTGGGCTTGGTCGCCATCGAGTCGCGAGAATGAGCCTTGTGCTGCACCCCCGAGCATGCCCATCACTTTCACGCCGCCTTGCTTCACAAGGGGTACTTCAGCCCATAAGGGGTCAAATTTTGGGTGACTTGGAGGATTATCATTGAGCGTGATGTGGTTGGGATCGTCGTTTAAGTGTATAGCTGCCAGGATAACATGTGTCACGCCGGTATTGTTTTCGACAAGGGGCAGCATGGGCACATATGGACCATCGCCTGGCACCAGTGTTTGGTGATAGAGAATTACCCGCGGGCGCTCCAACAGCCCACCTGGTAATGGAGGCATTTTGATACTATCAATTGCCGAGACACTTTAAGTTGTCAAAACAATGCCCATGGGAGCGAGAGAAAGATCTCCGCACTCCAGAGCCAGGGGCGGTGGATAAGAAGTGGGGTGTTGTCGGTGATAAGAAAGACGAGCCCGGGGTGGAAACAACGCTTGATCTGGGAATGAGGTTTTGGTTTTGAAGTCTATGCGTACTTATATCAATTGATATGGGAAACTAACATATTGAAAAAGAATCTTGGAAGTCTTCAAATGACATTTGGGTCATGCTCCATCTGAAATTCTCTTGGCCAGGTGCCCTTAGAGAGAGCTCGAGGATATCCTGACTAAGCGATGTTGACCTTGAGCACGTTTCGGCATATAAAATAACAGTCTCTGAAACAGTCCAAATTTTATGGTCATGCGATATTATACAGACTGAACTCTTTTGGGTCAAAAGAATACAGTTTCCGCAGATCAAAGTCACAAGGAACGGTGCTGGTGAAGATCATTTACTTGGTTGACATAAGAGAAAGAAAGGTGCTCAAGTTATAACAGAGGAGCTACTAGGATAAAGATGATTGATAGCATATAGTAGTTGAGAGTTGAATGTATAACTGAAGTATGTACGTTTGAAGTACAGGTATGACTCATAATGGAAGATCAGATTAGTAAATAGCGGCATAGTATGTACAGTTTTAATAAGGGGGCCAGGGGCCACTGCATTGAAAGTCCACCTGGGCAACTTCGTGAAAAGACTCGGATTAATTTCACCCCAACAACTGTCCTTCAGCCCATCGGTCTCATACCTACAACAGTCCATAGGACCGAGGAGGCTTTATATATATTGCGCAACCACCATCATGATTACGGGATCTTGTTTGTGTGGAGATGTCCAGTATCAACTCTCGGGTGATCCAGTGAACACCGTCCTATGTTTCTGCAACAACTGTCGCAAGTCAACCGGATCGATCGGAATGGCCAACAGCTTCTATAGCAAAGAGGCGAGAACAAACACCCCAGATGAGCACCCCATTGGGTCATTGAAAACAAGACTAACATTCTTATACAGAGCTTCCATATCACCAAAGGTGCTGATGCTGTACGCACATATGCAGATCATGCGACAGATTCTGGAGCGACCGTGAACAGGTCCTTTTGTCCAAGCTGTGGATCCCCGATATTCTCCAAGAACGGCAATTTTCCAGACATCGTGATTGTCACATATGGAACTATGGATCTAGAAGCGGGGCAGACATGGAAGCCAGGAATGGAGTTCTATTGCAAGCGTAAGCTAGAGTGGCTGGGGACACCAGCAGAGACGAAGAAGCTCCATGATCTTTGAATCGAGTTCTCTCGAGGTGGGCTTTTTCATAATATTTTGAGCGTGCGTGGGTCCACAGGATACTTTACAAGTAATCCATTCAGATAATAACGTGAGAAATTGAACACTGCACGATTGATAAATTACATACAGCGACAACTAGGGCCGCGGCAATGAACTGTAAAAGGCTAGTCATATTGCAAAAGCTATTATTCTGTAACTTTTATCTGCTTTAGGTATTGAGGGAGAACCATACGTAGGCTCTACGACATAACCAACAAATGCTGGTTCTGTGGCGACGGTGGCTAAGTACTATATACTAGGTATGGCCCAAGCATTCGCCGTCATCTAAATCTCATACTTGACATCGTATTCCTATCAAAATCAAGAGAAAGCATATTTGTTATGATACAGCACGAAATGTCGTGGTTTTCATTTCGCCTTGCGTCCTTGTGTCTCGAACCGGCGGCTATCAGAAGTCAGCGCACCATTGCCACTGTCGCCCACAGACACCACCCCAACCCCGGTAATTTTGCCAACCGCCCGAGAGAGGAACTCGAAGAAATAGGACATCGAGAAGGGAAAAAGGGGGGAAAAGCGAAAGGAAGCGGTGGATTTCATAGTATGGACCCAGTAAAGCAGGTATGGTAGGAACTTTATCTTGTTCTTCACGTCTCCTGATATTTACCTCGTTCTTTTATGCCATACACTAATTGGAACATAGCGTGAGATCGCTTCTGCAGGTGGACGAGCAACCAAAAAAGCGGCACGCGAGTTTGACGAGGCTGGGAAAGAGTTTGCTCGGGGTGGCTCTGCACATGCATGTCATGTGTGGAAATCGCATGAGCCATCTGTAGTGCCGCCAGGATTTGGAGAATGGAAGACATCAGCATGAAAACTTCAACTTTGTAAACATGAGTTTTCTAACTGCATATGGTATTTTTAGACCAGAAAAGACCTGATTAATTGATTTATAACTCTACATACTACTTGATTAGTTACCTAGACGATAAAGCTCGGGGAAGACAGGCTAAGCCTAAACAGGCATGAAGTAAATAGTGTTTCTGCCTGAGGCCATCGTGGATCATAATGTTTGACCCGCATTTCTGTTGTTTCGAGCTCGATCTTTCCCTCATCCCCCGCAAATTGTTATTGTTATTTACTTCATTTATTCCCCGAGATCCCGATCGCAGGGCATGCGATTATAAAGCTCCCTGTTCACCTGTATCTTACAAACCGTTACGGTCCATCCTTTGACTACATTCACTGTCGCGCATCGTTGACGCGTCCGCCATCATGGCCAACACTGGCTACACGTCGCCTTTCCCAACTTCACATGATACTATTGGTCAATCGACACTAGTGACACCTTTGTTCATGCCTTCCTCACCTCCAAATCACCAAACGAGCCCGACGCCCCCGGAATCCCCAGTGCGCGTGGAAAGTCCTATCTCCGAACACTTCGGTCCAGAAAGCGAGGACGAAGATGAAGATAAACTTGAACACAATCATAATGCCGAGCAAGGTCGTGAAGACGAAAGGCATCATTTATCACACTACATAGAGCCTCAGAGCCCGACTGGGTCAGATTTGGATGCTCGGCTCGCAAACTACACCTTGGATTTCAGCCAATTTCCCAGTGGGCACTTGGACGATGTGCCGCTTCCGGATATGAAGAACGATGAGGGGGACAGACTGTCAGATATAGGAGGGCCGGAAGATTTCACAGCGAATATGGAGAAATATTTGATGGGCGAAGGCATGTCGAGTGTCAAGAAATCCCAAACCAAGGAGGCGAACGCAGAGTTCAAGTCGCCCTTGAGACAGTCCTCTTTGCGACTCAAACAACCAGCCGTTGAAGAGGAAGCAGACTCGGCGGAATATAGCGAGTTTGGCCCACCGGTGGATATGTCTACTCCGTCGCATGTTCTGCACCGGACTAGTGCTCTGGCCAAAGATTCAACCCAGCTTGATGACATTGAGGAGGACCCTGCCGATGGGTTACCGAGTCAGAAATCACGATCTTCTAGCCGCATGTCGGACGACTGGAAGGGACAAGCAGATGAGCGAGTAGAGCACTTACAAGACCGCCTTGCGGAGCTTGAAAAAGAACTTCAAGATCGAGATGATCATCTTGTTAAAAATCGAAGTCGATTGTTAGAGGCTGCCTCAGCTAGCGAACAGATCCGACATCTTCAGAGTGAGCTACAAGCTAAGAATAAGCATATTGCACACATTGAACACCAGAATAATGAACAGGCGATGCTTCGTGAGAAGGTTCAGGAACTTGAAAAACAAGCGGAAGAGCGTGAGAAACTTCTTCAAAAATCTACCACAGCCCCTTCAGATTTTGCCCCATTCGAGCAAAAAATTCGTGACATGCAACAACAGCTCAAGAGCCAGGAATCTCAGAGTGCACTAGCTACAGAAAGAATGGAGACAATCTCTCACCTGCGAGAACAACTTACTCTCAGCCAAGAGCAGCTAAAGAAACGAGATACAACATTGGAGGAGACGCTAGCGAAGCTGAGAGAAGTTACACAAGGCAGAGAATCACAACTTCACCAGAAGAATGAGGAAATTGACCGACTCAAAGCAGAGCTTGATGACATGGCACTGGAGAACGAAAGGTTGGACACTGAGTTGGACCGTGCCAACACAGACTATGAAGCCCTTGAAGATCGGCTTACCAACCTCGAGACAAAGAACCAGCCCTTGGAAGAAAGGAACCAGTCTCTTGAGGCTGACCTCACTCGCGCACAGTCTCAAGTGGAAGCTCAAGAAAGCGCATTGAAGAGCATGGCTGCAGATTTGCCTTTCGGTAGCCGCAGCACCTACAGTGAAATTCTCGACCTCATCAAAGACTTAGGCCCCCCAGAACCCGAGGTTGAGCCAGAATCTCCCATACAGGACAAATTCCCCGCCAACTCAGATGTGCAACACCTGCGTGACGAAATTGCCAAGTTCCAGCAAGAATTTCAAGACGCTTCAAATGCACAAAAGGCCGCTGAAGCGGAAGCCAACCGCCTCCGTGAACAAAGCCTTGAGATGCAAACACTCATTAAAACAATCGAGTCGGAAAATCTACGTCTGACAACCCGGGTGGAAGAGTTAACAACGACATTGAACCAAACTCAACATGACTTGACTCGGACGCAAGAGGAACATGCGGAGTCTCTTGAAACCATCGCCCGTCTTCAAGAGGATGCACTCGGCCAACCTCCCAGTCCTCCCCTATCCCCACCCAAAGCTCATGGCGCTCTTGGAACAGACCAAAACAATAACACCGACACAGCTGCATTGGAAGAGGCCCACCAAGCCCAAATTAAAAGCATTCAGACAGCCCACTCCACCGCAGTCTCGACTCTTCGCTCCTCGCATGCCGAGTCCATGCGCAAGATCCGAAACCTTCTAACTACTGCCGAGCAACGCGAGGCTGATCTCCGAGTTGAGCTAACGACTCTGCGCACCTCGGTATCTGCCCAAGAAACACAGATACGCAGGTCCTTCAAGTCAGAAATCAGGCGTCTCGAAGCCATCATCGTTGCTAAAGATGAGACTGCTGCGGCAATTGACCAGCGGATTTCCCTATCGGTCGAAAAGAGAGAACGCGAATGGGAACGCCGGGTTGATCTCCTTCTCAAGGAGCGTGATCGTATGGCCAAGGCATTGATGATGTACTGGGGTGAGAAAGAGATGGGCCGTGGGCCTGGAGCTCTCGCCGAAGGGAAGGAGAACAAGGATGGCAAGAAGGAGACGAAGCAGGGCCAGGCGTATAAGTACAAGTATGCTCAGAAGCAGCGGTCTAAAAGCCGGGAGCGAAAGGTCTAATTTTCAGCCGTTCTTGGATTTTTGGTCTTTGATCTGGATTGACCTCGATATGGATTTGATTTGAGTCGTTTCAATTGTGTATTAGCCCATTGCATTACGGGGTGCTCTGCTGGTGTACGGTTTCTTTTCTTCATGTAAATTGAATGTCTATTATTCTGTCTTCATCTCGTTCTTCCTATGGGTCCATTGAAGCCTTCCATAGTACGAGTTCATATTTCTTCAAGGTTGTAGGGACGATGACGGAAAGAAACTATAATTCATGACTATCTCTTAGGTCTGAGTATTGAACCTGAAACAAGCTCATATTTCAAGCTATTCGAGTGTTTATTTTAAAAAGTAGTTGTTTTTCATTACTATAGCACGGTTGGTATATGGAGAATATCTGAAAAAGAAACAAGAGACTACTAATATCAAATGCAAGACCGACCAAGACAAAGCCGCCATTTTCGCCCATCATACAACGTTCCAAGTAAAATTATATGGCACCAAAGACTAGACGCTATCAAGAAATAGAAAAAAGTCTGACCAGCAGACAGCATTACCCGAAGAATCAGGCTAATAGAAGCTCAAGCTAGTGCGATTGGCACCACGGTAAGTCATCTGGTCAATGACATTTCGCGTTGGCTCTGGTGTTCCAGTCTTCACCTTCGACTCATCAACAGAAGCCCGTGGCGAGGACCCTGACTCCATAATACAGCTCAACGGTCCACTGAGGCCACCATTGGTACTGCTTCGCGGTCTGCGAGTACTGGGGTAGATGATCTCAACGTCGTTGCGACGCGGTGCAGCGGTTATCTGTCGGGGGTCAAAGCTGTGGAAACTCGCCCAACGAGCTGGAGGCGCGATGTACTGAGGATGATACTGGCTTTGTGTATGGCGGGGAAGAGAGTTATCAAATTGATAGGTGGTACTGCGAACGGGATGGTGCATAGGTGGCTTGCGGGCGTTTGCACGTCTGCTAGTTTCAGAGGGAAGCTGGATGGGAGCTGAACTCTGTCGGCAGGATTGAGAGTATGCGCGGTTATTTGGTGGGAGGGGGACGTAGTTCGGGTGGTGTGGGTGGTGAAGGGAGATTTGGGTTGGAGCGAAGGTTGCTGTTGCGGTTTGCGAGCGCTTGACCTTAACTGGCTCAGGATTTTGGACTACTACCTCTGGGGCATCGGCGGAGTTCATAGTCATTGTTCGAGAGTGGCCCTCCGGTTTTGTAGGGTTTTCGTCGGTAGCATCCTTGGATTGGCTGTTTGTTTGATTGTTGACATTTGTGGAAACAATAGTTTGCGAGACTTTTTCTGGGGCATTTTCTTTCATGGATGGGGTGACAACCTGCTTTTCGACATCAGATGCGGCGTTTGGGTCTGCTAATGCGCGGATCTGGGGATCCGATGACAATGGCAACGAGAATGGGACAGTCTTGGGAAAGAAGCGCTTCAGCGAAGATAGGGAGGATTTCCCTCGCTTATGGCTGGCATATTGCTTTGGTATCGCCGGGACCTTTGGGACGGGAAAATCAGAAAGCAGATGTCGTGAATCACCAGATGTGTGAGCTGTTAAGACCGTTGAGGTTCGCGAGATAGGGAAAAATTCGCTGGCCAGTGTGTGCGCCCCTGGGGAGATATGAGGGAAAGTGTCGTCTGGTGATACAGTTGTTCCTGAGGCGATCTCTCCATATTCAGATCCAGTGTCGGTATTGACTCGAAGTTGTGGACGTAGACAAACAGGTGCTGGATGTCGAATACTAGGATGGCATCTCACTTTGTTGGCGATCGGATCCACACTCCATGGTTCTTCGGCAGTCTTCCCATCATGTTGGCGGCAAAGGTTTAGAATCTCGTTTTTTAGGGTCTCGTCGCTATCCCAGCTATGACCAGAGAAGATGCTGCCATCTTTCACTGCCAGTGGGCGCCGGTAAATTCCAATGATGGAGACATCGTATGGTCGATCGCAAAGTTCCCTGGCGCAGTAGAGCGTGCAAACGGTGGCCCTAGCGGTTTTATGTTAGTCTGCAATGGCCTTGACGAGGGAGGTCTTTCGGGCTTACAATGACACAACGGATACAATCACTGTCGCACGATGAAATGCACAGCTCATGCCGACTCGCCAGAACGTCTCGTGTGTTCCATCAGGTAGACAATACACTTGCTGAGCGGCAACTACTAGACCGGAGACACTCGTTGCAAGCCACATCATAAGGGCAATCCGTAGGACATAAGTACAGACATTGTGCAAAACTGTTTTTTGCTGTCCAAATCCTCCAATTTTATTGTATTGCCAGGCGACCAAGCTCTGAAGGGATATCAATGGGATGGATAAAATTGACTTTGCGAAAATTAGTAGATGTTTCCATAGAAATCAAGTCCATTGATCATACCGAGACCAGTGCTAGCACCAAGCTAGCAGTCATCTTTGAGTCTACCTGACCATTTCCATACAGAAACAGCACCAACACCATCTGAAGAAGTGATTCGAGAATCAAGCAATAGATCGCAGCAAATATCACTAATTTAGTCCATGTTCCCTCTTTGCGCGGCGCCGGAGAGAACCCAGAAGCCATATTGAAATAATTCAAGAGAAAGACCGCTCAGCAGCCCTCCCTAGATGGTGCAGACAGTCGAATATCGGATTCGTCGAGACGATAGGGAGTAAGTATATCCGAATAGAAAGGGTGACGAGGCAGGACGTTGAATAGCCGTACAACACGGCCGCGAGTATCCTAGAAGTTCATTAATTGTGGATGATAGGACGTGTCAGAATAGGAGCAGGCTTTCGGGACTAAAAAAGAAATTAAATGAACTGCCATAGGCCCCGTGGCGCGTCGACGCGAAAAGAGTGTGGAGGGGTGGAATGTGCCTCCCGAGGGGCGGGCATGGAAAGAATCCCAGCCCCGACCATGGGCTTCATTTGATTCGAGGCAGATTAATCAATCTGCTGATCGGCTGCCCAGATGGAATGTTGGACAAGAAGCCCCTCCCACTGCTCAGCCAGTGGTAGGGGCTATCTCTAGCAGACGTGGTGTGGTAGACTCCATCCCTGTAGGTCGTGACCCGTCGACGTCACTTTGGTTGACTCCTGGTGAAAATCTCCGAATTTCCTTGAATTCCGACCGAATGTGTCAAATTTAGCGTTTGTCTTGCCTACGACCGCCCTGGAGGGACTTGAAGATAGGGTCGTGCAATTTGCGTTGTGGTTTGTAGGGTGAGGGAGTACCATCCCTCGATGACGACGGCAACAACCACACACTTACTCCTTACCCATTTCAACCATCGCATGACAATGAACACAACAAATTAACTGAGGATGCAATCGCTTTCAGGAAGGTACTTCTATCAATAATTGCTTTATGCAAATTGATACAGATAATTAGTATAGGAAGCATCCGCCAAAGTGCTAACACGTGATCCGAGGGGTCCTCCTGTCGACGGCGAGGGACAAGTTGAAGCATCCAGGAGCCTCATATTTGACCACTACGGCCCGCACATAAATACACTGACAGTCTCTGACGTGGAATGCTAAGAATTCTCTCTGCCAAATCTAGGCCAGTTCCATTGAAAGATAGGCCTACCAAACTTTCAAAAGTTAGTCAAGGGCTCGGCTTACGAAGAAATAAGCCCCAAACATAGCGAATATGAAGGGGGAAATTTGATCTAAGCAGGCCATGCCCTATTTATCAAGTGAGCAGCTATGTGGGCACGTCGAGAGCTTGGAGTTGTGGAGTCATGCATAAGAGAAAGGCGAGCTGGTGAGGCAGCTCTGATAATTGGGACTATCGCAGAAGTAGGTTCATACTAAGCCCCCCAATCTTGAAAATGAACACAAACCACCTTGCAGCCTGTCTAGTAAATACCGTATGATTGTTCAAACTTTCTAAAAGACACGAACAGACTTTTCAAGTGTATAGTTCGTGCGGGACGTCGGGAGTATTCAACCACCAAATTCATACTTACTTTGTCCACGAACATTTGGGATATGAATCTTGTACATGTGCCCACCCTCGTCGTTAGGATCCGGGTTCTCTCTACGGTCTCGAGCGGTGGTGATGAACAAGATATCATTATTCTTACCTCCCCATGTTGGACAAGTTGGAAACTTAGCGGGTAACTTGATCTGTCTCAATGGCTTCCCCTCCGGGCTGAAAACCATAACGCTACTGGTTTCATACATGGCCACCCATAAATTACCATCGGAGCTGCGAATCAAAGTCAATAAATAGGGAAGTGTATGATCAGACTGGAGTTTGTGATGAACCACTCACTCTAGGACCATTCCATCTGGCTCTCCGCCCGTTGCTGTGAAGTCAATCAGGGTTCGTTGATTTGAAATGTTGCCCGTAGTAAGGTCAAAGTCTTTGGCAATTATTTTCATCGCGAAAGAATCATTCACATACACTGCCTTCGTCAGCCTATCATTCGGTGCCACCTTGATAAAAGTACGAGACACATGGCAATTCCACGAATACTTACTCGTCCGATTATCCGGACTCCACGAAACCCCGTTTCCACAAATAAGCCCCTCGGGAATCATCAAATGTAGGCTTCCATCTGGATCATATCGCCAAACACGTCCCTTGGGGACGCCGTAATCAGGTGATAATGTACCCAGGGGAACGGCTGCAGCCTTGATGTCGATTTCCGCTACCCAAAAACGCCCCGCTGCATCGACACCCCCATCGTTGAAACGACGGACATTCCGCTCTGTAGAAGGGATTACTTCGCATGCTACATCGAATTTTCCAGTCTTCTCATCTAAGAGGCAGAAGCCCTGGTAATAGGCCGCAACATAGCTGCCGGGTTTGTTTCGACGAAATGCGGCGACAGTAATGCTGTCAGATAGCGAATTGATTTGAGGTGGGCCCGTCGCAGCTCCCGTTTCTAGATCGACTGGTAGAACGTATAGCTCGCTTGGAGAAGAGAGACAATCAAACCAGTGGAGAGTGGAATCGCTAGCTCGGTGGGTGACGCCTTCTCCGAGGACCATGCGACCTTTGGGGGTGAGAAAGAAGGCTGAGCCTGTTTCTAATGTTTCTATTGGGTCGGTCATCTTAGGTACGATTGTTTGTGGCGTTGAGACTGAATTCCACTTGCTGAACGCCCCTAATGATGCTGACAGTTTTACTGCTGGAAGGGCAGTGGAAGAAGGTCCTCTTCCCCTCAGGCTCCCAGGTGCCCCCGGTGGGGCAACCCCTCAAAGAACGGAACAAAGAACGTTGCCCAGAATCCTTTCATTGTCTTAATGGTGATGAATTGTTGTCACTTTAAATTTTCATATGGATGGGGTATAAATGCTAGTATGAGGATATCTATGCGCCCTTTGGGCTGGCGCTGGGGTATATTTTTATAGTAAATTTGCTGCCGGTTTGTACAATACGAGGGCAGGCGTGGGTGGATCTACCACAGATCAAAATTGATGGGGCGCCTGGGCTTTTTTTTTTTCGATAAAAAAGTAGAGAGTGAAATAAGAAAAAAAAAATCAGTTACTTGTTGCAGTTAAATCTGCACATGTGTACAACTGAGTGGTAACAATTGACGTCAATGTTGGAGAAATAAGACCTAAGCTGAACGGCATTACGCTTGAATGTATGTGGGCAGTAATCATTTACCACACAGAAGCGAGATGATAGTTGAGGCGTTTTCCCACTTGTTTTGGCCAACTGGGCCGATTGACTGATTGGACAGCATGATTTACCCTTTCGGTTTTTGTTATTATTTTTTCCTTTATGATTCCCAAAAAAAGTCAAGAAAATAACAGGAGTAAAGAATAGGTAGCTAGGACGTACTACGTACAGGGTATAATTCTCACAAGAGATGGAGCGTCATAAAAAAGTTTTTCATTAGAAATATTTCTACCTTTTAAACAAAATTCGACAACTGTGTCTGGTCCCTGTCGTCTAATTTCCCTGGACAAATCTGAGTTTCTTAGTTTGGCCCCAGGGGCAAAAATGATGCGAGAGGCTGCAGGGTGGATCTTGAAGAGGGGTCTCCGGAGGGTGCACACCCTGGACTATTGATCCGGGCACCGTGGCTCGGGGGAACAACAGAATGTACTAAATGTCCTCAGTCACTAAACTAAACTGGGATACCAACACGATGTACAGATTACACGCTCCGTCCAAGATTTGTCCCTGCCAAGAAGATTTCAGACTAGCCTTACCGGCAGATTAACGTGGGGACCGGTCCGAAGGCAGGAGAAACTCCGTCGCGATCTGCGGTTCTAGCTATGGTCAACAAATTGAGAATGAACGTTGAACAATTGCATCGGGCAGCCATCCCCTTTCAGGTAGATTGTGCGACAGGGACGTGATCAGGGTTTTGCTTGTTTTTTTTTTTTTTTTTTTTTTTTTTTTTGTTTGTTTTTTTCTCATTAAAAGGGAACCATGTGGGCTAGGCCATTTTTGTAGGGGACGTATCTGCGCTAAGAAGAACAGACCTTGCGAGATAGCGAGATGAGGTGCGATCTCTCCACTTTTCTCAAGGTGGTATTCTTCGGTGGTACTCCGACCAAGAAAATGACCATAGGTCTGTGTCAATTGGGGCTAAAAAGACCCTCCGATGGATAAACGGTGTGCTGATCCGGTTGGTGCCGGGGTTGGCCATGTTGTCGAGTGATGCGGTCGGTGATTGGTGTGGTATAGTTAGCGCCGACGCTAGACTTAGCTTGCCACTAAGAGAATCTCGGTTGCGATGCGGCTTTCTAGTAATTTCCTTGATTCGTGATGGATTTTTTTTCATGGGTCTGCTCTAGTACTCACAAAAAAAAATATTTTTTTTTCTTTTTTTTTTTTCCCCTTGCTGTAGTGCATTGTAAATGGCAAGATATTAAGTTTGCATGCTAAACAACGAAGGTTTAATTCTCCGAAATTCCAGCACTTGAGCGTATGCATGCCCACTGGCAGTTGTACAAACAGGAAATGTGGTAGGTGAACCAGACAAATGCATTATAATATCCACATTATCCATGTGGCGGGGCTTTTTGGAGCCCTGGAGAAGACTATTGGCTTCTCAAGATCGGTTAGATATCGCCCTCCGTTCTGGATTTGGTCATCTGTGCCCGGACCCTGAGCCTAGAGAGCCTTAGCGGATTTGGCCAACCTCATGCGGCTCTAAACCCATGCTCATTCTGGTTCGTTCAGAGTTCGCCTCTTTTGCTCCAACTGAAATATTCTTACCAATTGATATACTCGCCGCTAAACACCCTCCCCTGCTATGTATCTGTGCCGGAAAATATTCCAAGGAACCTTTGTACACCTTATATACTTTTTAAATGAGTAGGCGTGTAAATGATGAAGCCTTGTGCAAAAACGAGGCTCTGAAATGGAGCATAATCTAGCTTTGCAAGTCTCTAGTCTCCCAAGCAGGGTAATGTGGAGTAAACTACTTACGAGGTGGAAATTGTGGACACTTGGTGCTCGAGCTAAGAATCCAGGAACCAAGGAAATACCAGGTACCCATGCGTTAGGCAGGTACCTTGACTCAATGAGGCGATGTGATTGCATACTGCAAATCTCCCTGTACCTGCATTCGCCGGCCGAGCCATCCTAATGGACCATGTCAACTAATTTCGGCTTTTCCCGTTCCATGTGTGGTGTCTGGAAAGGGGAGAGAGGTATCACTTCCTTTTAATCTAAGCCGTCCTATTTCTCGACTTCATCGATGTTCTAAATCCTTTTCCCACTCTCCTTCCTTGAGTGACAGCCCCTGCAGACTTTCGTCTGCGTCCTTTCGTTCGTTTGAACTGTGCTGTAATAGCCATTTTCACTCATTTACAACTTGAGTCATTCTTTTAGCCCGGTTGTCATTCCTTTCTGGATCGTATAATGTTTGGAGCGAAGGTTTTTGCCGGCGCTGCGGCGCTGCTGTCCACTTTTGTGTCGGCTTCTCTTGCCTTGGATGTGGACCTTCAGTCTAATGTTGCTGTCTACTATGTAAGCCACTGTGTCTTGCTTTCTGGGTTTGCCACACGCTAACAGGTTTTCATAGGGACAAGGTGCTAACCAGGATCGTCTGAGCCACTTCTGCGAGGAGTCGTCGATGGACATTATCATCTTGGGCTTCATCAATGTTTTCCCTCAGAAGGTTGGTGACTGGCCAGGATCTAACTTCGGCAACCAGTGTGATGGAACTGTGTATAATGGTACAGAGCTTCTTAAGGGATGTCATCAGATCTGGGATGATATCCCCACCTGCAAACAATATGGAAAGACTGTTCTTCTTTCTATCGGTGGTGACTCGGCCAACCCAGGTGACATGAGTGATGAAGTCGCCGAGTGGTTCGCTGATTTCTTGTGGTATTCTTTTGGTCCTGTTAATGAAACTGCTGTCGCCGAGGGCTTTCCTCGTCCCTTCGAGTCTAATGTTCTGGATGGATTCGACTTTGATATTGAATCTGATGGTGGCAATGGTAAGTGAACTCTTTTCAACTCACGGTATGATATACCAGCTAACCTGGGATACAGGATACGCTGCTATGATCAACCGTCTCCGTAGCCACTATGCCAAGTACCCTACCGAGACTTTCTACATCTCCGGTGCCCCTCAGTGCAGTATTCCCGATCAGCAGCTCAGCGATGCCATCGCCAACTCCCACTTTGACTTCATTTGGGTTCAATTCTATAACACTGATGCGTGCTACGCCCGTGCCTATATCTCGGGAGCTTTGCCCGGAACCACTGGCTTTGACTTCGCCGGATGGGTCAATGTCATCAAGTACAGCAGTGCCAACCCCGATGCTAAGCTCTTCGTTGGACTTCCTGCATCCGTGAGCGCAGCCAGTCTTCTTAGCCCTGAGTCTTACCTCGATGCGTCTGATGTCTTTACTCTGGTTGAGTTTGTGAAGGAATTTCCTCAATTTGGTGGTATCATGCTCTGGGAAGCGACTGCCTCCGATGACAATACTGATTGGAGAGGATGGACCTACTCTGAGCAGATGAAGGAGGTTCTTGACTACTGGTGCCCTCCCCCGGTCTCACCAACATCAACATCAACTATCACTCGCAGTGTGACCCCATTACCGTCATCTTCCTCCGTTGTGCCTTCCAGCAGCGCTGCTGTCACTAGCTCTTCCTCCCCCTCCCCCTCGCCAACGTCGACTATCACTCGCACTGTCATCCCAACCCCTGCTTCTTCCTCGCCGGTGTCCTCGAGTAGCACTGTTTCTACGAGCTCTTCCTCTCCAGCGCCATCTTCAGTGCATTCGTCTTCCCCCGCCGGTTCTAGTAGCACTTCGATTCAGTCCAGCTCTGTTGCTACTTCAAGCTCTGTGACTCACTCAACCTCAAGCGCTGTCACTCATTCCCACTCGAGCTCTGAGACTCACTCTCACACCAGCTCTGTCACTCATTCTCGCTCAAGCTCAAGCTCACATGTGAAGCCCTCAAGTTCTCACAAGCCTACCGGGTCTCACTCGATGCACACCCCAAGCGGGCACCACCACCACCATCACCATCACACCTCTTCTAGC
Source organism: Talaromyces sp. PF30-5 (assembly GCA_023626375.1). Classification (NCBI taxonomy): domain Eukaryota; kingdom Fungi; phylum Ascomycota; class Eurotiomycetes; order Eurotiales; family Trichocomaceae; genus Talaromyces; species Talaromyces sp. PF30-5. The sequence continues at coordinate 939,442 of JAMAGU010000001.1, forward strand.
TCTTCTTCGACTCCTGTCAGTGTTCTTCCTACCTCCTCTGGTAAGCCCGGCACTACTCCAGAGTCAAGCCAGCTTTCTACCTCTACCCTGACTCATACCCCTGTTACTACCCGCGTTCCGATCACTCGGACCACTGAGTCAAGTGGGTTCCCAAGCTCGAGCTCGAAGTCTTCCTCTGAGGTCGCTTCTTCAAGCTCCTCTGGTAACGTTGGAACAAGCACTGGTGTGACTGGCTCTGGCTCTACGTCCAGTGCAAGTGCAACTGGTGTGCCGCAGTCAAGTGGAGGCAAAGGCACTACCCAGACTACCATTACCGGCTCGCCCTCCGTTACTCCTGCTCCTACCTCAACCCCAGCGGAGACAATCACCACTGTCATTGTTACTTCGTACACCGACATCTGCCCAACTGGCTTCACTACCATCTGGACCACATACACCACTTACTACTGCCCTGCGACCGCTACCACCGCTTCAGCCACTTTGACTAACCCTCCATCTGGCGCTTCCACTACTACCGCCACTGTTCCCGAGGGATGGACCACCACTGTGACCGTCTGCACTCAATGTGCTGCCACCCCGACAACTGTAACTCTGACTCTGCCCAACCCAACTTCAACCGTCGAAGCCACTACATCCGTTGAAGCATCTACAGAGACCACTGCGGTGCAGCCTGAGACCACTGGAGTTCAGCCTGAGCCTACTGGAGTTCAGCCAGAGACTACCGTTGTCCAGTTCACTGAGACCGAGACTTTGACCACCACCGTCTCTTTCTGTGATAGCTGTGGACCTACCGGTTCCAGCGTCACTCTGACTCTGACTGTGCCTTTCACAGGTCCTGCCTCTGTTGCGACCCCAACCTTCCCCGGTTCTTCCAGTGTCAGAATTCCTGGCCACTCTGCCTCGACACCCGTGGTTACTGGAGTTGGTGCAGTTGCTACATCTAGCCACAGCCCATCATTTGTCTTCCATCCCTCCACCACGAGCACTATCTCCGGTGGCTCAGGTGCTCCCAGCTCCACTCCTGAGGGAACCGCACCGGCCTTCAACGCCGCTGGTTCCCGCTCAGATATTATTAATATCTTCAGCGTTGTGTTCGCTGTTGTTGTATCTGCCCTCTTGATGTAAGACCTTGTCATGGTTTCGGTTAAATATAAGATCATCTTGGCGACGTATCTATACTCAGGAGTCTTGCTCGACTTTTTCCAATGTCTCATTACGATTATCAAATTCTCTTCTAATGTCTGATCTATAGCAATCTAGATTTTGTTTTCATGTCTAGGTCGTTGAGTGATTTATCTTAAATTTTCTTTTACTTGTTGGCTACTCTAAACGAGGGTGTTTGTATCTCTAATTCTGTAGTTTTCTCTTCAAGTTCCCAGCATATTCTGATAGTTAGCTGAATTTTGTTTTGAAAAAAAAAAAAAATATAACTTGTGAAAATAATTTAAAGCATTCCAAATAACAAAAAAAATCGCTTTTATTCACACTATTGATCTCTTCATTGTCATCGGTTCTCCCTGCCAGTGTACTAACATTGGCAACCGCCCGGACTTGAGCATGTATAAACGAGCCAATCACCAGCCTTGCCGTTGACGCTCAAAGTTCAGGTGACAAATCTATACATTATAAGGCATCAAGGCATCCTATTCAGACGTCGACAGCCATGGTTGTCCCTTGTCGGCTTACATAAAGTGGGTATTAATTGATCGGCCAATGAGCGTCAACCTCGCAGCCCTAACCAAGCGGCACATCATGTGACGCACAACCCACATCGAATATTCAGCACGCTAAAGAGTCCTCCTCAACCGACCACCGACAACCCGTGCACTTGAGCCCATTCACGACACCCTCAAGGACGCTCCATCAAGATGGCTGTTCGCAACCAGAGTGCGTGTTTTTCTCGCTTTTCGCCCAACGCCTTTTCCCCAATACTGATCGATTCCCGATAGGTCTCGCCTCTTCGCGGAGCAAGTCCCGCAAGGCTCACTTCTCTGCTCCCTCCAGTGAGCGCCGTGTTCGCATGTCCGCTCCTCTCTCCGCCGAGTTGAAGAAGAAGTACAACGTACGTTTTATCCGCCAAAAAAAACATGCTATTGATCCGGGTGTGGCCGAAATTGGGGTATCGAAAAATTGAAGATGCAAAAAAAAGCATGGACCAAAGGCCCAGCCGGTTTCATGGGAATAGGATTAAGAATGAAGGGAAATGAAAATTCTGACAGTTCTGATTACAGGTCCGCGCCGTTCCCCTCCGCGTCAACGACACTGTCACCATTGCCCGTGGCTCCCAGAAGGGCCGTGAGGGCCGCATCACCTCCGTCTACCGTCTGAAGTACGTCGTTCACGTTGAGCGTGTTGTCCGTGAGAAGACCAACGGTCAGAGCATTCCTCTGGGTCTCTCGCCCTCCAACCTGGTCATCACCAACCTGCACATCGACAAGGACCGTGAGGCTCTCCTTGCGCGCATTGCTAAGGGTCGTGAGGCTGTCCAGAACAAGGCTTAAGGGATTTAAATCTCTTATGTGTGGGGGGGTCTAGGTTCATATTGCAATGGTGGTTTAACGGCGCCGGTGTGTTGATATTGAAGGACTCTATAAAAAAGAGGCCCAACCTACCATTTTGTGGATCAACGTTTCTGAAACCAGGCGCATTGCGATGAAAGCCAAATGAAAAATATCCTTTTTTTCTTCCATATTTTCAATCTGGAGTTGATGCTCACTGAATATTCCGTTTTCCTGGGCTTGTGTTTTCTCTTTTCCCACTGCAATGGTTGATTTTCTCAGCCACTTGGTATGGAGGGGTTTGTCTATACACTGCTCTTTTAGCGGGGCGAGGTCTGAAGATACCAGGTATTCTTGGTGAGGATTTCTGACGATCGATGTGTTGTAAGCACATGGATTACTCTTGCTTTAGACAATTTCCTCTCATACGAGACTACCACCCTATCACGATAACAAGCCCCTTTGCAAAACCATTAGTTCGTAAATTTCGGAACGTATGATGGTAATTTGAGTATGATTTACTACCCAAATCAAGGCATTAGCTCCACCTGCATACACTGGCAGCTGGCAATGCCATTCACCTATAGCGACAGATTTGTGATTTGATATGGCCCATGTGCCAATACGTACATGTATGGTTCCTTGCCATTGAGATATGGATCTGATCCTAAATAGTCCGAGGCATGACAGCCGAGTCTTTTGGTATGAGACAGAACCACTGGAGAGGCTTTCTAGATTCCCATAGGCACATTTGATCGGACTATCTTCGTAAGACTTCTACTCTGGAGTCACATTAACATTCATTTGAATTTCGATCCCAAACTCTTAGGTAAGCTGTGGATTCAATGTTATGGTTTCGACCTCGGACCGGACTCGGATATATGAGGTACTCATGTCGAGATTCATCTATGGATGGATGTTACCCCAGGGACTTATTTAAGTCCACTCCGAGTCTGAGCTTGTACCCGTGACCTATACTAGTATACTTTTAAGGATTTTCTTACTTGTTAAGTCTAGGTATATTCACTGTAAATATTTTTGCCAGATCCAGCGCTTTTCTGCGGCATTTCCTGGGTCAGAGTTTTGAGTTCCTCCACTGGCAACCTTGGCCTAAGAAAGCGAAGACAACTTTAAGAAATTCAAATTCAATGTCCGGGTTGGATACCTAGGTATATATCCATTCAAGTCCAATTTCAAGTTGAAGTTTTGAAACATTCAATGTTTGAACCTTCAAAGGAATCTCAATTCGATTTTCTCAAGCTTTTTCCAGTTTATCCCTTACATAGTAGGTAGTATGTAGGTCAGCAAACTCATGGAAAGTATACCATGAATCACACTCATACCTAATGGTAGATGGGTGGGTTATTTGCGTTTTGCATCATCATGATGTTCATTGAATGCTGCACCGACACATACTATGCATGTCCTGGTAGTATATATACATACATACTCGAGTGCTATTCCATTCAAGTTGAGGTTTGGCAGTTATAATATACTGCCTAGCTAGCATGTAACTTCCAAGGTTAAAGTTTCCTGTTGTGGTACCTACATGTACCTAGGTACTACCTAGGTACTAGTCTAGGTAAGGCGGTGCCCAGGTGGTACTATAAAACACTGGCATTGGATGTTGTCAACCTCTATTTAACCATAAATCGACGTTTATATTCTACTAACCGATTACCTACTTACCAACCCTTTCCCTACCACTACCACTAAACTACCACATGCACATCTAATTTTTTAACATGACAGTTACTTCAAGTAGGCTACCATAAATTTTGAATACAACTAAGAGATCTTAAAGAACCGTTCGATAACGATTATAACAAAATTTGAACCTGAGAATTACATAGTAACTAGTATACGATTAACCGTTTTTTACATCCATGGATACTACCTATCAACATTTGAACCATCATGATTATCATGTGCATGTGTGAGAAACATTGAATTTGCTGAGTTCGGCTACGTGTATGGACACATGCATGTGTGCAGCAATGGGCTGTGGTAGACACAACCTTGGAACAAGTACTATTACTTACAATTGATAGTGACGTTCAAAATGTTCCGATTTTGGCAGTGGGGGTATATGTATGTATGCATTGGTTCAAGGCACCTGAGCAGAATGTGGAATTGTCAAATATATTCAAGTCTTGACAATGTGCATCGATACATATGTCTACGACCTCAAGTGCTCGGGAGGAAATTTGGTTAGTTGGCCTCGGAATTCAAGTTTCCGACCGATAATTATTCCTGGGAAGCGCTCCCAATCTTCTGCGCACCGACAATTGAAACTTGAAGCTTCAAGTTGGAATGAAGAAGTGAGCTCGAGGTCATTGAATTTTAAAAAAAAAAACCATGCAAAGCACGTAAAACTAAACTGCCCAATTAACAACATTCGTTTGAGAACATGTTCATCCTTTCAGCTAACATGGAGTCGACCTCTGATCTCCGTAGGCATTTCCGGACCTCGGGAGTGGAGTGTGGGTAAAATTAAACGCTTTGTCCACTCAGAATTTTCAATGGAGCATGCTCAAATAACCTAAATTTAGACGAATGAATTTCAAATCGCATGTCTATCCGCACGCGGAAAAGTTCAGCTGAACAATGGGGCGCAAGGCTTGATGAGTTCAATTAAAAAGCTCTACCTGCGAATTTTTTTTTTGTTTTCCCAGATGGAATTCAACAGGTATGGAGTTGAAAACATTGAAGACAACTAAACTCACGAAAATCTACGACTTTGTTCCCTCCCTGGAAAGGCATATCTGATAGAACTCTCTTAGACATCGCATTCTATGTACATGGCGAACTACAATTTCTTGAATCGACAGCTGAACAGGTCTTCAATCTTGCAAAGGCTTAACTGTCAAGGCTGCTGGTGCTGTGCGCTAAGTGGAGCACCAGCCTGTTTGAAGTTAAGATCTGCGAACAAATGTTGCTAGAGCTGCCAGAGAAATTGAAGGGCTGACGGCCCCCATTGTTTCACAACTTCCGTTTTAGGCAAATCGAATACCCGTATGTAGAAAATAGAAGCATCCACGTTCCAATGCTTGATTTATCAGAGGAACTGTACGTTGCAAGAAAAGCTTGAGTCCGGCACTCGGGACAGCTATTGGACAACAAGTTCAATTCGGCCCCATGAAAAGGTTTAGATTACAAGTAGGACCGTAGGACCACGAAGATCCATTGTAGTGACACTAGCATAGTAGATGGTGGATTTGATATTCCTGGCACAACGTGCCCAGAAAAAATATTATAGATTAGCCTTTGAAGATATTTTTAGTGAAAACTCCTCATCATAGAAGATATAAAGATAGCATTAAGATCCCCCAAACCCAGATCATGATAATATCTCCAACCCACACCTCTGCATTCTAAGGTTCTTCAATAATCTTGAATCCGCCGCAAACTTCTCCCAAACACCGTGACAACCACACCAGCCCTCGAGCAAAAATGGGCATATTCAGCAGAAAGAACCGCGAAAGCCAAAGCAACGACGCTGGCTTCAATTCCGGGTTCAACTATCAATACCAACACCCACAAATCACACCTGCCTATCAGACATACAGCCCAGCCCCCGGATATTACCAAGGCCCTCCAACACCGCCCCAAGAAGGTGGTCCATCCCCGTGGGTTCCTCAATGGGACCCAAACAGCCAGAAATACTATTACGTGAACCGTCAGACTGGCGAGAAAACATGGAACAATCCAACATGGGCATCCCCACAAACGTCTCCAATTTCTGCAGCACCAATGGCAGCACCGATCCCCGCCGATCCCAACGCATCGGTAGCATATGGCCAGACAAACACTGTGAATCCTATGAACCCTATGGGGCAAAACCCAGGTATTGGAGATGTGGTAGGCATGGGCGCAGGCGTTGTAGATGGTTTCTGTGAGTTACTTTTCTCATTATTCAGTGTCGTCGATAAGAATCTAGACTAATCGATATTCGTCTTATAGCTGGACTTGTCGATACGACCAAGGAACTTGTGGGCGATGATGACAAGGATGATGGTGATGATTCTGATTCTGATTCCGATGATGGATTGTGGGCCAAGGTTAAGAAAGTTGGGCATGTCATAAAGGATGTGTTTGACAGTGATTCTGACGATGATGATGATTGAGTAGATACCTCCAGGGGTAGTTCAAATGTTGTCACCTTTATGGAGTTCAAATGTTGATAACATTATTTCCTCTGATAAAAGACCAATTTTGGCGCTTCTGTACTTAATGTTTTTCTGTTTGATACCAGAGATTATATAGCTAATTGTAAATGTTTTTAATTGTTTTCTATAATATTTACTGTCATAAAATATATTCAATCCATCCTAGTGAGACCTGTGGACGTAAAAATGATTTTTTAAGGTTGTTCTACCTACAATCCTTGCGCGGAGCTTATATTTATTCATTTGTGCTCATTATTATAACGCAGCCCCCAAAGATGGCAAGAACAGCATGCAAATTCGATCCAGTAAATAGGCTATATCTCATTGATCAGATGTGTCAACGCATGCTTCGGCTCCCCGCACAAGTGGTACGGACCTCGGCAGCGGGGGCGGGATCGTCATTTATTAAATGCACCAACACTCCATCATCAACATCATTCTTGATCCCAAGAAGTCCAAATGTCTGCCCCGCCACTCAAAGGAACTCGAGTAATCGAGTTGGCCGGTCTAGCGCCAGGTATGGCGACCCATTTTACCCAGATACGTGCTTTTTAACAACTTCCTAGGCCCCTTCGCCGGTCTCCTCTTAGCCGACTACGGCGCCTCGGTCCTTCGTATAGACCGCCCAAAGGCCATCAGCGCAGACCAATTAACCCGAAACAAGAGCTCTATTACTCTCGATCTCCGCGACACAAGATCAAAAGATGTTCTACTTCGCCTCCTTCCGAACGCAGATGTCCTAATTGACCCCTTCCGGCCCGGCGTCCTGGAGCGACTCGGCTTATCACCAACTGAAGTTCTCCTGAAACACAACCCACGCCTAATCGTCGCACGAATGACTGGATTCCGACGTGATGGAAAATACAAAGACATGGCCGGGCACGACATAAACTACATTGCTGTATCGGGCGTCTTATCTATGCTAGGACGCGCCGGCGATAAACCTTTCGCGCCAGGAAATATTATCGGCGATTTTGCTGGCGGTGGAGCCATGTGCTTCCTCGGTATAGTCCTGGCGCTTATCGCTCGTACACATACTGGTCGTGGACAAGTGGTTGAAGCGAACATGGTAGATGGTTCGGCGTATCTGGCTACCATGCCACGACTTGGACGGCAGACTCCTGCTTGGGATAAGCCGCGGGGAGAGAATTTGCTGGACGGTGGATGCCCGTATTACGATACGTATGAAACAAAGGATGCCGGGAAGTACTTTGCAGTTGGGGCATTGGAGCCACAGTTCTATGCCGCTTTGTTACGGGGGTTAGAGCTTGATCCGAAGAAGATCCCGGCCCGAGAAGATCGTGATAATTGGCCTGCATTGAGGGAATTATTCACGCGTCGATTCAAAGAGAAGACACGGGCAGAATGGGAGGCCATTTTCGATGGGACCGATGCCTGTGCAACGCCAGTCTTAGAGCAATGCGAGCTCGAGTCGGCAGGGTATGAGCAGCGACCCGCTGTTCATTTGTCCCAAACGCCTGCTCACCCGTTTAAAGCCGACGATTGTGGCTGGACTGGTGGGGGTCTCATGCCTGGGGACGGGGGCGAGGATACTCTTCGGAGATGGGTGGGATGGGAGATGAACAAAGATTTCTCGGTTCGGAAAGACGGTGCGTTGGTCTCCCCGGATAGTAGAGCGAAACTGTGAGACATGATCCGCAGAGACCCATCTGTTACCCTATCCGTTGGCTGGGGTTTGTACATATTTGTTCACAATGTCTTATCGTCAGATTTTTAATCATTTGACCTTGCCCAGGTGTAGACCAGATATGCAGCCTTGCCGAACAGGGTAAGGATTGTCGTTCGTTAGTTCATGCGAGTGTATTCCGTAAGTAGCGACCAATTGTACCTGAGCCCTTTTTACTCCATGCGTCACCAGGAACGTTCCTCGGATTCTTTGTTCTCGTGATGAAACTGTGCAGGCCTTGAAGCCCTGAAACATCTTGACGTCACGACTAACAAATTTCCCATTCCGGCTCCACTGAGTACCACCTTTCCCACGTGAGGCTGTGGCGCAGCAGAGTATTTTTGCGGTTTGCGGTTTGTAAATTACGACAGCCCTATGGGTGTGTCTCAGCTTCAGCTCTATAGTTTAGAGCAGCGAGAGCTGGGTTGAGGTTGAACATGCTCAGCGATATTTTCGAGATTCATTCAAAGTGAGAATCTACCCCCCCCCCCCCCCAGAAGTCATGAAAGAGAAGCACGCGGATATGTAATAGAGGAAGAAGAGTCAGAATGGTACTAGACATTCAAAAGAGCTGTCTAAGGACCAAGAGACTGCTGATTCTACGACTTTATACCTGATTATGTCGGATTAACTAGCATGAAAACCTTGTAACTTCCAAGGTTTAGATATGACAGAGGTTCACACGACTATGTTATATACTACTATTCTATGGCTTTGAACTCCCCGACGATATACTACTATGTATTAGTCCGTACTTCATGCGGCACCATGGGGACAGACCGAATCACTGGGCAGCTATATTGAAAGAGACCAGTCGAATGATTCCCATAGGTCCTAACCGCGTAGACAACTTGAATTTTAGGCAGATAGTAAATACAGCGGAAAATGAATTACTTTGCCCCAGCTATTACTTTTGGAAGTGCTTGTATCATGGTGCAGTTGCATTTGAATGCTGCGCAGTTGTACAATCTGATAATCTTATTTAGGCTCAAATGAGACCGATCAGCTGCATGATTGACTGGATAACTCTGCATAACACTAGAAATCCCATAGAGTTTATAAATTATGCATGCAGTTGGGTCATGTAGCCAATAATTTGTAGCCCTAGAGAGAGAGTAGGTACCAGTAAGCTATACCCCGCATTATCTACACCTCACACTGCTCACTGGCAGCCCGCGGTCATCGGTCCTCGGCAACCCATTTCAACACTTGAACTCTATGGAAGACGACACTTGAGTATATAAGGGTTAAAGTCCGACAAAAATATTTCATCCCATTGATAGTATGGTTGTACCAACAAGCTAAGCTTTCAACATGGTACACTCGGCAGCCCCCACCCAGATGATCATTCTCCCCATTAAGGAGGAAGTTCATATCGATGATTTATCCACCAAAGAGGGCCAAATATGGTCTCAGGTATTAGAGAGTATTGAAAGATGGGCAGGGTTTCGTCGTCTCTATTGGGGACGTCATGTTGAAAACACAGGAGAGATACATCTTCATATTGGTGGGTTTGTAAACCGATGATTAGATTGGCAAGAGATCACTAATTGATTGTTAATATAGTCCGAGAGAGTCTTCACCAACACTATGCCTTCCTCGCCTCCGATTATTGGCAACGAATCGTCAAAAATCTGATCACCCTTGGGGTCTCAGGCGCCACGGCGCTAACCGTGCGCCATGCGATGATGTCGGAATTCTCGCCAAATCCCAAGAGTCTTGGAAACGGGGCACCGGTGACTGGCACGGCCATTTACTTGACCCCCGAACCGGCCGGATGGGAGAAAACGTGGGCGCTATGGACCAGTATCGTCTCCACGGTACCTGGATGTATTGGGGTCACGGGTGGGTGGATGGTGGAGCCGGTTGAGGGGAATTTGTCCTATATCGTGTATGTGGGATGGGATAGTCTCGCGGTCCATGATTCGTACCACCATACGAAGCACTTCCGGCAACGCGCAATTATCCTTCGGGAGCACAACACGGGGTTCCGCGAATATGGACATGTCGCCTTTGCACACTCTAGCTCCCGCCGGGAAGCACACCTATAATGGAAAATTGGTTTTAATGCTGTAAATCATTGTGCTTTCTTTGCTGATCGCTCAACCATCTCGTCCTTGGAATCAAGCCTCCGGTGAAGGCAGGGTATGATCTGTGGGAAACCGGTTCCTGCCAAAGGGCCCGCTCAGATTACGAGTTAGACAGGAACCGCTAGGGGGTTTTGGGTTAGTATAACCGTATCTCTGGAGGAACTCTTGATATTTGCTTTTTCTCTCGTTTAACCAGGGGGATTTGAGTGAATTCAGCTCTGTCCAGACGGTCCCCAAGTCTGTCAATTCCTCCTACAATTCTTTCTATTCCGAGGCCATCGATCAGGAGCTCCACGTTACAGTGAGGCCATCCGAAACCGATGAAACGTTCCATGTAATCGTAATTCCTGGCCGCGGTTCTCCACCAGCCTCACTGTGGCTGAGCTCACTTCCCCCCAGCAATGTTCCTAGTTTTTTTAGTCTTTTTTTTACGTCCATTTCCCACTATTTTACTATATCTTACTAGCCTTACCACCCTAAAGTACTCCGGGTGCTCCACCAATTGACGGCGCAAGTCCTTTTCAGGTCCGTCGTGTTCCGTTGTATCGCCCAATCACATTACTCTTGCGTGCAAGGCCAAAGTTCTCTTTTGTTCCCCCTCCCTATCTCATTCCTCTTTCCCCTTATACAACCCCCCACGGCGAGTCCTCGTCAATACTTCTTGCATTCTATTTATTGTAAAGACATCTTCCCTTACCGATAACCCTGCAGGGCTGCAGATCAATTGGACACAAGGAAAATCACCCGTGTGTGTGCGTTTGCAAACTCGATCCGCACCACCCCCAACCTATTTCACATTCATCGTTACAACCTTCGTCTCTTGACCATTGGTTTCTTTTCTGTTGGCTGGCACTCCAGGAAAGTCAAGAGACTCAAGAACAAACCATTTCGCTTTAATCTACCCCAACTGGATTCTGGGGCTGCACAGACTGCAAGTCGGCGCTGAAACCCGCAGATCGTCTGTCCCGTCAGCCGCGCGCATCGGAGCCCCAGAGAACCTTCTTCCTGCCCGAAAGTGGCTTTCACAACCGATTCAATTCACTTCAACCCCCTCCCACACCCATTCCGACCACGGTAATTCTACTGATCGGGTCAAAAAGATATAAATACAACCGCCCGCCCTCTCGAACCAGTCATCAGTGAAAAGGTTGCTTTGGTGTGAAGCATCCAGCCCAACATGACTGAATTTCGCATCCCGATGCACCAGGGCCCCCCTCCTCGAAAACCTATACCCAACGTCCAACATGGTTACGGCTATCAATCTTATGATGCCCCTAGAAATCTTGCGCCTCACTCCGCTGCGCCCTTGACCACCCACAGTCGCACTCGCACCACCTCCTCCCAAGTCCTACCCTACGGACAACCCTCTCAGCATCATTATCAACAACAACCGCCCCCATCTGTCATGGCACCACATGGTATGGGGCCACCCACCGGTTATCCGCCCACACGGCGAATGTCTAATACTACAACTTCTACGAATTCAACCGGAAATGCCATGCCACATGCAGATTCAGGAGACATCCGACGCAGTGCCTCCAATCGATCTGCGAACTCTCAACTAGGATATGTAGCCCTTATGCGGCGGCAAAAAGCAACAGTCTGGTGCGACCGGGCGCAGCCAGAAGACGCTCGAATGCGTGAGCAGGCGATGCGGGACAAAAAGAGAGCTTACCTTGAAGTTCATGGCAAAGGTCGCTCAGCTGCCAACAGCAAGATTCGACACGGAGGTAAAGCAGGTCTGGACTTCTCACCCTCCAATCTGGTTGGCGCAAAGGTTCCTGTACGACTTAGTGCAAATGAAGTAGGCGATGGGGACGAAGATGCCCACAGCACTGAGGGAACTATGATGCACCGTCGCACCGGTAGTGGCCGCAGCTCAATTGGAAGTAACCGATACCCTAGTGGATACCAACGTCAGCAGACTATGGGTAGTAACAGCACACCTCCCAATGAGAAGACCGATCTGCCAGATGTCTCAGAGAATACCCCGGCAGAGCTTCATGAGGAAGAGAAGAGCCGAGTTTCGTCGCTCGTGAAAGATGATGCTGCAACTACACATAGCAGTGAACAAGAGGATATGGTGGGCGACATGGAGGCTCCCAGTGCAGCTGTTTTGTCCTCGCAGAAGGTTAACAAAGCCGACGAGCTACGGCGACGTGGTAGTGTTGACGAGCGAACTACCTCAATGACCAACGTGCGGCTTTTCGTGGCAAACCCTGATGATGATAGCGATTAGGATGCCACCGATCCTTCTCACATTTTCTCGATGACGCAGCGCTCCTTCTTTTAATTGGGTTTTTTGCCCCCGTCTTTTCGTTTTGATCATCTATTGATTTATTTACTACCCCTCGCGATGCTGCACATAATACCTCGATACTTTCTGTCCAGCTGCACTCACGGCCTTGATGGCTTAGTTATAGTGTTGCAAATCATGTCAATATCCTTTACTCTCTTCATTACCTGTGCTTTTCTATGATGTTCACAGCCACATTCTTTCCAAGTAATATCATGTCACTGGCAATGTTACAGACCGATTGCTTGATTTCTTGCTTGCTATTCTACCATTGCATCCGGTTCTCCGGCTCTTCGGCCCTGTTTACCCCCATAGCTCTCAATCTGACGGGATACTACAATCCCTTTTAATTATATCTATTGGAAAATTTCATATTCAGTATAGATCGTATTTGGCTCTTGGGATTTCAGTTCCAGATCTCTCTTTACTGTGCGTGGCTGGTGGTCATGGGCTCTATATAGACAACTTAGGTTTCAATGTTTTCTCTTGCTCTTCGAAAGGAGAGTCCTCAACAGCAGATAAATTATAGATAACATGATTATTTCTTTTGATAATAACAATATTCTTCCTTTTACGCATGTTGGGCATTTGATACATGATGCAGGCACACAGATCTAGGTACTAGTATAAAATGAGAACCCAATTTGTTACATAAGCCACACGCTAAGCAGAGACGCGGACGCGACCGTTGGTGAAACGCGTCCCTTGTCAACCGCACTACGTTGTACCCTTGAGCGGATTACCCCATCTTCAAAGCAAGAACATTCATTCATTATTTCCCTGGTGGGAACCCTTTCACTATTTCATACTCGTTTATCGAATTCTGATAAAATACCCAAAATAGCACCCCTTCCTATGATCAAGGCGTCACAAAGCCTACCGTTAACCGATGGACAACTCCAAAATGAGTCTTTCACCTTTACCGCCGACCCCCTCCTTCCCTTCATCAACCTCTTCCAGTCCACGGAAACGTTCAATACATGAAGTCGATGATGCTGCACTGCCCTCAGTTGGCCCAAAGAGAGCATTGAAGACCTTCACCGGCGAGAATCAAGAGAACCACGATCCTGTATCAGTACAAGTAAATAAAGAGACGACTGCAGAACAGGACACACAAGAGACGGATTCTGCTTCCGGAAATCCCACCCCGCAAGTTGTTATTCCATTTAAGGGTAGTGAACCAGCACTGGCACCCACGGCTGCTGGCTCGGACGCTACTGGTAATAACGCGGCAGGGACACCCCAAGGGTCACCAGTTAAAACTGATATGGCTGCTGCTAAGAAGCGAAAGCTTTCACCCAATTCGAAAGAAGCGAAGCAACAAGAAAAGGAGCTCAAAGAGCGCCAACGATTGGAAGAAAAGGCTAAGAAGGAGGAAGAGAAGCGCCTCAAGGATGAGGAGAAGAAGAAGCGGGACGCTGAGCGGGAAGAAGAGAAGCGTGTAAAAGAGGAAGAAAGGAAGAAGCGTGAGGCTGAGCGGGAGGAGAAAAAGAAGGCCAAGGAGGAGGAGAGAAAAGCCAAAGAAGAAGAGAAAGCTGCAAAGGAAGCAGCCGCAAAGGAGGCCAAGCTCAAGAAGGAAAGAGTATGTGTTTCTCAAGCGATGTTCGCTTTTTCACGATCTCCGAGGAGTCTATTGATTGACTCCCTCACTAGGCACAACCTAAGCTTAACTCATTCTTCGCGAAACCCCAACTTCCCGTTTCGCCTGCGAAGAAGGTCCCTTTGTCACCTAGTAAATCCGCATCTAACTCCGATATACACTCAACCGCCTCTCAAAAGCCCCAGTCCGACTATGCCAAAGTATTCCCCGAATTCTTCTTACAATCCCATACTGTTGTTGCCCCTCCGCATCGCTTTGAACGTGACGCCGATGCCCTGACGCATGTACGACACACGATTGATGCATCTTTGAACTCCCATGACAACACATCCGAACCCCTGCCATTCCGTGCATCGGAAATATTTCACATGATTCCCTACCGTCGACGGCGAGGTCGCAATGTTGGCTCGGTCAAAGATATTCTATTACGGATGCAGACGCTGAGCGATGCCGCCAACTTACCAGGCGGTCAAGTTGGAAGTGAAGCTGTGAAGGGGCCCCTCGAACAGCTACGTCGCATTCGTATGAAATCGCTCAAGTTTGGCGAGGATGTTCGCCCTGCATACCAAGGTACATTTACTCGAACGATACCGGAAGACGCGGCGAAGAAAGTTTGCCGCAATCCATACCACCGCGGACTACCCGAGACAAACTACGATTATGATTCCGAAGCGGAATGGGAAGAGCCAGAGGAAGGCGAGGACTTGGACTCGGAGGAAGAAGAGGAAGGCAGTGACGAAGGCGAGGACGACATGGAAGGCTTCCTGGACGATGAAGATGATGCGTTGGCTGGCGGGAAGCGACGTCTGATTGTCGGTGACCTTGAGCCAGTCTGTAGTGGGATTCACTGGGCCGGGGACGGTGACGACGGGGAGTTCAAGACGTATCAGATCGAGACCATCTCTGATGCCGTGCAGTTCCCCATCGACCCTTTCTCCACTGCTTACTGGCAGAAACCCCGCGCCGCCGACCAGACCTTGCAGAAAGCACGGGCAGCCCAGAAGCCGGGCAATTCCCTTGATGCGTTCCGGGTTGCTCCTAGCAATGATGCAGGCGTGACTGGCAGTGGTCTCCCGCCGCCACCGCCGACATCGAAAGCGCGCCGACCGTTTCCACCCGAACAGTTGGCTGAGTTTAAGGAAGCTGTGGAAGGTAGTGACCTGAGTAAGATCGGAGTTGTTGAGATCTTGAAGAAGCGGTATGTTTGCGACCCCTCCTCCCTGATTCCTTGCAGCCTAGGAAGATAGGAGACTAATTTCTAT
Organism: Talaromyces sp. PF30-5; assembly: GCA_023626375.1. Lineage (NCBI taxonomy): Eukaryota > Fungi > Ascomycota > Eurotiomycetes > Eurotiales > Trichocomaceae > Talaromyces > Talaromyces sp. PF30-5. The sequence continues at coordinate 955,044 of JAMAGU010000001.1, forward strand.
GCATGTAGATTCCCCAAGGTATCCAAAGATACATTGAAGGCTACGCTGGACCAAGTCGCTGTCCGTGTGGGTCAGAAGGAAGCTGATAAGAAGTGGGTGTGTCGGTGATCATGACAGTTCTTGATAGATTTGACGATCTTCTACGGTACTTTTGACTATCCTTGTTGCATTTATTATGGCTAGGTGTTTGTTCTTCTAGCCCGGTGTTTCTGGTAATGATGTTCTGAAGCATTTCATCTCTCTCTCTTTCCTTTTTTTTTTTTTTTTTTTCTGGTCACTATTATGTCTATTATGAGAGAAATATTCATCCTCTTCAAGTGGAGAATCTATGTTTTTTTTTTTTTTTTTTTTTTTTTTTTTTTACAATAAAGCTTTTTGTTTTTCAACATGCCAAAAACGACGGTACCAATAAAAACTAAGA